>JAABNY020000129.1:359959-373172 GCA_015164015.2 Brevimyrus niger
AGAAGAAGAATGAAAATAGTGCTATGCATCTTTAATGGCTGTTGTTGATTTTATTCTCTGAACAGGCAAGCAGTTCCGGGTAGTAGTGATGACCACTGTTCACACTCGAGACAGCCTGCTCTCATCTGACTCAGCTTATCTGGATTTTTTCAATGATGCCCGAGTGCTGAATACTGCCATGACCAGAGCTCAGTCTCAGGTCATTGTGGTGGGAGATGCTGTGGCCCTCTGCATGTTTGGGAGGTGCACAAAGATCTGGAAAAGCTACACTGGGCAATGTATTGGGAAGGGAAGCATGAACCCACCACATCTAACTGTAGATGATATTGAAAAAGATGTGAGGGTAAATGCCAATTTTTTCAACGAAACAGAAGAAGACACCAGGGACACAGAATCAATCACATCTGAGATAAGTGACACTGAAGACCCTATACTGAAGGAGCTGTTGGAAAGCAAAGATGTCAGGATTTCTGTCACAGCAGATGGCATCCTGGACATTTTTCCAAGTGAGAAGCTCAGAGAATCCAGTGAATCTCCAGAATATGACCAACAACCAATTCCGAGTTCAGCAGCTTCAGCAGAGTCGGAGTGCCTTTTGCTGACGAATCCACATCGGTTCAAACGCTGTGTTTTGATTATGGAGAGGTTTAATCTAACCTATGCTAGACCTTTGGACGATCCCACTCTCTGTATTAAAATCAAAGGCAGGATGAATGTTGGCAACTCTTTTCATAGAGATCATGTTGTAGTAGAGATACTAAATGATGACCATTGCTCTCCAGAAGGGAGAGTGCTTCATGTTCTGCAGACAGAGAAGACATCAAGATTGCATGTCTGCACCATGGATAGACATGATCCTCAGCTGATGGTTCCCATTAACATAGCTACTTCAAAAATTTTCACTCCAATGTACAAGGACAAACCCAACTATATTGCTGTGAGAACACCAGATAATGATTACAGGAAGCCAGTGAAGTTTGTGAAAATAAATGAAGTACTAAAGAGAGAAAGCCTTTTTGTTGTCAAGGTCTTGAAGTGGCAAAAAACATTTAAATATCCCTTAGGCGTTGTAGTGGAGGTCCTTCCAATGGTGACCTCATTAGAGGCTGGTCTGGAAGTCTTAGATATTGAATACCAACTCAGTAGAACTCTTCCTCCATCTGTCCAAGAAGAAATGAATTGCATGGATATAAATCAAGGGGGCCAGAAAAGGAAGGATTTTTGTAAATACACAACCTTTACCATTGATCCAGAAGATTCACAAGACATGGATGATGCAATAAGTGTAAGAGATTTAGGTCAAAGATATGAAATAGGAGTTCATATTGCTGATGTTGCTAGTTTTGTTACCATGGGCAGTGCTACTGACAAATATGCTCAGAAACAAGGAGTTACTTTTTATTGTCCTGGAAAAGAACCTAAACATATGTTCCCAAAATATCTCAGCACAAAGAATTTCAGTTTGTTGCCTAATTGTGAACGACGTGCCATTTCTTTGATGACAGAGGTGGACAAGAACACAGACCGGATTGTGAGCAGCCAGTTCTATCTCTCTGTGATATGCTCAGACAGAAAACTGTCTTATGAAGATGCTGAGAGAATAATCCAGAGCAACTCCAGCAAGAACCTGTCATGTGACACTTTGGAAGGCTGTGTTGCAAAAGCTTGCCACTTTTCAGAAGTACTCAAAAAAGAGAGGAAACCGGCTAACTGGTGCTATAAATCACCTGATGAAGAAATCCACATGGGAAACAGATCTCACAAAATGGTTGAAGAGCTCATGCTCCTGTTTAACAGTTCAGTGGCTGACTGGTTACTAAGTATTGAAAAGACAAAGAGTTTAACTCCTCTCAGATGTCAGGATAAACCCAAGCCAGTGGAAGTTTCTCATTTTAAAGAAAAGCAGAGGTCACTGATACCTATGTCCCTTCACCTTTCATACCATACAAATGAGAGTGAAAGTCTTGACAATAGCCAGAAAAATGTGGACACCAGCAATTTTTGCATACTTAGCTCCTGGTTGGAACAACTTGAGTCTGCTGCTCACAAAGGGGATATTCATAAAGTAATTGATATAATCACAACAGACAACATTCATCCACAGTTGCTGCCTGTTGTGACTGAGTTCACTCATCTTTTTTGTAAGGCTTGTGTTCTTCGCTCCAACTCATCAGATCAGTCCAGAGTGGGACACCATGACCTGCAGCTTGACTCCTACACCTGGGCCTCATCACCCATACGCCGCTATGTAGATGTAATTGTGCAGAGGCTCCTGCATGCAGCTGTTGATGACACAAACATCAAATACACACCCACAGAGATTGATTGGCTTTCTACAGACTTTTCTCAGAAATATATGGAACAGAAGGATTATGAAAAGAAAGCACAGCTTCTAAATACTGCATCACTGCTGAGCACACAAAGTCTAAGAAAGATATGTTTTGTTGTTGAAGTACCCCAGAACAGCAAAATGTTTTTTTTACGCTTTCCTTTGAACAACACTTCACTGCCAAAACAAATGAACATAATGTACAAACACATGCAGCTGATAGCCCAACCGGAATTTGATGAAGAAAGTCAATGCATGATCCTTAATTGGGCGCAAAGGATTTATTCCTTCAATTTGAATCAGTCATCTTTTTGTTCAGGACACCACACAGCTACTGAAACGACTTCCATTCTGGCAGACACATGGAAAGATATTCTTTCATCAATAAAAGCAGAAGAATGGGAGAATGTGCTTCAACTGACCAAGGACATCCGCTCAAGTACTGTTAAAGATGACAGCAAGCAGCCTGAAAGGCTACCAAGTGATGGTCACTACACTGACGTGTCCCTGAAACTGAAGGCTGGTCAGACATTGGAAGTACAACTTGGTTCCGATACAGAAAGAGGGTTGCTGGTCCCTGTGGTACAACTGTTGGTTGTTCGTCCTGGGTTTGAAATTTGCCTAGAACATGTAAAGAATCCAGTAAAATGCTTTTCCCAGTTTGCACTCCAATCTACAAAGAAGCACTATGACACCTACATGGAATTTCAGAAAATCTGGAAACCCCTCTGTGAAATGGAGTCAGCATCCAGTGCTGTGGCAGAAAATGACAGTATTATCTTTGAAGATATAGTCATTACTTTTAAAAAGGACAGTAAATGTAAGAATCTGGTTGGATTTTTTCGACTTTCGCTGGAGGCCATCAAGCAGTGGTCCATTGAATGTGATCTGAAGAATTGCTTTTTGTGTATTCGACTGAGAAACCAAAAGCAAAATGCCAGACCAGGGAAGTTATCAGACCATATAGATCCCATGTCCTACACATGGATTGCTCATGGAATAACCACTAAAGTCACTGATGAGGATGAATCCAAGAGACTCTCCTATGTGCAAGTAAACTTCCGTGTCAATCACCTCACTTTGAAAAATAACCCAGAAAGTATCTTCAAGAAGGATACCAGATTCACTCTGGAGTTAATTACTAAGCTATTGCCTGATGTGTAAGTTCTATGCTATATGTTCATTAAAAATACTTATGTAGAACAAATGTGAATAATTTACCATGCCCATTTTACTGGTTCTTGGGCAGACAGGGACCGAGGGCAATGATGACAGCTTGTAAATGGCTTTAAACCATCCAATGCAACTTCATGTCCAAACATTCAGTTAAATATTCTTGAACATTTGTTTGTAATATACAATGAGGATGCCTAAAATGTGTAGTTTAACTTCAACTTCAAATGTTGATCATTGTTATTGAAAGTGACTGTTTAATTTTCACCATATTCAGGCGCAAAGAAGTAGCCATATGCCAACTTGCCCAGGCCAACCAGCTTGTGCAGAACATTGCAGTTGGCAGGGAGACATGCTTCAAAAGTGAGTGAATCATAAGGGAGTGATACAGTAAAATCCCCACAGGCGTGGGACTCCTTGGATGGGATACCGGTCCACCACAGGGCACAGGCGTGGGACACCCTGGATGGGACTCCGGTCCATCATAGAGCCCACACACTCACTCACATACAATAGGCAGTTTATAGACACCGGTTTATGTAATGGGTTATCTTTGGACTCAGGAAACCCATATACAGTAATGTGGGAAAAAATGTGGAACAGGACATGAACCGCTAACACTTAAGGTGTGAGGTGATAGTACTGTACTACTCACTGACCCACTGTCCCTATTATTTTTGTAGTCCATAAATTTATGCATGTTCTTATTTGTATAGGTGCAGGTAAAACATGGAAATCACAGATGGAAAAAAGGCTAGAAGACTTGCCTGCACTTAATGTCAGCCAGAAGAAGGCCATACAAGAAGCTCTGAAAAACCAATTCACCCTCATACAGGGCCCCCCAGGTAGTGCACTCCATGGCTGTTTCTGTTATGTAGTCCAATCTACTAACCAGTATAGGTTAAGGAGTTTTATTTGCAAATCTACAGCTGAGATGTCTCAAAAAAATATAGTTCAAATGGATATGATATCACACCTGTGCTTTTGTTGGCCTGTCACACGCTCATTACTTTTTATGGCATTTCTTTCAGGAACCGGAAAAACTGTGGTTGGAGTCTATCTTGTTTATTGGTTCTTCATGTTAAACAAAAAGAAAACAGAAGAGGAGTCAGCAGACAGACAAAAAGACATGAAGAAATCCTGTATCTTATACTGTGGGCCCTCCAATAAATCAGTGGATGTTGTTGCTAGTAAGCTATATCCGGTCACAGCGATTCACAGTCAGGATTTGTATACAATGAAAAGCAGAAATAAATTATATAGTATATTAACTGCAGGTAACACTTTGATTGAGTGAATATGAACAATATAGGCGTACACGCTTACTTTATGCCTTAATTAACCAGTAACTAAGTGTTTTTGGTGGCAATAGTACTGTTCCATCTGGACTAGTGTGGTGATAAGATATCACCTGCCGCACTCAGGTTCTCATCCGGTTCGGAATGCATCATCAGCAGATGCTTCTTACCTCTAAGTCATGGGTGGGCAATCTTTATCCACAAAGGGCTGGTGTATATCAAGGTTTTTGGGATAACCTGTAGGTCAGCTATTCAACCCCAGGTGTAAGGACTCCTCAGCCAATCAGTCCTCTAATTGGTAATATAATTAATGAGTTGCAGCGACTGATCTTATGTTCATTCATCATTAATCAATCATGACGTTTCATGTATTTCACAGAGAAACCTGTATAAGTTCATGATTTGTTCTTGAGTAGTAAATGAGTTAAGTAATTTTGCCCCCTTAACTAAAGTCTTGCCATTAACAACTAATCAGTTAACTATTAAATAATATAGTGCCGGATTGGAATACATGAACTTCACAATTGGTAAATTATATACATGCACGGGATCAGTATGTAACTAACACTTAGTTATTGGTTAATTAATGTCCCTTCAAGTAAAGTGTGACCTTTAATTGGAATATCACTCTTCTCTATTTCAGAGCAGCTTGTGAAGTCCCAGCATGATCTGAGACCACTAAGAGTATACAGTGAGCAGATGGAAATGCTGGAGTTCCCTTACCCAGGAAGCAACCTCAAACTCTCACGCAAGGCTCAGAGGGAAGGAAGGCCCAGCAACGACCTCACGTATGTTCAACCTTTTGTCTTCATTCATATTTTTAATGGAAGTGTAACTTAAAGTCACTTAGTTGTGCAACTTTAAGTTATCTAAAATAAATTACCAGTCATAAGTTATTACACTGAGATTTTCTACATTTGCATTTTAATCACTTAACATTTACTAAAAATACATTCAATATTCTTCATCAACAAAATAGATTTATAACATGTGCACCATTTGAGTGTCTTTATTAGCAAGAAAATGCTAATGTATTTGTACTATATATATACATATATATATATATATGTGTGTGTGATGTTAGTTGACAGTCTCTGTCCTGCAACTGAGTTCTAAATTACATACAAATAATTTCTAGATCAATCACACTGCATCATAAGATACGGAAACCTGGGAACCCATTCTCAGCTCGAATCCAGATGTTTGATGACAGGATTAAAAGGAAGGAGGAAATCACAGATGTTGAAGTTGAAAGGTAAATTAAAGGAAACATATTACTTCATGAATCATGTGTGCCAACTTGGCACCCCCACAAGACAAGAAATACCATAAAAATGTAAAATCTGTTATAGAACCTAGATGAAAATGACCAAGACTGTACCGATAAACCAACATTTTGATTGGTCAGATTTACACCTACACAGCTTTTTTATATTGAGATAAGAAACACTCTAAAAAGGCACACAGTGTTAATTTATTTTTCAGTAATTATTAATGGAACCTCTCCTGCTGTACCATCCATTATTTTTACTAACATTTTTTTTCAGCTACAAAATTCTTCTAAACCAAGCTCGCCAATTTGAGCTGGAAAATCACGATGTCATTTTGTGCACCTGTACTGCTGCCTCAAACCCAAACTTCAACAAGAAATTGGCCTTGCATCAGATTATAATTGATGAGTGTGCTATGGCAACTGAGCCAGAGGCCTTCATACCGCTGTCCATCCATAAACCTAAACAGGTCTGTTATTCCCATAGAAATGGGAAGTTATTCAAAATATGTTAAAGTAGTACACACTCCTTATTGCATCCATCTTTTCTACCTGGTGCCATCTCTTCTTAAGGTGTTGGGTTTATACCTATCTTTTTTTAGCATATTCTCCTGTCATCTCTTCTTTGGTCCTTCCTTCTGCAGATTTTGTGATTATGTTATATTTCATTTATATATTTAACTTTCTGGGAGTGCCAACCATAACTCTAAGAATGTTGTCTTTTTCTCACAAGTATGGCCCTTTCCAGATTTGAAATTGAAGCGCCAAACTGAAAATATTAGCTTCTGTTAATGCATGTAACATTTTCACAATTTCAGATTGTTTTGCTTGGGGATCACAAACAATTACGGCCCATTTTGCAAAATGATCTTACGAGGAAGTTAGGAATGGAGAAGTCTTTGTTTGAACGTTATGTGGACAATGCTCTCATGCTGGATACACAATACAGAATGGTAAGCTAGTACTCACTGAAAGATATCTTAATGCTCTATGTCATGTTGACTGTATCTGTAGATTTCACAATGGGAAGTTGAGTCTCATGTCAAATCCAGCCATACAGTTTAGAAGGGTTGGATACTCCATGACCTGTGAAACATCAATAAATGTTTTTAATTATCCGTGGTATAGATGGACAATGTTACATTAATTGAATCAAATTAATTGAAATGAATTGTTTGAAAGCTGTCTAGCTAGGGTCTGAGATGACCTTCAAGATGTATCATCCTTTGTTTTTTTTTGTTAGCAAAAGAGCATTTGTGAATTCCCTTCAAATGAGTTCTACAATGGTCAACTGATAACTGGAATTGACCATGAACCCAGCATGCTGATGATTAAATCTCGGCCCACCGCTATCTTATTTGGACATGTTGAAGGGAAGGAGGAGAGACTAGTCGTCTCCACAGAGCAAGGGAATGAAAACTCAAAGGCAAATTCTGAGGAGGCCGAACATTCGGTAAGCTAATATTCACTGTACATACAGCACTGTACAGATGTCTTAGGCAGTCAAAGTAAATGTTTGCAGCCACTTATTTGGGTAGTAAGTATATATTTGCAGGAAAAAAAAACAGGAAAGCACAAATTAACATTAGAACATGCACAAATTCATAGTAACACAAATCAGTGACATATTTTTTAGCCAAACAAGGGGCAGTGGTCAAGTCAAAACTACAGGGGTGTATTGGATGGTTACTGCAAACTCTGGCGTGACTTTAGGAGAGGTTCTGAAATAGCTAAGCTGACACACTTTGACAAATAATATCTAATAATATATATTTAAAAAAAAAAATGTAAAAAACATAAAGGTCTTTTCGACATCTTAATCTTTGGCTACTAGAGACTTTTGCACAGTACTGTACATATGCATGAATACCCATATATAGATATGCATCATGCTTGCAGTTTTCATTTCTTATTAACTTATGTTTTGCTGTTTCTTTAAGGTTCGTATAGCTTCACTTCTAATACGTCATTCTGGGATACAACCTGACAGAATTGCCATTCTAACACCATACAATGCCCAGGTGGCAAAAATTAAGGAAATCCTGTCCAAAAGAAACATTACAAATGTCACTGTAACCACCATCGTGAAAAGCCAAGGTATTATTATTATTATTGTAATTATTATTATAATTATTATTATTATTATCATCACAATATAGCATATCATTGGTTAGCACTGTAGCCTGTGGAGGAAAAATCAGATCTCAGTTCTGCAGCCAGACCCTTCTCGTTCTAGAGTTTATTCTCTTTGCATAAATTAAGTCACACTTAAGATTTCTCTTAGAGTGGCTCAAGTCCACTGCAAATTGGTTGAGAGTAGTGTTGATGACATTGATTACAGGTAATGTACATTTTAGTGACACGTATCATCAATACATTTCATGACATCCGTACATTTTGATTAGTCAAAAATGGGGGAGGCACAGTGGTACAGTGGTTAGCCTCACACCTCTGGGGGCTTCAAGTCTCTGTCCTGGCTCCTTGTGTGTGGAGTCTACATTCTCCCTGTGATGTCAAGGGGTTTCCTCTGGGTTCTCTGGTTTCCCCGTACAGTTCAATAATACACTGAGGTGATTTGGAGCTACCAAATTGCTCTTAGGTGTGCATGTGCAAGTGAATGGTGTGTGCGTGTGCCCTGCGATGGGTTGGTGCCCTGCGATAGGTTGGTGCCCTGTGATGGGTTGGTGCCCTGTGATGGGTTGGTGTCCTGCGATAGGTTGGCACTCCATCATGGGTTGTTCCCTGCCTTGTGGCCATAAGCTCCAGACCCCTTGTAACCCTGAATAGGACAAATGGTTACAGAAATTGGACAGATGGTCAAATGATTTCACCTACATGCCCGGGAATAGTTCTTCTCAACTAAATCACTTACTTTAACTAAGATGATATTGGCTCCTCAACTCTTTTGGTACTTCCCAAGGTCAACATGCACCCCAGATCACCTTTTGACTTTTAACTCATTGGTGCTTCCCAATTTCTTAAATTAACCAGATCTTTTGTTGAACTACTGTCTCCACACCCGGGATGTTTTCAGGAGATTGATCTTGTCCTTCTGTTGACCTTCCTTTCCTACACTCTGTTTAGCAGACTTGGTAACATCATTAACAATCTCAGTGCTTTCATTTCTGCATTGTAATTTTTGCATAAGCATTTTCATATGTTTTATCTGCTTTATCTCTTAATACCTGGTAAATCAGTAAAATCAGTTCGCTCGTTAATAACATGGCTATATCTCTTTCTTGGAATCAAATCAAACTTTTCTTCCAGAAGCCTCACACCTCCAGGGCTTTCAGTTTTGATTCCTACCCCTTGCTCTGCTTGTGTGGTTTGCTTTCCCCTTGGTCAGGTAAAATTCCTTCTACAGTCCAAAACATGTTGAGTTATTGCCTCTAAATTTGTGTCCTTTGATGGGCCGACATTCTGTCAACAGTGTGCCAAGTTCTAAAACCCAGTAAAGGTTCAGCGTCATGGAAGATAGACGTGTGGATGTAATACACTGATGATATCATGAGACGCATCTGTTCAAAGCACAGTATCATCCGGAAATGTAGTGTAATTTGACCTCTGAATTAGCTGTAGCTGTTGGCCAGTCCTCAACAGGTTTTCTTCCTTGTCACAGGAAGCGAATGGCGCTATGTCATCATGTCTACTGTGTGCTCCTGTCCACAATCAGAGATTGAAACGGAACCCACCCGAACGTGGATAATGCAAAGGCTGGGCTTCGTCATGGATCCTAATCAAGTCAACGTCGGCATCACCAGAGCGCAAGAAGGACTCTGTATTTTAGGTAAAATAACATTACTGAGCCTTAGCAATGTGTCTTTCTTGTGTTTTTGTTTTAATAATGATGTCAAACATATTTTCCATTTAGTAATCCTAAAATGATCCATTTTTGGTCATATTGATTCATACAAGAGACTCGTTCAAAATCCATTTGAAGGAGTGAAAGAAATCCCAATGTAACAGTGGTCTTAGATATTAAACTTTGTTGTATGTTAACACATTGTGACAAGTGTGTCATACATCCTTTGTAGGCAACAAGAATTTGCTAAGGTGCAGTGCCCTTTGGAGGAGATTGCTGGATCATTACTGCAGTCATGACTGTGTGGAGGATAATGCAAAGGACATTCGGGTCCAGAGCAAATCTGTCAAAACAAGGAATAAATCCTACAAGCTAAGCCGTCAGAAGTAAAACATTCTTCAAAATCTCTGGAGGTTATCACCAAGATGACACACCTGTATTACCTTCAGAAAGTGCTCTTGGTTTTTTATAAATGGTCCTTTCCTTGGCAACTCCCCCAGTCGCCCATAAGTGTTCTTTTCCACCATTAATCAATTAACAGAATAGTGAGCAGTTCATCAACTCCATCAGATGGTCTGATGGTACAATATTACGTGTACCAAGACAATATGTACAATGGGAGTTTTCAAGAGTTTTAAAAAACGCCTCGTTTGGAATAAGGTTTGAGTAGACGATGCCTAGGTGGACACTGGGTGTAAACAATGGGACACCTGTCAGTGGTTTGGAACATCTGTGTTTGTTTAATAGTCCTCCCATTAGGATAAGTTGTAAACAGGAGTGGAGGCGAGGGTTCCTTCAATTATGAACTGATAGACAAAAATAAAGTAATTGTGGAGTATTTACTATATATACATGTATAAAACAGTGTGGTGGGGTTTGCTTGGTTAAGCAGGGATGATATGAAAACCACCCTTGCTAATTTATACAGGGAATTTGGAGGTCTGATAAACATCATTATGTAATGACTGTACACTGTAATAACTGCACATAATGTAATAAAATAATGTAAAGATCTACAAATAATGGTGAGCGCATAATGTAACAACATTGCACATAATGTAGTAAGATATTACATTATGAACATAATGTAAATGTTTTTGTTAAAAATGTAATATATTGACACATATTGTAATTACCAAATAAAATTGCATGCTTTAAGGTCCAGTATGTGCAGTTTACATGTAGTATAATTTCCATCCACCCGTGGATTTTAGGTGTTTATGTACTGAAATGTAGTACCCGTTCCCAGAATCCACCTCAGAAATGGGAACAGGAATTCAATTTTGAATCATTTTTAAAAAGCAATACTAACTCAATGGGTCCTATTTATCACCAATGCAAAGTAGTTTCGCTAGATTCATACCCATGCATCGCTCATTTTCACGCCGCATGCACGTCGTCAAAATAGCCTGGTAAGGAATTTAAACCGTGAGACATAAAATAACAGCCCTATTGCTTTTTATTTGAACATTTTAAAACAGTTAAAATGTTATGTTTTGTTTCAACGACGGTTGCACTTTAGTGTATATTTTGCAAACTGCAGACCCAAAATAAAAATAAAAAAAACATACAGGCGTAATTAAGTCACCGTTCCCAGCTGTTGCTCTCGTTCAGGAACGAGATTCCTTTTTCCCCGTCTTCTGACATCATTATACAGCTTTCGGCCCTACGCAGATGATTTGGTGATGCTAGAAAACGAGGACACACTCTCTGCAGCCTCATCCCATACCCACTTCACAACGAAAGGCTTTAGTGCAGGGGTCGGCAACCTTTTTGAAGCAAAGAGCCATTTTATCCAAAATATCTGACCCAAAAATTTACAAAGAGCCGCAATAGGTATAGAAGTGGGTTTGAGATACGATTATTTAAAAATACGATACGGGTATATATGCATTCAAGACAAATCAAAACTTCAGATAGCTACAAAAAATAATGACAGAGATTGGGGAGGGGGCATCTCAGTTTTAAATAATTTGCACGCATCACAGCACAAAGGTGATTACAACAATTTGAACTAAACAATTTGATTAAAACAAGACCTATTACAACAATGTTCAGTTCTGTAACAATAGTCATCATCACCCCTCCTTTCTTGAGTAAATATCGTTTGACTCTACAGTTGTCTGCCATTCACTCTGCACTTCAATACCGAGCAGCGCAAGACGTACTCACCACTCTGAACTCAGCTGGCCATAATATGTAAATCAGAGAAAATAAAACAATGTTTATGAAGACCTGGGAAGGAATGGTGATGATTTACTTCAAAAAGTATGAAAGAATTAGGGTTCCCAATAAACATTGAAGCGTACATCCAATCTCAGGTACCGAAGAAAACTCTAGAGTATTTCGTTTGACCAGAGACGTAATCTCGTCGTGGAGAATGATGCAGTTAAGACACAGAAACACGCAACAGACCTCACTCATTGACACAGCTAAATTGAATAATAATGATATTAAACCATAAATAATTTATAAAAAGTGTTATCATAATGTGTAGCATCCCTTGATATCAATAATAAAGAAGAAAGTCTCTAACGGGTGAAGCATTTTATCTTGTCTTCATAGGAAACATTTGGGTACATCCTGACCTCCGGATTATGAGCACCATGAAAACTACAAAGAATTAAAATAAATATACACATATTGCTCAAAGCTTCACTAAAAGAAATCGTTGTAAAACATAATTGCAACATCGAAATCAAACTGCTCAATACATAATATAAACACTAAAGATTGCATCCAAACGTTCAAGTAGCAAAACTGGCGCACAAAAAAACCCGGCTTCATGCTTTATATCCATCCATCCATTTTCCAAACCGCTTATCCTACGGGGTTGCAGGGGGTCCGGAGCCTATCCCGGAAGCAATGGGCACGAGGCAGGGAACAACCCTGGACAGGGGGCCAGCCTTCATGCTTTATATTTAAACTATAAAGGAATGCACGAACGTCTAAGTAGAAACTTGAACATTTTATGCTTTTGGCACAAACATTTGATATTACTTTCATTACATAACACCTCGCTCCGCTTGCCAAAGGCTGCAAAAACAAACAAAAAACCGGCTACACAGATTCCGAGGCACGTAAACTACGTCAACGTCAGTATCACAGAGGGAATTAAAGAAACAGCGGTCATTTACGTAATGTGTTAATACATGAAAATATGAATGCGTTTGTTATTCTGCTGAGAGCCGCTGCCATGTGGCCAAAGAGCCGCAGCTTGCCGACCCCTTCTTTAGTGGAAGTTCTGATGACACGTTCACACCTTTTCACCTCGCACATAAGCGATCTGGCCGGCCTGGCAAATGCACCATTATAATAGCAATCCACTGCTGCCTTTTAAC
>JAABNY020000129.1:373890-385579 GCA_015164015.2 Brevimyrus niger
CACTTCTCCACAAATATAACAAAAGTTGTCAACGTTATTAACGCACTTTCGAGGCATTACTGTTATGACTAAATGTACGAAATAAATAATATATAATTAGTTTAATGTAGCAATAGCTTCATCTGTATCCCACGAAGTCTTGCATAATATTACATGCTGATGTTGCTCATGCTAGTACACTGCTTATGTTAGCTTACTTCAGCAGCCGCCTAGCAGGTTCATTATTATTCACAAAATTATGCAATAAAAAACCCTGAATTATAATTATTGAGCCATCGTTCTAGGCTTATTTAAGATGTTACAGTCCTACTAGATAAATTTACACGGTGAAACGTAGAAAATGCGCTATATCTATATATCTTCAAAACGAGAGTCAATAAAAATATTTCATGGTCATTTTCATATTCGGCACATCAAAATACTATAGAATATAACACTTTTAAGTCAGTTACAAATTCAGTGTTGCCCAGTGTTATCAATACCTCATTAATTTAATGTTGAATGTCAACATAATACTAGCATTAATATGTTGCACAACTACAGTACACAGTCATGTAATTACGGTAACAGCTAAAAAAAAAACTGTTTTAAAAACACTGACTCTAATTGATATCGGAACGGAACAGATTGGATCAAATCGTGATAATCGATTCTAAATCTTGAGAATCGGAATCGAATCGATTCTTGAAGCACTAAACAGGACAAAGCCTCCCCGGAGGAAAAGATCATTTGGATGAAAAAAGAGGAGGACCGGGAGGAGGGGCTGTGGCAAAACAAGGAAGGGAAACCAGCCCTTCCCCTAGGCATGCGCCAGACAATCTTAGCAGAACCTCACGGGGTAGGTCATGCAGGAGTGAGACAGATGTTAGAGAACCTGACAAGGTGACAGGTTCCTTGTAATTTCTTAAACAAAATAGACATTACTTAATTACAGTGACGAAATACAGTATACGTATACACTGCTGAAATTACTAAACAAAATAATTATTAATTTGCAATTGCTCTGGATGACACCTCTAATTGTTAAGACAAAATCACCATATATCTGGGTACAACCCAAGAAAACTGTATAATATAATAAACCGTAATTAATGAGTAATTATTTGCCAGCAATATCATAGTTTCACATCGGAAATAAGCTTGAACCACCTTCTATACCCGTGTGTCATGGAGATCTCCAGCTTATCCTGGAAGCTACTGGTGCAAGGCGAGGAATTACTGTGTGTTTGTGTATTTCTGGGTCAAAATTAAACACGTCTGTACTAAGTCAGACTGGCTATCTACAATTTGAAAAGCAAAAATGACCAATAATATATGCGTAGCCTACATATTATAAGTATGAGCTGATGAGAACACGTCTGTGTATTCGCATAATTTAAAAATCATCACTGTATTGTGTTGCACGAGGGCAAAGTTCCTCGGAGTTATGATTGTACAGCGGTAGGAGTGTTTAATCTGTGGTACGTAAAAACGCTGAAACCGAAACTATCGTGAGATGCAGAAGCGATACCTAACAAACTACACGCAAAGCGACGGCTTCCTACGCCTTATAAGATAAAGGACCCATTAGAATCGGAATCGAATCGATTCTTGAAGCACTAAACAGGACAAAGCCTCCCCGGAGGAAAAGATCATTTGGATGAAAAAAGAGGAGGACCGGGAGGAGGGGCTGTGGCAAAACAAGGAAGGGAAACCAGCCCTTCCCCTAGGCATGCGCCAGACAATCTTAGCAGAACCTCACGGGGTAGGTCATGCAGGAGTGAGACAGATGTTAGAGAACCTGACAAGGTGACAGGTTCCTTGTAATTTCTTAAACAAAATAGACATTACTTAATTACAGTGACGAAATACAGTATACGTATACACTGCTGAAATTACTAAACAAAATAATTATTAATTTGCAATTGCTCTGGATGACACCTCTAATTGTTAAGACAAAATCACCATATATCTGGGTACAACCCAAGAAAACTGTATAATATAATAAACCGTAATTAATGAGTAATTATTTGCCAGCAATATCATAGTTTCACATCGGAAATAAGCTTGAACCACCTTCTATACCCGTGTGTCATGGAGATCTCCAGCTTATCCTGGAAGCTACTGGTGCAAGGCGAGGAATTACTGTGTGTTTGTGTATTTCTGGGTCAAAATTAAACACGTCTGTACTAAGTCAGACTGGCTATCTACAATTTGAAAAGCAAAAATGACCAATAATATATGCGTAGCCTACATATTATAAGTATGAGCTGATGAGAACACGTCTGTGTATTCGCATAATTTAAAAATCATCACTGTATTGTGTTGCACGAGGGCAAAGTTCCTCGGAGTTATGATTGTACAGCGGTAGGAGTGTTTAATCTGTGGTACGTAAAAACGCTGAAACCGAAACTATCGTGAGATGCAGAAGCGATACCTAACAAACTACACGCAAAGCGACGGCTTCCTACGCCTTATAAGAAAGGACCCAGTAGCGGTATGAACATAAACTGCTATTTTAAATGAACAGAACGGTATTCCATGGAACGTGTTCTGAGGTATTTCTGTAATCATCACTAGCTGTATGCGTAAGTTTACATTTCTTTATACAGGTGATGAAAAAAGCATTTCGTTCTTATGCAAAAGACTGCGTGTAGCGTTTCCAGTTTTGCTTGATTATAGGACGTACATGTTGAAAAGTTATGTCTCGTCGTATCTTTGCAAAACAGCGTTCATTAGTTTGTATAAGTGCATTTCAATTATATCTCCCTGACTTTAAAATCTGTATTGGGTGTAGGAAAATATTATTTTAACATTTGTTATAAATATTATTAATACGAATACGTTGTTATTAATGAGAATAGTGTGCGCTTATTGCGTTCATGAAAATGGCTTTATCTATGTTAAACAAGGTTAGCTGTGTATAAAGAATAATGAGTTTGTGAATTTCAATGGCACGAGCCAATTTTTCTTATTATTTCGAAAGTCGATTGATTTATGTCATAGTCTTATTCACGACTATTGGCTCATGCCAAATTGTCAACTATACAATATTTTACCGTGCGAATAAAATATTTTGGTATACTAGCAAAATGTTAAAAAATATAGAAATCACATTACTTAGTTTTCTTTCTTTCATAAAATTGCAAATAATTGGACGTCAGTTCAGTTTGTTGTTTCACCAAGTTGATTATTTCGGTAAAGTTGGAAAGAGATTCGAACTTCGCGGCTCAATAAATCTTAAACAAAACGTTCTTAAAACACAATATACGGGTTTATTTAACAGCGGTAAGGTAGACAATAAGCTAAAAAATCTTTTAAAATAGACTGAGGTACATTTCACCAAACTAAGCAATAGGCAGGAAAATGCCTGGTTGAATTAAATTGCCGCAGACTTTGAACATATCATGGGTTGCAAACAGCTTAATATGTCAATTAAAAGCGGTCATGTGAGTTTATTTGTACCTTTATAACATTACAAAATGACGTCAAGCAAAGGTAATACTGCAAAATGGAAAACAAACAAATCATATTTTAAGTGTTGCGGGATTGTGCTGGAAATGACCAACTTCAGAGATGGCTGAGTTCCGTAGTGTTTAATTTAAAAATCAATAGAAATATGGAACGAAAGGAAATAGATAGGTGAGTGCTCTTAAATCAGTGAAAAGTTTTAAAGTGCATTTCAGTGTCTGCCCCCATCTTGGGCCCACCACAGGTACGCTGTTCCAAGCTTCTAAAGCCAAGGACAGAGTGTTTTTCCAGAACACTGTGTCTCTGCTTAGACCTAACAAACCTGATGGTCCCATATGAAAAAAAAAGCCAGTTGTTGAAGGTCACAGGGTGTGAAGAACACGGAACATGAGTAAGGGAGAACAGCAAGGTTCCAAATATGTAAACATATTGTTAGGAATGCATGATTAAAAATCCATGGGTTCCCACAGTAATGTATGCTGCAGGTGTTTGTGAATGTTTCATGGTTCCTAAGTGTTGAAGAGACACCCTTTTTCCCTCCTTTTTTGTTTATTTTTGCATGTTCCCAGAGAAACAACAGTGACCTTTGTGCATCTTTGTCAATAAAATAGGCAATTTGTGTGTACTTTACGAATTGGGAACACAGGCTGTGTATGAAGAATAATGAGTTTTTGAATGTCAGTGGCAACAGCCAATTTTTTATTTTTATTTCGAAAGTAGATTGAATTGTGTCATAGTCTTATTCATCAGTACTGGCCCATGCCAAATTGTCAACTATGCAATACTTTTCCTGTCCGAATAAAATATCTTGGTAGGCTAGCAAAATGTTAAGATCTTAAACTTAAAAATGATTTGAGTGGATGTTGTCAGTATAACCTAGTCACTGGCTCAAAAGACTGCAATTCTACTTTCGGCAAGTCTTTCATTCTCATTGGTCGGGGTGCAATGACTTCTGGACCACCAATCATAAGCAATAAGCGGGGAAATGCCAGGGAGGGGTGCCCTTTTGATCTAGATAAAGTTTAACAAGTTTCTGTTCGTCTTACGCAAAAACACTGAAATGAAAACTATGATGACAACACAGAAATATGCTACTTAACAAGCTAGACCCATTATAGGGGCGTTTCATATTCATATACAAGATAACACCCCCTTGCCCCATGATTTTTGGTGTTTAGCTTTACATGTAAGGAGTCTTCTGTGATGTCACATGTTAACAAGAAAAAAAAAAAAAATCCAAAGTGCTTAACCACTGGCCTTGGTTAGTGTAAATGCATATTACAGTAAGTCAGTAGATGGGGAAAGAGGGTGAGGAGGAATGCTATGGTAACAGTTTTCCACTAGTCTGCCTCAGAGGACCAGTTCCTCTACTAGTCTGTCTGATCTGGCACATATTCATTTACGATGTTCAATTTAGTCCCACTCTCCTGTCTTGCCCTGATCTCTGTCAGTCTTCTGACCTGCCGTCTGTTGCCCTGTTCAAAAAAGTGAGACTTTTTGTCAAGAGCAATGACTAAACAGTTGAAATGACTTGTACTGGATTGTACTGACTTCCTGAACTGTGGGCACAATTTTATCAGCAGAAAAAAACTCCATATTTGTATTCTGTAATGATAGTATTCTCCCATTGTTCCTACATTAAGTGTGAAATGTATGGTATTAGTATAACAAAAATGTATCTATATCATATATCAAAGAGAGGGAATCCATAAGTTGTTTTGGATTGTAGCTTTGTTTATGTTGGAATTCACCCTAATTCAAATCTGTTACCATGGTTACATCCTGTCAGCAAGAGAAAACCAGATACAGCTGGTTGTTTGACAGTTTTTTAAATTTTTTATTAATGATAGTCATACAATATTATCTGCATGTCATTAGTCATTAGTCTATTCAATGAATAGATATACAATGTAATGCAAAATTACAGCAATTGCAGTAATGCAGTAATGCAGCTACTGATGCATAATGAATAGATAAAATTAAAATTAAAATTCAAAAATGCAATTTAATGGGAATCTTTGTTTTCCAAGCAAACATTCAGACATTTTTTCTTTCTCTTTTTGATGGCATTTACCTTAGAAAACTAAAGTTTGAGAATTAACTTTTTTAGTAAATATACAAAAATATATGAAATATATGTAATGGGAACCTAACAAATCATGCCCTGGCATGCAGAAATTGCTGGTTTTAAGCAACAAACAGCAATTAGCATCAATGAGCATTGTATTTTAAAACCAGGAAAAGGAAACCAGAAATGCAGGTTTCAAAACAAGAAAAGTTGGACAAATTGTCACTACACAGTGAGGTAAAGATGACAATCAGTGACAACAAAGGCTGTCATAATGAAAAGGAAGTAGCATATTTTCTTTACCATGATCAGATCAGTGTAATGTAAATTTTTGCCGGTCTTCTGGCATGAATCCATTCATTATCATTAATCATGTCATGACATGAATTCTCATTTAAAATCTTATGCAACTGTTTGTATATAATAGATGATTAGTGTAAGAAGAGAAGTCTGGAAGCATTTCATTATACAAAGGTCAGGTGTTTTGAATAAGATTCTTAGATGTGTAGTGAAGATACATCTTCAAACTGTATTCAACAGAGTCATGCATTCTGTCCTTTTTCCTGGTTGTGTGTGTAAAAGCAAACATTTTAAGTGGTTTATTTTTTTGCTGTAAGTCAAAACTGACTAGGATGTAACGTAATACCAAAACCCATTTTTTTTATTATGAGCCAGAGTTCTGTAAATACAAAATTGTCATACAGTTTACCAAAATATCCACGACTAAAACAAAGCTTAGTTTCTTTTAATATATGTTTCCTTCAAATGTAAACTCCTGTCCATTTGTGCTTAGTTAGCAAAATCTCATTTTCATTACTAAAACACATCTTTTGCCATTGTCTTTAAGTATGTCATGTCTTTTTTTCTATAGATAAGACTAATTTGAAACTGGAATCTTATATGGTGCGTCATCTGCCCTTCTGCGCTTCCCTCCCAGGGATTGTCTCCAAGTTCAGCAAGAACCTCCTCTGAATACCTGGTTATGGTAAATGGATGCAGTTCAAAGAAGGCAATGGCAGTTTTATTCAAAATTCATTTTTTATTTCTTTCTACCATTGATTACACGGTAATCTGGTAATCAACAACAACGCAACAAACATGACAGCTGCAGAGCAAGACACATCCATTCTAAAGACACTTCTGGAAATATGTGACTTGAAAATCGCTTGCTCCACATGTGCCAGTAAAAAGAATGAAATAACATATTTGCTGAGAACCACTGAGCATCAGTGTCAAGGCAATATACTCTTAGCCAAGGCTAAGGGCAACGGCAAAAGATGGAGGTATATTTCCCGTCGGCCTCAGTTTCCAAACCCCAGCAAATACTGCGTGTGCTATTTTTTTGTGGAAGGCCTAGGATGCACCAAACACCATAATCGGTGTACCTTCGCCACAACTAATGAAGAGGTTATGGTGTGGAACTTTCAAAAGCGCAACAAAATGGACCACAGCACTCTGATAAAACTTTTGGCCAGTCGTCGAGGCGATGCCCAGAAGCGGGTCGACACGGCCGAGGAAATCTTGGCTGAGTTTGGCGGGGAGTTTAGGGAGCTTTGCGAGGCTTGTTTTCGCAGTTCCCCCCAGAGAATCGCAGGCAAACGGTCGAACAACACGTGCACTGGGGAGGCGGCGCACACCTGGAGTCCCATTTTAATACACTGCCTGGAAGAGCAGAGCAAGAAGGTTTATAATGAGATCCGCCGCCGGGCACTCCACGGATTTCAGGTCTGTGCCCATGTTGCTCGGGGATTTCCTTGCTGGCACAGGTTCAGCAGCTGCCCGTTCGCACACAGCGAGGTGGAGATGGCTGTTTGGAAGGAAGAGGTCACAGGCAAGTTGCGCCGACAGGACCTCATCTTGCTGTCGCAAAGGAAAGAGCCGTCAGACACAAGCTCAGCGGCTAAGTCCATTCCTGGGTTGCAATACTACTGCAAGGCCTGCCTTCTGACTGTCTCATCCCAGGAGAGCTTCATTAAGCATTGTGCCTCCCTTGAGCACACCATGCTGATCACTGAGGACTTCACCACAGAATGGAAGCACCGACCCCCCCCTCAGAATTGCAAACCAGAACTTTGCTCCAGGTAACTGAGCTCAAAGTCTCATGTATCTTACCAAGATACCTTGCATGCTAAGAAAATTATTAAAACGCAATAGAACCAGGGGTCTCAGCATAATAGCCTACGGGCCACTCCACCGGCCCCCACTGTTTGGCAGAATTCACTTACAGCACCCCCTCCCCTCTACTCAAGTACCATAGTTACCATTTTCCCCTATCTCTCATTTTTTTTTTAGTTATAATATAGTGACTTAACCTAGCCGGTGGCCCCCAGTACCCCTGTATAGCCCCATACAATGATTTGTCTTTCTGCCAAATATTTAGGCCTAAGATGTGCGACTACGGCCATAACTGCACACGGGCACATTCCAGGGAGGAGCTGAATGAGTGGATCATGCAGCACAAGGAGGCAGAGGAGATCAGGAGCAGTGCAAAAGCCCAGGGGCTGATGTCTTACAGGGAGCTGCTCCTGCAGGAGTACAGGAACAGCAGTAATGAAGTCCACATTGTGAGTAAGGGTCTACTTATTATAACAGGCCTGCATGCTACAAATCAATAGGGTAACGTATAAGCATAACAGCAACATGAATCCAACCAAAATTTTTCCTTCTCGATTACGTGGCAACGTGGCAGAAGGAAGACGTCGCATAGCGGATGAGCAGTAGCATTAGTTTGATGGAAGCAGTTCAGATTAAAAGTGAATGAGAATGCAGTCGTCTGTCAGTATTGCGAAGCAGAATTTAAATATCACCACAGCACGACTGCAATGCAAATACATCGTAAAAGAGGACATTCAGGTTTGACGGACACACCTAATAATGCAGGGGTTATTGGGCTCCATTTGTCCCAAAAATATTTCATGCAGTGTAACAAAACATTTTTCTGTGTCTATTCAGCTTTGACCTGAACTTCACCCGTGACGATAGTATTTTGATAACCATGTTTATGTCTATGTTAAAATTAAGAGATAAAGATTTTCTCTATTGTCAATTTATCACGCATTTTGGTGAATGAAATACCGTTCCTCCTTGACCAACAATGTAAATAGATAAATTAAAAACAAAAACTAAGAGAACATTAAAAATAACTTAAAAAAACATATACATTACACAAAATACACATAATGTTTTGGTACCTGACAAAACATTTGTCTGTCAACTAACCGGCCTACTTCTGATGTCTTAGCACAAGACATATCATCCATCTAGTCATCATCCGCCTTGTCATTTCACTGCATCATTATGTGTGTTATTACATTTTTGTGGTAACATTTTCAAAAACACAAAAAATGGCCATTATGCTTCCATTTATTTCATGCATTCAACAATCCACAAAGGCGCCGTCTGTCAACGGCAAGTGTTTTATGTACCTGCATGTCTCATTTATTTATTTATTTATTGAATGATCTTCTATATGAAAACAAGCTATATCATTAAACTTTGACTTGAATTAGTTTTTTTGGGATGTCAGGGACAGAGAGAATAATAAGAAGAATATAGCAGGACAAGAAGCAAAACAACACAGACAAACGACAAGAAGAACAACGCATCAAGACAATAACACACAGGGTGACATGCAGAACGACGGGGAGAGTGACACGTCATGACAACATGTTGAAATACTTGCTCAACATACAATACAGTCAAATGACTGGGTGTGTCAAGACAAAAGAAATACAGTTTATATTTGAACTTTGTAAGGGGAGCAATCGACGCAGACAATCTCATTGTCAATATAGAATTGTCATAACTGTAGTACAGTTCGACATTAAATAGACACAGACATGTTTTGGTACATGTTCAGTCGACATTAATACTGCACTGTTGACATATTTTTGACACAAATGGGAACCGATATGCATGTCGACATATTTTTGCCGCAAATGGAACCACGTAGTCTCTGAGCGCGTTTGCAGGGCTCAGGCAAAAGCAGTGCCAGTAGCACAGTGGTGCAGTGGGTAGCAGTGTTGCAGTGTGTAGCACTGTGGTGCAGTGGGTAGCAGTGTTGCAGTATGTAGCACAGTGGAGCAGTGGGTAGCAGTGTGGTGCAGTGTGTAGCACAGTGGTGCAGTGTGTAGCACAGTGGTGCAGTGTGTAGCACAGTGATGCAGTGGGTAGCAGTGTGTAGCAGTGTGTAGCACAGTGGTGCAGTGGGTAGCAGTGTGTAGCAGTGTGTAGCACAGTGGTGCAGTGGGTAGCAGTGTTGCAGTGTGTAGCACTGTGGTGCAGTGGGTAGCAGTGTTGCAGTGTGTAGCACTGTGGTACAGTGTGTAGCACAGTGGTGCAGTGGGTAGCAGTGTTGCAGTATGTAGCACAGTGGAGCAGTGGGTAGCAGTGTTGCAGTGTGTAGCACAGCGGTGCAGTGGGTAGCAGTGTTGCAGTGTGTAGCACAGCGGTGCAGTGGGTAGCAGTGTTGCAGTGTGTAGCACAGTGATGCAGTGGGTAGCAGTGTTGCAGTGTGTAGCAGTGTTGCAGTGTTACAGTGTGTAGCACTCTCGCCGCACGCTGCCACTTTGTGTGTGCGGAGTTTGCATGTTCACCCTGTGCATGCGTGGCTTTTTGGTGGATCCTCCGGTTTCCTTCCACTGTCCATGAACATGCAACTTAACTAAGCGGAATGTCTAAATTGATCATTGACTAAGTGTGCACTCAGCAGTGGCTGGTTCCTACCTCACACCAATTGCAATATAGGTATATGTCACAGTTTCCTGCTTTTTAAAAATTGAATTTTAGCATTTATTTCTTGTCGCATAATAAATCTAAGTGTGTGTGTGTGTGTGTGTGTGTGTGTGTATACTGTATATGAATAGTTAAATCTGGTTCAGATTTGTGTTTGCAGATCTCAGATCATGTCGATTAGGTCATTCACATAGCTTTGTGTGTGGAGTATGAGGCATATTTTTACCGAGATGAAATCTCTTTCAGCTTTGTGTTTGCCTTTTTTGCAGATCTCGGATTATGTTGATGATGTCATTGTTACACATGATGAGGATTTGAGTATGGAGTGTGAGAAGACTGGAACTCTATTAAAGTGGATTTTTCAGATAAAAACCGAGGTGACAAACACAGACTTAATAACTAATATATACAAATTTGAATTTGTAAAAATACCGCATGACCCAGAGTATGTGGCTAGAACATGAAAACTTGAGAGAAGTTTGTTTATTTATTCATTTACTTACTTACTTATTTATTTACTTACAGCGGTTACTTGGGCATATTGCGCTCCTAAAACAGGAACCAGGATCTACATTTTCACTGGGTGAAATCAGTCCAGAAGGTCCTTGCATTTATGCGACAGGAGAGAAATTTTGCACTTCAGACATGTCCTTTGAGGTTCCAGTGTACTTTACCTCCATTAGCCCAGGTCTGTATGAACAGTGGCTGGTGTTCGACTTCAATATGAGGCCAGTGCTCTTACAGAAGCTTCAGGTGAGGGTGGGAGAGCAGGTGCTCCATTTACCAGAGGAGATGCCCACCGGGGTGAGGCCCCCCATCCAGGATTTGGAGAGATGGCACCGGGGAAACAGATTCATCATTCCCTGTACAGAAAAAAAGGAGGAAGAAGAGGAGCTCCTGAAGGAGTACAAGCCTCCTCACATGAACTTGCAGTTCAATCCCAATGCTGAAGACCACAGTCCCTTAACCCGGCAGAACTACAGAGAGCGAATGCACAACTTCCTCTACAGAGAGGAGCTGGCACTAGAAGAGGTGGTGTCCAGGTACCAGTATTGCTTTACGCTTAGATCTCAGATAACATTGTAGACCTTCTGACCTGTAGTTTGCATCTGGTTAGGGCATCAAACAGATATGGAGCTGAGATGTTGTAAAGAACTCAAACAAATAATCGATTGTGGATTTCTTTAATAGTTAGCAATGTTTTCTTCAGCTTATTTCTTCCTCGCTATTATTCCTTGCAAAATTATAGTATTTTGCTCGTATATCTTATATACAAGTTCTTTCCTCTGTTGTATATTCGTATTCTAGGTTAAGCCTACAAACAGCCATCTCCCTGGCGGACAAGATCTATGGAGATGGATTTGGGATGAAATTTGCTCCAGCTGGGGAGCTTTTTGCTGAAGTCCCTGTTCGTTTCTCACTGACGCCCGACACCCC
>JAABNY020000129.1:399979-412569 GCA_015164015.2 Brevimyrus niger
GAGTACCCGGAGGAAACCCCACGACGGCACAGGGAGAACATGCAAACTCCACACACATGTAACCCAGGTGGAGACTCAAACCCAGGTCTCAGCAGTATGAGGCAACAGTGCTAACCACTGCACCACCATGCCGCCCGCTGAATAAACAGAATACAATAAATTTAAAACAATAAATTGCACATATATGTCATACATCTTAGCATTAAGTCATAGAACTCATGTTTTTCAGACCTATTACTATGCATCACCGGATAAGAGAAGCAGAGAACCCATTTTCAAGTGAAATACGAGACTTTGATAAAAGAATAAGATCAGAGGAACAGATGACGGATGACGAAGTTGAAGAGTAAGTATAGCTGATTGTTATAACTTTTCAGCTAGGGCTGCCATAATTAGCCAATAGTCGATGATGTCGATGCTGAAAATGCGTCAACATCCATCCATTTTCCGCTGCTTCTCCAGGGTTGGGTCTTGGGGCAGCAGTCTAAGCAGGGAGGCCCAGACCTCCCTCTCACCAGCCACCTCCTCCAGCTCTACTGGGGGAATACCAAGGCGTTCCCAGGCCCACTGAGAGATATAATCTCTCAAGCATGTCTGTCCCAGAGCCTCCTTCTGGCTGGACATGCCCAAAACACCTCCCTAGGGAGCTGTCCAGGAGGTATTGTAGACAGATGCCTGAACTACCTCACCTGGCTCTTTTCAATGCGGAGGAACAGTGGCTCAATTTTGAGCCCTTCCTGAATGACTGAGCTCTTCTGCCTATCTCAAAGGTTGAGCCCAGCCACCCTGCGAAGGAAGCTCATTTAAGCTGCTTACAGTATATCTGCAGTCTTATTCTCCCGTTCACTATCCATAGCTCATGACCATAGGTGAGGGTAGGAATGTAGATCGATCGGTAAATTGAGAGCTTTGCCTTCTGGCTCAGTTAGAAGAGCCAAAGAAAGATTTATAATTTTATGCCATAGGGTGTTTTTGTAAGTCGGAACGATTTTCTTTTGAACGGCTCCCCTTTGCAGATACAAGAAGCTTCTAAATAAAGCCAGACTTCACGAGCTGCAGAAACACAACGTCATCTTGTGCACCTGCACGGCTGCCTCCACACCAAACATCACCAAATCCGTCACCGCGCGCCAGATCCTTATTGATGAAAGCGCCATGGCAACTGAGCCCCAGACTCTCATCCCGCTGGTTAGCCACAATCCCCAAAAGGTGAGTTTACACTTCTAAGAGAGAGCAGATTGAAGAAGACCCAGATGCCTAATTAGGCATTTAGTATTCCTCCTAATATATACGTCCACAAGATTCTGTTACTATTAGAGGGAGTTATACAGCCATGGAATGCGGAACATACAGTATAAAAGCAGTTTTTTTTTGGGACTCCTGCTTATGTAGTTTTTTTTCTCATTATGGCTTAATATTTTAGATTTTTCAACTTTTGATTTCAGTGCAAGTGTATTCCCTCAACACAAAGAAATTCAGTTGAAACACAACAGTGGGCTGAAAAATTAGGCTAGCATGAAATCCAGGACAGGCGTTAAAACAATGTTTTCAGATTTTCAGAATGACATCAGTTACATAGACAGTAGGCTGATGTTGTCATTTATCTGTTGGTGTTGAGGTGCTGAACTCGTATATGTTACAGAAACCTCACAACAAATTCACCATCAACTTAAGTAATTAACAGTAAGTTTTCTGCAATTTTGAGGCTTTGGTTTTCTTGTTCTTAAGGCATCACACGTGTGTCTAACCTGGAAACTAAATATTATTGAAACTAGTCATAGTGTTTGCATCAAAGCTACCAACTGCATGAGTGCACATGTTTTGCCATGAAGAGACTAGCATGAAGGGACTGGTAGTCACAGCAACGTTATTTTCTAAGTATTATCCATCAAATGAGTAATCCGCTAATTATAGTAAATTAACAAATAAACTAAATCCTTTTAAATCCTTCTGTCTGGCCTTTCAACGCTGTCTCAGTGAAACTGGGTGTCTGCTAACGTATGCAAGGACAGCATGCAGGTGAGTGCTTGTGTTTTAATTAAAAACAGCGATTAGGTCTTCTAACTCGCTGTTCTCTGTCTGTCACCGTTTTTCAGATCGTGTTAATTGGAGACCACAAACAGCTCCGGCCCATTGTGAAGAATTTACAAGTGCGACATCGGGGCATGGCAAAGTCCCTGTTTGAGCGTTATTTTGAGCAAAAAAACAGCAATCTAACAGTAATGCTGGACACGCAGTACAGGATGGTAAGATGTTTATTCTGCTTTTTACAAAATAGATTACTAGCATTGTGTAAACCACCTTTTATGTTATCACTCATTTAGCGACTTCTTCGGTTTAGCGATGCCGGTAATTCATTTTCCGACCGAGGCACACATTTATGACCAAATTTCGTATGCCAGACAACAACGTGCCCTGAGGTGAGAGTATTGGGAGAGTAATGTTGTTAAAAGTGCCCATTTCATGAAGGATAAAAGAAAATTAGTATTGAAGGCTTAAGTATAGTTGTAAGCTCAGTTGCAGTCATGCCTAAGCTGCCGTGATTTTCACTTAATGACCATTTTGCTTAAGGTCAAGGAGTGGAGGAACTTTTATAATAGTACAACTTGTAATATCCCTCCATTCCATCATCCCTCCATTCTATGCATTTCCTTGCTTGTCTGTTACGAGGTCGCAGTGACCCTGGGACCTATCCCAGAATGCACAAGAAATGAGGCAGGGGGCACCCTGGACAGGATTCTAGTTAATTAAAGGGCCATACATTCTTACACGTGATCACACACTTTGTGCAATAGGCACAAGTTCTCTTGTGTTTTTTGGATTATGGGAGGAAACCAGCACAAACATATCTATGAATGAGCATTTATTTTACTTTTTTTTTTTATTACACACATCTGTTTTAGCATGAGGATATTTGTACATTTCCATCTACGCAATCATACGATGGACAACTGAAGACTGAAGTGAACTATCCACCCAGCGTCCTGCAAACCAGTAACCAAAAAAGGACACATGTACTATTTGGACACATAACTGGGGAGCAGGTCAGCCTGATAGTGACCACAGAAAAAGGAAATGAGAACTCGAAAGCCAACAGGGAGGAGAGTAAAATAGCTGTAAGTGTATTTGAAGATAAATTCTGTATGACAGCACTTGTTTTATTATAATTATTTTTTTTGTTTATATTTTGACAACCTTATTGACTCCAAAGTTGTTTTCTAGGGTTTGTTTTGTGGTGTTTTGTTGGATAACTTTACCTTTCTTACTCCTGACAGGTGCGCATAGCAGAGTCGCTGGTAAACATCTCTAAAATCCGTCAGGAGGACATTGCTGTCCTGTCTCCATATAATGCCCAAGTGGCTGAGATCAAAAAACAGCTTACAGGGATAAATATGGATGGAATTACTGTGTGTACCATCACAAAAAGCCAAGGTCATTTCTCCTGTTTCTCAAAATCTGTTTTTTTTTCTTCACTTGAAATGGAAAATGGTAGTGGATTAGCATTTAAACTAAGTGAATAAAATGTACATGTTAACACGTTCCTTTACTTTTGAGTGAAAGAATTTACATTATATAAGAACATAAGAAATTTACAAACGAGAGGGGGCCATTTGGGAAGTTAAGTAGCGATGGTTTGAGGATCAGCTGCCAGCATGACTTCATAAAGGATTTGAAACACTATATTAGATTTAGATGATTGCTTAGTAATCTCTAGAATCAGAACTTTGAGTAACAGATTCAAAAACAGCTTCTTTCCCCAAACCATTCATATTTTCAACATAAGAAATTTACAAACAAGAGGAGGCCATTCAGCCCATCAAGCTCGTTTGGGGAGAACTTAACTAATAGCTCATTAGTTGTTAAAATCTTATCCAGCTCTGATTTAAAGGAACCGATGGTTTTGGCTTGCGCTACACTAGCAGGAAGACTATTCCATACTCTAAGTACACGCTGTGTAAAGAAGTGCTTCCTCAAATTTGTTTTCAAATGTTCTCCCGCTAATTTCTACTTATGGCCAGGAGTTCTGGTATTTAAACTAATATTGAAATAGCCATTTGGCTGAACAGCATCCAGACCCGTTAGAATCTTATAGACCTGTATCATGTCCCCCCTTAGTCTCCTTTGCTGAAGGCTAAACAGATTCAGCTAAGCTAACCTCTCCTAATAAGTCATGAACTCCTCTAAGACCAGGAATCATTCCCAAAGCCCTCTGTTGCACCTTTTCTAAGGCACCAATGTCCTTCTTAAGGTACGGTGACCAAGCCTGCACACAATATTCTAGGTGGGGTCTTACCAAGAAATTGTATAATCTTAGCATCTCCTCCCTTGTCTTAAACTCCACACACCTAGAGATGTAACCCAACATTCTATTGGAATTTTTTATTGCCTCCCCACACTATCTGTACTTTGCTCCATGCATGGATTACATTACATTTTTCTGAGTTAAATTTCATCTGCCAAGTATCAGCCCAGTCGCTAATTAAATCTAGATCCTGTTGTAGCTTCTCTGCTGCTAGATTAGTATCTGCTACACCACCCACCTATACATTTTAATGATACTTTATTCGCCAAGTACATAGGAATTTTTTAGTTTCCATGAAATTTGGCATCAGAGCACAGAGTCAGCCATTTATTCTGAGCTCCTGGAGCATTTCTCAGGGCCTTGCTCAAGGGCCAAAGAGTGATATGACTACACCTACAGAGCCATACAGCACCCTTTGCTTCTCCACCGTGATACTTCTTTTCCTGGGAAAATGACCTCACTGTTCTCAACTCACATCATTACGTATCTGCTTCGTCTCCTGTAGGAAGTGAATGGCGCTATGTCATCCTTTCCACCGTACGTTCCTGCCCTAGTGCCATGATCGAGAAAGACCCAAGCAGGCCATTCCTCTCAAAACACGTGGGCTTTGTTGGGGACCCCAACCAGGTTAACGTGGGCATCACCAGGGCTCGGCAGGGCCTCTGCATCATTGGTGAGAGGATCTCCTTACATTCCCCTAGACCTGGGGCTAAAGAAAATGCTGTTGGTTTTCATGAAGCTCTGTCTGTCTCTCTGTCCATTGAAGGTAACCAGGAGCTCCTGCAGTGCTCTCCGATCTGGAAACGACTGCTGGACCATTACAGGGCCAACAACTGCCTGGTCGGAGCCGAGGAGATCACAGTCCACCAAGCTGCCTCGAACCAAGGTTCTCGAACACTGTGAGGCTGCCTTTGCAGAGATTTTCCAGCTTAGGCATCTGGAAGGCAGGAATTAAAGTGGGTTAGATCATGGCACTTTTGTTTAATGAATAAATAGATCTGATTGGCAGTTTCATAGTAATTTCATGGAAGTTTATTTTTCTTGTGATGCAGCCTGGCCTCCCAGCTGATCCCATCTAGATACTCGGCAACAAATCAGAAAGTAGAATCTCCCCACAGCCCTGCCCCCCACGCTTAACAAACATCTTTTTTGTTGCATTCTCATCCCTTCCTTTCAATATGTTAACTGACACATTTCATGACAGTGACAAGGAAGGAAATCAGTTGTCAGGAAACGTCAATGCATTCAGGACACTGGCTGGGCTTCCGGTCTAGATAGGTAGCCTATCTAGCAGGCGATGTCATGAAATGTGTCAGTTAAGACACGTTTTTTTTCTGGTATGCCATGAAGCTCTCTTCAAGAAAAATATATTTATTTTACTAATGTGAAGTTTTGCAAAAATTAATAATAGTATTTTTTATTTTAAAACTAATGCTTTAAGGTTGGTTTACTGAAAAGTCACCTCATAATGTGATCATTTTATATATATAAAAAAAAATATATATTTTTTTATTTTAATGCCACATACCAGCAATTGAAATATTTTTTGTAAATCTATTCTAGCCTTAATGTTTTAACTTTAAAGTACTTAGATGAAAGAATGAAGATTTTAAATATTTCTTTTTTAAATGGTATTTTCATCAATATGTGTACTGTATGTAGTTTAAGGTTTTGAAAAACATTATATTTTTTATTGAAATAGCATACATAAAGGAATATGACCAATTATCAATTTATATGACTAAAATGTGTTTAGAATACAATTTGGGTGTTTATAACGATCAAAAATGTATGATGTGTAAACAGAAACTTAATTGTGTATGTTTTTTGTCTTTTGTTAGTTTATGTATTTTTACAAATATCAAATTAAATATTTGGTGCTGTGCTGTCTCCAGAAATTGATTTCATTGTTTATTTACACTGTAATTGTATTCAATTTTTACAAAATTTGTTGCATTGGTGACTGATTTCAAATTCTTCTTCCATTAAATACATAACATCCCATAATAAAAAACTGCAGACATTTTTTATGAATTTGTGCAAATGTTTAAAAAAATATATATAGCTTTTCTGATTTACATAACCTTATTCTTGCAGTCCAAAAAACATGTGATTAGATAACTTGATATCCATGGATTGCGTATAACATGTGACTGCGTTGTGGGTGGTACTAGGTGTTTCCAGACTTCCAGACTGTGACCCTGTATTCGACAAGTGGTAATGGATGGATGGATTTTTCAGTAGCACTTCAGCTAGTGAGAGTTCACTGTGTGTTAACAAAATTTTACACTAGAGGGCGCTAACATGTTACGCTTCATGGAAAAGTCACATGCACGCTACTATGAAGATATGCTTTAGTGTAAAAAGGAGATGATCAGGGGGGTTTCTAGCTATCAAAAAGATCAGGAGCCGAGTCTATTTTACCATGGGCTTGACTCTTTTTTTTTTTTTTGAGGCTATAGGCTTGAAAAGCTCAGTCTATAGCCCTGAGTGATCGGACCTAATTTTATAATTAGGAGAAATTAATTATCTAATTTTTGTCTCCCTCATGTTTGTGAGTTAAATTTGTGTATTTTCATGTTCTTCCTCCTAACGTGTGTGTTTTTTCCTGGGTATAAGGTCTAAATGCACATATAGTTCTAATAAAATCCACAGTGAACTCCTTGCTTCCTGGAAGTGTTCTGGATAAAAGGAGGGATTAAGAAAGTCATAGTTCTTCGGACATTTAAATTGTTTCTCTTATTTTAAAAAATTAAGAACTTATTTTAAAACATTGAATTGGGTTTAATCAATTTAAACTTGACCTTCTGAGGGTGATTGTGTAATATTTTGTAACACCCGAAAAGTGGATGTGTGCATTTTAAAATAAGCATTGTATTACAAATTATTTACTAAAGTTAACCTTTATTCCGGCCAAGGCACGCTTTTTTATTTCTCGAAGTCAATAGAATCGTATATGTTTGGAACTTGGTATGTTACTGCAGAGACATCCAGATGCTTACAACATGTACACTTGTTTAGTTAAGCAGGGGTTTACTCGTTTTATATTTTCATATTAACAACATGAGAGGACACGCTTTGCGTAGAGTGATTTTATAGACAAATTTCAAGATTAGGCCTACTTGAACATGGAAGTAAAAGCATGTCAGTTTATTGTGATTAAACAAGCATAATTTTAACATACATGTGCCAGACAGAAATTTCCCGTTTACATGTTACATTTAAATATTTAACCTATCTTAAAGAATGTGCTAAAACACAGATAAAAGCTAATGTCATTGCGACTACCTCCCCAGCCATAAAGTGCTTTTTCAAGTAAGAGATTAGGGTTAATAAGGAACACTGAGAATTTTGGTATATTTGCAATAATCGCAGACAGTTACGGTCCCAAAAATGACCTACGGATCAAAGTCATAATAGGAGTTTGGCTCCTCTTCCGATCGAGGGGATACTTTGAAATGGCGCCTTAAAAGGCCGCCGTACCTCTTCTGATTGACAAACTTCAGCTTAGGTCGGATCCTTCGCATGAAGCCCCCGTAACGCTTCTGTAGCACCTCCTGCCCGCCCTCCTCCCCGCTTCTTCTTCCGCCAAATTTACGTACAAAGCCACCGTATCTTTTCATCTTGCCCGATGTATCATGGTCCAGCTCCCCTCCGTCCTCCTGCTGCGAAACCTCCCGTCCGATTTCAGGCACATCACGTTCTCCGGGTTTTCTGAAAATCCTGCTGTATTTCTTTGCTAACGGGGCTTTGCGATAGTCGTTTTCATTCGAGACGAAGTTGAACATTTTATTTTTGTCTAGTTTTTTAAGAAATCCCCCGTATCGCTTTACTATCGGACCCACCAAAGCGCCTTGGAGGTCTAACGATTCTGATTCAATTTTGTCTTCATTGTCTTCATTCATTTCGTTTAACCCCGTTGAACTAGTAAAGAATCCCACGACTTTCTGGCATTTGTCTAACTCAGAAGTAGATGGCAAGATGCCTTCACACTCCAAAGTGCAAGCCTAAAAAAACAAGCACGGAACGCAATCAGTATTACCCTCAGCTCAACACACGATAGCTTTTGGTTTTCATTAATTCTAATGTAATGTGACTAAATACACCAAAATTTCTACTGACAAAGAAGGCCTGCTGTTATTCTAGGGATTTTTAAATGAAAAAAATGCAACAGTAGCTTTGTAACAATAAATACAGTAACTGAAACTGGTAGCAAAACTCTTACCAGTCTATCAAAGGAACCGTCCACCTCGGAGATTAGCTGTGCGCAGGTTAAACATTGAGAAGAACAGTTTTTCTGAGCGGCAGACGGTAATCCCATTGAGAGCACCATCACCAGAAGGTACCAGTCCATCGTCAGCAGATCTTTGTATTCTGTGTACTGAAAGAAACAGATAAATAAATAGCTACATATAGAATTGATAATCATGATGCTGATAATGATAACAACAACGGTCAAATATACAGTTCCTGGTGGCGACGGTAAAATGTACTGTAATTATAGATAAATGTATCTTGAATCGTGTAAAACAAGATACACTATGCACAGAATTATTAAATTTTTGAGGCTTTTATGGTCGTTACACATAACGACAGAAAATTGCTAATGTGGTAATCTCAACACATATCAAGTTGTTTGTGATATCAGTCACAATGATGACTGTCTTTTTTTAAAACTGCCTTAATTTTCAAAACTGCCGTTTAATATCTACATAACTTGAAATGCAGTTTTAACGTTAGTCACAATTCTCTATGTGTATTGGATAAAATCAAACCCATCAAACAGAACTGTTACACTTTTCTACGCTATAAAAATTAAGGTATGATTTCTAAAAAAAAGTAAAAGGAAGCAACTGTTACCTGAATGTTCATAAAATGTATGTATCCTGTTCAAATGGCAACTCACTTGCTGTAAATGAGAACTTCCTTCTTCCCTATCAAAATGAGTATCTCAATGCATTTTAGCCAGTTGAGATTGCGTCCTACCTTGCTCCTGTCTTTCAATACTACAAGCTGTCCTTGTACTTTTATTGAGAAAGAATGAGTTATGTCATCAAGGTACATCAGAATAGCTCATTTCAGAAAGCCAATAGGAAATGTCGTTTGTGCAACTCACGTCCGCGGGCGATTGCACACGCCCACACACGCGCCTATTCTTTTTCAGCCTTGGCAAGACAATGGGGTATTTACGTTGTCCCAAATTATTACTGCCCATGGATCAGTAGTATGTTTGAGTTAACTTTTTGATCCGGAGTACCAAGATTATGAATTGTACCTAGGGTCTTACCCAGTATTTTTTAAAATAAAGTGTTATCCCTTCCTAATCGTGCCCCGCAATGGACAGTAGTATATTGGAGTTGATAGAATAAATCCTGTGGACTTAACCTCGGTGTTTGGTAGGTAGGGACATGATACTGTTTTAACGAGCTACTTAAATGTATTCCATATCCGCTTTTAAAATCAACTCTAGGCTTACTTTAGGCTTACTTTAATTTTGAGAGTTTTTCAGTCGGAATTCAAGAATAAGCTGAATAAGCCAGGTAGCTTATTATTAAAAACAGCAAAGAGGCTTAAAACAATATTTAACGGACGTGTATAATACATACAGTATTCAGACATGAACACCAATTATAGATGTGAATCAGCTCCACTTTAACGGCATCGCGGAAGCTTCCAATAGACAGCCAACTGGAAACGGCGGTAACATTAGTACTTCATTCACGGAAGTAGGCTGTACATTAAACTGGTTATTTTTTTACCTGCCTTGTTTTTTAAAGCTAGGTTGTCTTTATGCTCTTCTGGGTTCTTGACTGTGCGACCAAGGTAATAAACGAATCTTAAACTTCACTGTTGTTCAGCTCATTATCTCTCTTTCTTTTACTTTATGCAAATTTGATACTACCTGCTCTGAGATCAGTTTTATACAGCACTCCCAATTAGGACTCTTTGCCCATGACTGGACGATTCCTGGTGTGAATCCTGCAACTGGTACAGTCTCTGTTAGGTCCTTGTGCAATGTCTTCAACCACTAGTTCCAGGGGTTCTGCACATTGTGACCCCCAAGCTTGTTGTCAGCTGTGCATGTGTTTCCCCGATAGGACAGGCAAAGAGATATTTTCCCCATTGGAATGAGTTAAGTTTCACTATTCTATTCTATAACTTCATAGAATCTGCATAGGTTGGGCGGCATGAGGCTTAGTACTGTACACTCTGTGCTTGTGGTTTGAGCCCAGTCAAGTCAGATCAGTCATACGTCCATGGGCGCATAACCTCCAGCTCTCCAGACATTGCAAGGTGGCTGTCCCTTTGCTGCGACCCCCTCCCCCCAGCTATTCAAGTGCTGCTTGCTGGCTGTCCCTTTGCTGTGACCCCCCAAGATTGCTCTCACTTGTTTCTCATGGTGATCAAGATAAATTGATAAAAACGAAAAGAGAATCTCTTCTATTCTCAACCTGTGCCAATGTTAAGGCTGTAATGTAAGTAATTTCTGATTAAACTAAGATGTCTAATTTTAAAAAGTGCTTGCTTCAAAGCACAATATAGCTACAGATCCCCCAGTTGAGCATTGCTTGCAAAATCTTTTACCTAAATCTGTGACTAGTTAAGTTTATAGGTTCAGTAGAATGTGGATGCACGTGATTTGGAAGTGGGTGCATGCTGTCGGACTTTCTTGCTTTGTTTGTGTGAGCTCACATCGTTCTTGTGATGCTCTTCATTTCTCCACATATTAGTATTAGAAACTGGGAAGTTGAGTTTCTCAAAATCTGTTTTTTTTTTCTTCACTTGAAATGGAAAATGGTAGTGGATTAGCATTTAAATTAAGTGAATAAAATGTACATGTTAACACGTTCCTTCACTTTTGATTGAAATAATTGACATTATATAAGAACATAAGAAATTTACAAACGAGAGGGGGCCATTTGGGAAGTTGAGTAGCGATGGTTTGAGGATCAGCTTCCAGCATGACTTCATAAAGGATTTGAAACACTATATTAGATTTAGATGATTGCTTAGTAATTTCTAGAATCGGAACTTTGAGTAACAGATTCAAGAACAGCTCTTTCCCCAAACCATTCATATTTCCAACATAATAAATTTACAAACAAGAGGAGGCCATTCAGCCCATCAAACCCGTTTGGGGAGAACTTAACTAATAGCTCAGAGTTGTTAAATCCTTATCAAGCTCTGATTTAAAGGAACTCTGGGATTTAGCTTGCGCTACACTAGCAGGAAGACTATTCCATACTCTAACTGCAGTCTGTGTAAAGAAGTGCTTCCTCAAAACCATTTAAAATGCTCTCCTGCTAATTTCCATCTACTGTATGCCCACAAGTTCTAGTATTTAAACTTATATTGAAGTAGCTATTTGACTGAACAGCATCCAGACCCGTTAAAATCTTATAGAGCTGGATCATGTCCCCCCTTAGTCTCCTTTGCTGAAGGCTAAACAGATTCAGCTCAGCTAACCTCTCCTCATAAGACATGAACTCCTCTAAGACCAGGAATCATTCTTGTAACCCTACTGTATGTTGCACCTTTTCTAAGGTATGGTGACCAAACCTGCACAAAGTGTTCTAGATGGGGTAGTACCAAGGAATTGAATAATCTTAACATCTCCTCCCTTGTTTTAAACTCCACACACCTAGAGATATAACCCAACATTCTACTGGCCTTTTTTTATTGCTTCCTCACACTGCTGAGAGTGGGACATGGAAGCATCAACAAACACACCGGGATGTTTCTCGTAATCAGCTACCTTTATTTCAGTGGAGCCCATAAAATATCTGTACTTTATATTTCTGCTCCCTGCATAGATTGGATTTACATTTATCTATGTTATATTTAATCTACATATGTCCACATTTCCCAGGACAGTTGACATCCAGGGCACCGGCCCTATATTCTACTGTTACTCACTTTATCCGCCACTTTATCAGCATATTGTCTAGTTTTTGAACCGTTTTGGACTGTAATGTTTTGCATGGTCTTGCATTGTTCTGTCTTGAGTCTTTTTGTTACTAAGTATTCCAGTGCACCTGGGGCCTGCATTACAAAGCGGGAATTCTTGCTTAGCCAGATAACTTGTCAGATTTAAGGTACCCAGGTTTAAATGGCCTTTATCTTTGTTCACTTACATTTAGCCCAGGCTACCTTAAATCATACAAGTTATCCAGCTAAGCAAGAAATCTTGCTTTGTAATACAGGCCCCTTTTGTGCATGACCAATAAAGATCTTGAATGTTGTGTTATTTGTGTATTTTAATTAACAAAAGCTTATTTTCTGCACT
>JAABNY020000129.1:450044-488130 GCA_015164015.2 Brevimyrus niger
ACAAGCTTTTTAGAAAAATGGTGAACTAGAAAAAAAAACGGTTAAAAAAAAGATGGGAAGAGGGGGGGAGGAAAAAACTCATTTCAACCCAAAACAACCCCCCCCCCCCCCCCCCCCCAGTTCTTACACCCTTGGAAACAGATGTGGGTGACTCTGATAATTGGATTCTGTCTTCACTCCAATTACCCTAAATAAGGGAAATAAAGAGAGAGAGAGAGAGAGAGAGAGAGAGAGAGAGAGAGAGAGCGATAAGGGCACCCAGGAGTGTTCATGACTCACCAGCTTGTACGGTAGCTTACAGTAATTATGCTCAGTGTTGCTACTGAGGCCTGTACCTTCGCCTACCTCCCTATGGCTGGATGTGTCTGTACTGTGAGCTACAAGGTCAACTCTGATGGCTCCATGGGCGCAGCAACACCTCAGGCTAACCTTCTGACAATCTGATGCAGTCCTAACAGGGCAGTTGAATATCACACTGCTGTTTTGCTCCTTGACTTACGACAGCACTCACAGCTGTTTCTTCCATGGCACATTGGCCAGCACTGTTATCTCACAAGGTTGTGGGTTCAGATCCCTTCTTCTCTTCTTTTTTTGGTCTGTATGTAGCTCCTGTGCCATGTCAGTTTCCATCCACAGTACAAGGACATGCAGTTAGGCTTCTGGGCATCTCTGAACTATCAATAATGTGTGAGCACATGTTTATGTCTGCTCTGTGATGACCTGGTATCCCATCCACAGTGTACTCCTGCCAAAGGCTGTGCGGAAACTCCTTGAGTGCTCACTTCTAGGTGCTCAAAGCCTTTGATGCCTATATGATTACAATCTACCCTCTCTTTAGTAAACTGAAGGTGATTAATTGTCATTGTTGATACGCCACAGCATACAGTACTGGACAACCAAATGTGTCCTCTGCATACATACAAAAAAAGTAACCGCACTCACAAAATACTACTCACGCTATTAAGAAAAAAAGTTTATTGCACCACATCCCACAGACGCATTTTGGCGTCAAGCCATTATCAATGTATAAGAAACACCGATCCACGCTGGTTTTATCAAGGCAACAGGAAACAGGTGATAGCGTGACGTCATAATTGCCAACCCCCAAGAATGCACACATTGTCACACAGACACACAATTACGCACAATCTCCAAAAAAAAAATGCAAATTATATATGTGCAGATAATCTATAATACATAAATACCAATAACATAATAAAACAATTCCATACATACCCCACAAACTTCAAAGAGACAAAACAGACCATGATAGGCAATGATTCACAAAAAGCAATTTAAAACTAACTTTTCATTGAGGCCATTAGGATGTACGGTTTGGAGTTGGTGGATCCTGAAATCATCAGGAATTTTCATCCACCCCTCTTTGCAGACCTCCTCCAAATCTTTAAGGTTTTTAGGCTGTCACTTGATAGACGAAGCTTGAGTTCCCTCCATAGGTTTTCTATTTGATTGAGGTCTGGAGACTGGCTAGGGCACTCCATGACCTACAGTAAATGTACTAATTCTTGAATCGCCTCTTTGTTGCCTTGGCCATATGCTTAGGGTCGTTGTCTTGCGGGAAGACCCTATCTTTTGCTGTTTAAATAAACATACCAGTGAAATTACAGACTTCTCATTTCTTTATTAATGGGTCAATTTATGAATTCAGCAGGGGGTCAAATAATAATTTCCCTCACTGTACAAGCGAAAAAGAAATAGAGTCAACCCTTAATTTCAAAAAGAGGTGAAATTAATATGAAAATAAATAAATATGAAGAAAATATCATCAATGAAATGTAACCAGCACTTTAAATATTGATGAAAAACATTATTATTATAGACAAAGTCATCCTCAAACTTACCCATGAAGAGGTTTGCATAGTTAGGGGCAAAGGACGAGCCCGTTGCCGTCACCTTGATTTGATGATAAAAAGTGTCCTCAAATTTGAAATAATTAATGGTCAGTACTAAATACGCTAAGTTCCACAGAAATTTAGTTGGAGGCTCATTAGTGACTTCTAGTAACACCTGTTTCCTGTTGCCTTGATAAAACCAGTGTGGTTTGGTGTTTTTTACACATTGATAACAGCTTGACGCCGAAATGCGTCTGTGAGATGTGGTGATATTAACTTTTTTCCTTAATAGCATGAGAAATATTTTGTGAGTGCGGGTGTTTTTGTGTTTTGATGTCGTTAACTCGCACCCTAAGTAATTTTTGTGAGTTTGTGAGTTTGAGCGCGCCTATCTTTGATCCTCTGCATTCATCCCTTTATCTGACACTGTGACATAGCAGCTAATTCAGCACCCAGGGAGCAGTGCTTAGGGGTGGCACCTTGCTCTTAATTGTTACTTCACCCTGTGTTGCCTGGGATAGGCTCCAGGCCCCCCGCACCACATTGACCAGGATTAGTTAGCCGGTTGGCTGATTACTGCTAGTGGTAGCAGTTTTGTTTTGTTTTATTTTGATTATGCTTATAAAAAAACATTTAATTAAAAATAACCATTTTAATTAAATTAGCTTGAATGACACCAAGAACTCAGTGACTTTTTCTTTAATTCCTCTCCAGCTCGCAAGTCCTAGAAAATTCTTTTTCTAAAGCTTTCCTTCTCGTAAATAACTAAAACTGGACTAAGTGGACAATAAAATGCAGTTCTCCATGCCTAAGAACTAAAACAAAATGTGCCACCCGCTATAGAACGACACAAATTAGAATGAATCGATTTAACCATTATTTTATATTTAATCATTATTGCACCACTATACATTTAATAAGGCTCACAAATACATGACTAGTATCTAGGCCTAGCATATGACAAATTTCCCAGTATAGTTAATTAGGCAACTCTGTATGCCCACTCAGCAGCTTTTCTGCAATAATAAAAAACAGCCGATTTTTCTTGTTCTTTCTTATTTTTATACAGACTGACATACAGAATATACACAGTATGAGCAATGAAAAATTTTATATAAAACTAAGATGTTCTTGATTAAATAGACCGAAGCTGAAAGAGAGGGAAAAAAGCAATACCTTACAAGTATAAATACATTTCAAACGTTCACGTTATTCCATTATGAATTTGCCCATAGTTGATCAAAAAAAATTTTACGACGATATTTAAAATATTAAAAACTTTTAGTAACATAAGAATCGTAATAAAAGTACATCGCGTAATTCACAATGCGTTAACTACGAAGGTCAAGGGTAACTTTGCAAAAGTGCTTACGGTGTGATTTTACATGACGGGGCGTAAAGTCCTTGATAAGAGCTGTCATGTAGGTATCTGTGCGCGATGCCAAGCTCTCATGCAGCTCCATCCATAGAGTCCGACTCCTGAGGCTTTTTGTAGATAACGACCCCCGCTATTCGGCACAGGGACATCCTGGCCCTCATGCTGTACCCGTGGAAGCGCATGAGGAAATCATCGTTCCCCAGAAGATAAATCAAGGAATTCATGGCACTGTTCATGCTCGCCAGTCCGCGACTCACCTGGTGGGCGACGTAAATATTCTTGTACATTTCGTGGCACGTGCCGTTGTTCTTAAATATCCTTGTCACCAAGTTAAGGTTCCTCAGCACGTGGTAGGGAATGAAGCAGACGGAGAACAGGATGATCAAGATGATGACCAGTTTCAGGCATCGCTGCTTCAGCAGGACATCGACGTTGGCTCGGTTTGCAAGGACCACCGCGACGTGACCGTAGCACCAAAGGATGATGAGCAGTGGTATGCCGAATCCAGTAATGGACCACCCGATGCTGTATGGAAGATAATCCCTGATCCGGTTGTCGACTGTAGTGTCATAGCATGCGTCGGAGGAGTTTTCCGGCGCCTTGTCAAAGTACATGTCGGGAATTATCTGGATCAAAACGGAACACCATACCAACACGCTTATCCACACTGAATGTCGGGTTTTGATCCTACCCATCACCTCCATGGTGTGGACGATACCGAGGTACCGGTAAACGCAGATGCATGTGAGGAAGCCGATGCTGCCGTACAAGTTCAGATTGAAGCAGAACCTGGTCACCATGCAGAATGTGTATCCGAAGATCCATTTGCTTTTATTGAAGTAATAAACCACCAGGAAAGGCAAACAAAACACGTAGAGCAGATCGGCAACTCCAAGGTTTAGCACAAAGATGTTGATATTACCAAGTTTCCTCCAGTTCTTCTTCACTGAATACAAACCCCAGCAGTTACCGGTGATCCCAATAATAAACACCAGAATATAAACGATGGGCAAAAATGTGTGCGTAAAATCCAAATTTATTTCTGTGCAGTTGACATTCTTCATTGTGTCATCCAAAGAGTGTTCTTCTAAGAAATCATGCGTCATGGTAAGAAGCTTGTTTTAGTTTAGTTTAAATATAATTTCTTTTAGTCATCGTGCGTCTACTTGATAAATACATGAGTTCGTAACTGAAAGCAGGTTGTGTCTTTTAAAAACGAGACTGCTCCCTGGCTGCGTAAAAACGAGCCTGAAACGACACGCCCATGTCGCCACAGCGAGGTATTTGCTCGCACAAGTTTGCTGCATGTCTGACCTTGGCTTCGCGGAAGGCTGTAGAATCTATGATGAGGTCAGAGAATGCAGTAGTTTGATAGTGACGGTCACATAAGACTGGATATGCAAGCGTAATGTACAGTAAGCAGTCGTATTTGAGAGCAGTCATATTCCAGAAAGTTTGCTGGCCCTGGGGTTAGTGACAAAGATCTGGCATAACTAATTTTGGCTTCGGGCCAGTCAATCGGTGATGCAACTCACCTTGCCTACATAAATGTTTGAGTCTCTAAATGTATATAAGTTATTGAGCAATGATCAGGAACAGAGGGTTTCTAGGTTCTGAAAAGATCAGGGACTAAGTCAAGTTTACTTAGGGCTTGATTTTTTTTTAAGGAAAAAAAATATTTTTGTATAAGGAAGATTGGCATCGAGGCTAAAATTCTTTGGGCTAGGCTCAAAATGCTTGGGGTTATAGCTGTCATGAGAGGTGAGGTGCAGACCGTGAAAGCAGGCGAAGGAGAAACGATCTGAGGTAAAAGGGATTTAATACGGAAACACGGAGGGTTTACGAGACAGAATCACCATAACAGCACATAACACTACAGAAAAACAAACTGACGTGGACATAAATACACCAAACTAACGAAGACAACTCGAAACAGCTGAAAAACACTGGAAAGCCACACGAGGTTAACGAGGCGGATCACACGAGCGGGGTGTGACAATAGTCCCGAGTGTTCCGACCTAAGGACGCTCATGGCTGAAATTCTATTAATTGATAAGAATAATGTGAATAAGAGATCCACCAAGACACCATGGCAGCTTAATCAACTTGGCAAACTTGTGACTTAGTTATTTCAAACATGCATTATATATTTTAAAACCACTTTTCTATTAAATATATAAATACATCAAAAACACAGGGCACTTGTGCATATCAAGATCTGTGCTTTGATAAAAAAAAAAATGTAAAACGTACTGGTTTTTATTAATGTTAAATTCCAACACATATGATATTCGCTGAAGATACCACTGTTTTCATCCAAAAAATATGTGATTCAGAGAGCTCGTGGTTCAAATTGCCAATTGTGTGTGACTGTGTGTGTGTGTGCCCTGAGTTTGAGGATGTTCCCCCCTTCACCCGGACTCTTGAATTACTGCAAAAAGTTGTAATGCCCTTCTAGACAAAGAAGAGAAACTTGCTGTTATTGAATTCAACTGTGCAAACATTAACTATAAAATATATGAATATAGTCTGCTCAATATTTCATGACTCTCACAACATTTATGTTTTGTTACTATTTTGCATGTTGCTGTGTTCCTCGGCTTGTTCTCTGCCATGAGAACACGGAACAATGGCATGCAGCAGCATAGGAAATTTATCGATTTATTATTAAATATTAGAAGTGAAACATTTGGGTAACTGCTAAGTTTTTTTTAAAAAAGGCAGTAGATTATCTAACAAGAAGCACATGTGATCTGTTTTTCTGTCCATGTCATTAATGTACTGTCTTCACTGCTAACATTAATAACATCACAAAGCACTCGTCAGCTAGCAGTTAGCTAAATGCTTATATGTACTCGGTGGCCATTGAGGTTAGTCACAGCTAGGTAGGTTTGGGCAGGGCCCACTTTTGCCTCCAGAACTGTTTAAACAGTAGATGAGTTATGTGTTCAGAGAAGCCATTCTGTACACTACTGTACTGAGCTGTTATTTTTGAACTTATGGCCTTCCTGTTAGCTTGAATGAGTCTGGCTGTTTAACTCTCCCCTCTCTCACTGACCATGTGTTTTTGCTACAGAAATCCCATTGTCTGGATGGTGTTTGTTCGTCACACACTCCATGAACTCCGACACTATACATAATGTGTTAAAATCCCGAAAAGGTGCCTGTTTCTATGATACTGGAACAAACATATTTGGTGCCAACAATCACGCTACATTCAAAATCACTTATATTATGGATCTTAGCAGTTGTAATGCTTCAGCTGAACAGGAAATGAACCAATGAATGGTTCACTGTTTGAAGGAGCAGGGGTACCTAATAAACTAGCAACTGAATTAATGCATTAATAAAAAATAAGTCATGACATATAATCCTTACAAAACCACTTGTTTGTTTCCTGAACAGTTATGTGGGTGTTCCGTCATTCCTGTTAGTATAACCACTTCTTCCAATAGGTTAGGGAACAAAAAAGGAAAACCCCAACCATCATTTTCTGTATTGACCCTAGAAAAAAACAATCACTAATCCATTCATTATATTCTCGTTTTCCCACAATTACTTTTGGCTATTTTATTTTATTTGGCTATTATTTTATTAGTTATTGTTATCAGATACACCCCACCCACCCCCACCCACTATCGTAACCGCTGAGTTCTAACTGGGGTCACAGGGGGCCCAGAGCTTATCCCGGCAACAACGGGCACAAGCGGGAAACAACCCTGGGTAGGTGCCAACACGCCGCAGGGCGCCAACACGCCGCAGGGCGCCAACACACCGCAGGGCGCCTACTCGCCACAAGGCGCATGCACTCACACAACTACAGGGCCAATTTAAACTCACCAATCAGCCTGTCCTGCATGCGCTTGGACTGTGGGAGGAAACTGGGGTCATCAAATACAGTAAAAAAATATATATTGCTCGTTGTTTTATCAGTAATTATGTACTAAAATAATGTGATTGCAGGGGATTGCACTGCCATAGTTACTTTTTGTGCATAGTTGTTGATGCACAAAGGAGTATATACCTGGTATATTTTCCTGTACCTCAGTATGTTGGGTAAATATACATTATATTGTGAAATGTCATAGTTTGTATTTTCCACTAGCCACCATTGCAAAACAATTTTGTACATATGTTGTGTTTTTCTATGAATATTTGGTGCTTCATAATGGGCAAACACTTTAACAACATTAAAGCTGGGAAATAGAATTGGTTATGTGAGCAGTATACCTGTGAGTGGAAAATGTGTTTAAGTAAATAATTAATCACGGCCTGGGTGGCAATATAATGATTCTCACAAAGTCAAAAGTTTTGTATCAGCAGTTCAGCCCTTCAGACAGAGATGATTAAACCTGCCCTCGAGAGGCTTGATACTGTAAGTGAAACACAGGAGAAAATTGGATGGGCAGGTCTGGATACCACATTAACCAATCAAAAAGCTGGATAATTTACTGTAAAATTCAATGCCCTGTTATGGGCATTAGATCAAGTATTTATTGTCACCACATGTACAACACCTATGGTTATCTTCTTTATCTCCCTTTATTTTTAATTGGCCTTTGCATGTGTACAAGAGGGAGCCTGTCGTGGCTTGACTTCAGAAATGTGAACAGCACTGTGCTAATGGCTTACAGTGAATCATTTTCTATTCTCTTGTCAGTCTGGATATTTTAAACTTTGATTCAAGCAAGATCGAGACAGACAGGCTGCTGAAAACGCAGTTTCCATCCCTGGGCATGAGTAACAAAGTAACGGGAGTTACGCTGGCTCCTGACCGAATCAGGGAACACATGTAGGAATGGTAAGCGTCGTTTGAACAAGCAGCCTTGTGAAGTTAATGCAGGACACCTGCTGGTGAAATTAGGAAGTGCAGGCAGGGCAAACGTAAACGCAACATTGATGACGGATGACGAATGACAAACTTCAGGAGCGTACCTAGAAACTCTGGGCCATCTAAGGCTTCTGATAAGCGCTGGGTCCCCCTGAATTTGCCAGGGTGTCCATAACCCTCCAATGCCTCTGAGCACAAAGGACTGAAAACAACAACATTGCTCAGCTCAAAATAGTTCATATAGTGGACGAGGAACTTAGATTTCCTGAGACAGCATTAGTTTAATTCAAACATGGTAAAATCACATTATTTTAAGAGTCAACTGACTCCTTTTGGTATCTTCACCTTTTTGCTAAAATGGCATAAATGTTACTCATTTAAACCATGCAGTGATTTCATCTTTTTTTTTGCCACGTAAGCTTTTAAAGCGGAAGGGAACAACTAGTCACCGTAAAACCGCTGGACGATAAGCTTGCATCAAAATGTTAAAAGATTAATTATTGCACTTTGTGACCACCGGGTGTCACTCAAATCAAATTTATCAAACATCTCCTGACAGAAAAAGGATGTGTAATACCTTACTCATGGTGAACTCTAAATGTAGACTTCAAGTCCGTATTTATACATGTATTATATGCAGTGAGCTGTTTACAATATAAATTTAGGCATTTATGCGTCGTAACTTAACTCAGAAGGTACGTTTGCAGCCTGACTTACATATGAATCCACTGGAAAACGGTTATAACAGGACAAATTTTAAAAAGCCCAAAGCAAATTAAATGCATGTCATTTCATCAAACAAAATAACACTGACTAAGCAGCAATGCTACATCAAATAAAATAATACTTTTGCTTATAACAATTTTACCTGCCATCCATGTTGTTTGGTATGATAGCATCATAATGATTCCAGAAGGAATATTCAGGAATACTCAGCAACTTGTGCAAGTATGAACTTCAAAGCTTCACTCAAGCAAAACAAATGTGTGTTATTCAATGCTGCTAAAAATCTGACAAAAGTATTTGCCAAATTAAATATAAATGTCTGAAAAGGATCGGAATACAAGCCATGTGACCCTATCATGTTGTCTTTGAGATGGTCCGGTATGTTGCTGTAACTTGCTCACGATAAGTGAGCTGAACAAGTAAGAGCTGGGTATGAAATTAGGTGCAGACCAGCTGAGGTTCTCTCATGGATCATTCTAAACTTACTGCATCTGAAAAATAGGATTCAGTTCGATGAAGTACTTGCAAAATATGACTTCACAATAGCATTGATCACTCAACACCACGATGCTGCATTATCTCTGTGAGCAAAGGCACAGACCTGTGAGCCAATCAAAACCACACCAAAACAGCATAGCATGAGGACACCACAGTCAAAGGGATGCTGGGTTGCAGCCTCATTTGACCATTGTGTCATTAAAGTGTAGATGAAGGTTCAATTAAGTTAGCAGGTTACATGCTGGTTGTGGACCCCAAAGGCCTGAGTGGTTCCTTGCCTTTTACCCTTGAGAAAGGCACTGAACCTGAATCATTACAGCGACATGTTACCCACCCTGACAAATGAAATAATGACAGAAAATGCAAATGGGTTTACTAGTGGAAAACCAACACCTTAGACTTGGTCTGAAAGCAAAAGAATTAAAATATGCACATTAAATACTACATTAAGATATTATGAAATCAGTGCTAATGTTATATTGCGAACAAATTATATTTGCCACTTTGTCTAAAGCAATCTTTCGCGTGTTACTGGGACAAAAAAGGGAGTTGTAAATATTCAAATTTTGAATTGACTTTACTTCAATAACCTGCATCTTGTCCAAGCTTTCACCAATTTTACATTTACTCTCTGCTTGACAGTTTCATTAATAAAACTTGTAAAACTGAAATATATGTATATATTCAAATAAATGTCTCAGCCTTTGGAATAGTTATACTGGACTCTAATAATTCCCACTGGCATTTTTTGGACACCTATTATTTGGTCATGAACACTAACATTCTCTGGCATTATCAGCCACAGAGCAATAAGGTCCAGTTGTCAGTATTTGAGTTAAACGCAGAATGGATTGCAAATGGCCAGTAAAATATTTGTGAAATTAGTAGTTTAACCAGAATTAATTATAACAAAAAGGGACAGAACAACATGTGTATAATTTAGGTTAAAAGCAATTCTTTGTTTTATTGTTAACAAAGAACATTACATATAATTTGTGATCTTAAAATTGTTTATTGTCTGTTGATGCATTTTACCTTCTAACAGTACTTATAATTTTTTATTATAATACATTTCAAATAACATGAATCACTGTAAGCCTGTAGCTGGACAAAAACAGAGAATACAAAATTTAAGCTGTTATTTGTGCTATGGGGTAGAGGAGGACCCACAAAGAGAGGCACTTCAGCTGCATTCTGGGGACCAAGGAGTCACGTGAGAGAAATCCATAAACCCCAAATCAGCGCATTGAAGAAGTACGTGTTAATGATCAAGTATGAACATATCGATGTGTATGGTGACCATGTTATTTGCTAGTTATTTTCTTGCATCCCTATTATGGCTAAATGTTACACTTTGAAAACCAATGAGATCTTTAACTATTAAAAACAATCATATGGCAATAGCTTAAATTTGTGTCACTTGCATTTGATGCTAAACATCCTTTGCATACCGGGCCATTCATATATAAAATAAATAGATGTAATTGAGAATGATAATTTAAGTGATGGCAATCTGTTCTTTATCTATTGTTATTTTATCTTTTGTGTTCTTCGCCATCACAATAATTTTCCCGCGAACAGGATGGAATTCCCGCGTCGACACGAGTCTCGTGAGTCAAAGCCGGATCTGCTGCTGCTGCCCGTCCTCCTCCCCTCGCGTGGGTCTTTTGGGACCCTCTGGTGCGTCTGTCACCATTTCACCCTAGCACGGATTCCTCCGCTTCCCCCTCGTCTTTCTCCCGCACTTCTTCTCTGCTTCCCGTCGCTCTACAGAGAAAAGAGCAATTGAATCGCAACAGTCTGGATTTCAGAATGTAATTTCATATTTGCTCTTGTTTTTAATAACAACCTGGTTTTCCAGATTAAATCACAACTACAGAGGCGTTTGTCTTCATCTCCAGTCTCAAAGAAAGAATTCCAAGACCTAAACAATGCGAGATGTTTAAATGAATTCAATGCTACAGATGAATGGTTTCTGTTAGGGACTTATTAACTGTAGTGTGGGTGAAGGACAACCTGAAGCTCAAATACTGTTTTATGAACTCCATGTGCAACATCATCTATACACACTGTACGGCTGAGACTGTAATGCTGAAATATGTAAGTTCATATTTCGCTTCCCATAATCCTGTCAGGCCTACGACCGTTACTTGTGTTTAATGAAATTAAAAGGAAAGCAAACCAGACCAAAGAAAGGAAGTGATTCTCTACTAAAAGATTTCAATGTGTGTTCATGCCTTTTTTATTTTTGTTGTATTTTGTTTAAAGAAACGCATGCTAAATGTTTGTTTCTTGTAAGTAGGCTTTATGAGACCACATCACTAAAATGTGTCTCTGCAGTAGGGTACTGACGGCGGATACCCCTGCACTGCCTGTTCCATGGCATTCCAGCAATGTGGTCCCCATGCTGCCCCCTAGTGGTGGTTAAAATGTGTAACACGTTTTTTCGGGAACTTCCCTTGGACAGCTGGCTTAACATAAAATTTATGCTCGAGATGCCTCTCCCCACCCCCGGTTCACTTTTAGTTACTAAATTTTACATCAAAACAATGAAACAATAAGCACTGCTCATAAAAAATGCTTTTTGCTTTGGCATAGTTAACAAGGGAAAAAATGTGACTGGTCCTATTTAGTCCACAACCAGACGCTGCTGTAAGACCTTTGGTCTCCTTCGTCTTGATCATTATCCCAGCCTGAAACATAAATGAAGTCCCATTGAAGATCAGTTCCCTTTCATGTTAACGAACGACTGGCAGATATAAGACTTTCCATTCGACGGGACCCAGATTAGCCTCAGTGGGAGTCTCAGAAAGTGTCCAATGGTCAACCCTCACGCTGTGTTTCAGGCTGGTGTGTCCTCGTACAGTTTTCACACGGGACTGCGAGGGAATGCAGAGGTTCTGCCATGCAGGGGTCTTAGTCTGGGACTATCATTGTCGTGAATCGTCCGCATTATGCGTGTTTAATGCGAATGCACAAGATGAAATCCAAGATGCTGCCGTGCGTGTGTGTGTACATCACCAAGGTTACCCACACAAGCTACGTGTGTTGACACAAGCAAAAGGAGACTCTCCAGACTCCAGGAGGGTGCAGTGATCAGAGAATGCACTCCAAGTGGCTTGGCTTTAGTGTCCATGACGAATGTAAGCCTTTAAAAATACAACATATATTCTTTTCTGTGTTTGTTTTTACCGTGAGACACACAAAGTGGGGTTTTGCTATTGAAGAGGTGGAGAGAAACAAGATAAAAACATGAAAATGTAAATAAGACTGACAGCAGAAAGGAGAAGCAGCACATGCATGAGGAGCGTGAGCCCACACCCCACTGGCGCTTCTCTGGAGGTCCAAAGAGAGCCAGCTGTCCAGCCGTACCGCGTCCCTCAGCCCGAAAACGCGAACACTTGCAGAATACCCCAAATCCGTTTGATCCAAACGAGCTCGTAATCTCTGTGTAAATGAATCGTGTTGTTTTACTGAACAGCTTCGTGCCCCTGCGGATATGTAATCCTGCACATTAAAATCACAGCAAAGCCGTCGCACAGAGCATGCAGCTAGCTTGATGCGAGCGGTAAAAGTCCAGCACGCTTGGAAACACTTTTTTTGAGGAATTCCCAGGCCACACGTGCATTTTCAGATGACGGTTGCATCACTTTCTTCAGCAAAATTTATTGTTGTTTTGAAAATGTAAACAAACAAAAACCATATTGGACATACACTGCAACTTTGCATCAGTTAAACTCATATTCTACAGAAATGTAGTTGAAGAAAGCAGCTTATTCCACATGGTTTTCATTTCAATAAAATATTTTGGTTTCTGCTATTGATTTGTTTTTTCAAAATTAGAGTTTTTGGCTGGAAGGAACATATGTTCACAGACTGTTGGGATGTATTTGAGTAGATATTTTATTCAATAAATATATACATAAAACATGGTAATAAACTTCACCAACAAAAGGAAGTAATTCTATATGGCTTTTACTGGGTTAAAATCTATTTTAGCCATTTTTTAATTTAAAGTTCACATACTGAGTTGACCTTTTTTTTTTTTTTAATTTTTTTAGATCTCATCTTGTTGTCATTCTGACCAAGTCACATGATTTACCACCCTCCAATGATATGCTGGAAACCGTATGAGCGGGACGTTAAAAAAAAAACAAAAAAAAAAACACTTCCATTTCAGCAACTAAAAGTAGCTGCTCCTCTTTGATGCCGGATGACGCTTGATGGACAGCTCCAAATTAAATAATAGCCATCTGTCTTTTCATGCGGTCACATATGTAGACCGGGACAAATCTGTTTCTGATGTACGCTCACCCTGTCAAAACACATGGGCCGAGATTTGAGCCTGTGGAGTATCAGTTACAAGCCTCTTCACAAACAGCCGACCCATTTTTGGGATGAAGCTGCTTTCCTCTGAAACCTTTTAATGACTTCGAGACAAAGACTGTATGATATTAGTTTGGATACGCCAGAAAGCCTTGTGTGTCTTTTTTTTTAGTGGTGATATGGGGAGGGGGGTTGTCATGACTGTGGTTATCAAGAGAGATGCTTCTAGAAAAGATTAGGATTAAAAAACAAAACCTATTTATTAGACGACGACATACAAATGAGGATCAGAGTGTGGCGTCAAACAATGTCCCCGGAGCCTTTGGGATTAAGCGTCTTGCTCAATGCCCAACGGTGACATCACTCTGCCAGTCATGAGATTCGAATCAGCAACCTTCCGATCACGGAAAGAGAGTCCTAACCCGCGGGGCCACACACTGAGCCTATTTCCCATCTGCTCGGCAGTTCCAGAAAGATCTGCATGCAGCGCGGACGGGCTGAAGGCTCACAGTGGCCCTTTGACTGTTACGAGACATAATGAGTTGCTGACATGCAAGCCCTCAAATAGCACAGTGCACCATTAAACGGGCGTGAAGGCAGTATGCCACACTATTAAAATCAACTGCCTAAATGACGACTTTGGTGTGATGATGACTTTGCTTCATTAGCAATTAACACCAGTGTGGCATCAGAGCTAAGAGCACAGCCATCTGTGTGTTTTGCTCTTTTTTCGAAGGACTGGCACCATCAGCGTTCCAGTAACCAGGAGGCGAACTCCAGAGGCATAGGGTGTACAGCGCAGTACAGCCTACAGAGGTCGCCAGTCCACTATAGGTTTCTATCATATTACTTTCTCGGCAACATTATTTTCATGCAACATAAAACGTCCGACACATGGGCAGCATCTCTGTTATTTTTACAGGCTAAGACTGAAGATACATGGGAACTGTTTTTGTAAACGGGTGCTTCAAGGTAACAACTGCTGCTGAATTATTAAACCACAGTTTTCCTTACAGCAAACAAAAAATGTTTCGGACACAAGGAGGTCAAATAACCTGTATGTGGTACAAAAATTACAGTTTCACTGTATCATTTTATGTACAGCAATTATCTACTTTGGTACTTAAATACAGCTGGCATAAATATGCATTGAAGTTCAATAAGTTGTTTGCTTTGATGTGTAAGGCCTTTCAGATATTTCAGTATCAGGATAACATACATACATTTTTCTTCAATGACACATTGCTTTAAAGCAATTTTGAGTCAGTGATTCTTTGGTGCTGCTGCAGAGAGGGTTTGTTTCCAGTTATTTTTTGAGGAAAACGAAAAAGTATCGTTAGTATGCGGCAATGGTTAAAACGGCAAAGTAAATTTTGCCCTATTTGAAGGCTGCAAAATATATTACTAAAAACATACTATGAATAGAATAGAACATCTGAGGATAGAAAAAAAAATCTGGAATATATATTAACTACAGCAAGTACTGCATTAATGAAATTTTTTTCAGCAAATACTAAACATAAAAACACCAGTTTGACAGTCCATAGAGGCATATAATATGTAATAGACCATCTTCCGTACTTCTCACCCCAGTAAGTAATGTTAGCTAAAGTTTAGATTCTTGATTTCATGTATGAACACAACACCGATCACTGCACTACAATTGGAAAACACAAAATACAGAAGCAATATTCAATAATTAATTACATGCAAACATTGCAGACATTTAGCAAAGAACATTCATCTTTGATAAGGATGGGAAATATTTTATATATGGAATTTAAGGAGGGATATAAGTGGAAGAATGTGGATTCATAGCCCATGTTAGCAGGTAGTAAGCATTATTCCAGGAAAATCCAAGTTTTGTTTTCATACAAGCTAGATAAAAGCAACTAATTGCAATGTTCAAATTAAAACAAACAATTTTTCAGTACAGATCCAAAATGTTTCATTGTGGATTAGTAACCTCGAAGTAAGAGCGATTATGTTTTCTGATTCTATGTTATTTTGTACACAAGTATAAAAAGTCTGGTTTGAGATATATTTGGCTTTTTAAAAAACATGAACAGGGCAATATTTTATGTTTAAATAGTTTATTTGCAATTGAATGCATATATACTGCTGTTGCTCACAGAAACGTGTTTTGGTTTGGGATCTAGACAATATGACATAAGGTTTGTGTTACTGTACTTTACTACGCTCATCTGATCAGAAGCAGGAGAGTACTTAGGCGATAGGTAAATAGTCAAGGGCATAGCTAGAATTTTTGGGAACCCTGACAAAATATCATCTTGGGCCCCCATCCAATTTTACATATTCAAGGACCTGTTCAAGGTGTGTGAATCTGCCAAAGCTACCCATTCCCCAACTGGGCCACTGCCAATAGTTTTTTTCCAACTGGTCTTGAGTAAATTAAAAAATCGTTGCGTTATATATAGTAGTTCATATCTGAATCACTGAAGATTCATGAAGACTAAAAAATATGCATCAACAATGCATTACCACTGACTTTGCAGAATTGAGCAATAGACGTTTTTACATAAGTTTATTTTATGGGGCTACATGAAACGCAGTGTACTCAGTCTCATATTTTGTAAGTCATCTTCCTCTGAACGTGTATGCATCTCGAAAGTGCCCTTTGAGGATAATGTGCTTTTCGACAGATTATAACCATCATAAAAGAAAAGCAGAAGGTTAATAGCCTTCTGCTACCCAAACGTAGACAGAGAGGGTCGCCCTTGTTGGGCTGCAAGTTACCTTTTCCCCCCACTTTTCCCACTGAATGTTTCAATGCAACATAATATCGATCTGTGACAACTGGAAAAGCAGAGCCCCCTACATCACATGATACACACTGTCGATTCAGGTGAAATCAGCCAACAACTAGTGCATGTGTAATGCTTGATTGCAGAATGCATGTTTCTTTGTGCCAAACGCTATCCGCTAACTGCCCGAAGGCTCTGGGCTTCAGCTTACCTCCCGGACATCTCTTTTGCATCGGACATTTCCTATTTTCACTCTGAGCTGGACAGAGGGGTGACTTTTGCCTGCTCCTGCTCTGCTTTCCCCACCTGTAGCCGCAGCGCAAACCTTCTCGTCTGCAGGCAGTCCATTCGCTCCAGGGCTGCAACTGACAGTCCTCTAAAAGAGAATTGTTATCGTTAACACTATCCAATCGATGCCTAAATGTATTTAATATACATCTAATTTCATCTTCATATGTGTTCTGCACTTCAGAGTAGAGTTTCTCTGGATGTTTTCGTATTCACATGATGGCCAGCAGGTGGAGTAGTGATTAAGGCTATCGATTCATAATATGTAGGTCACTGGCTGAAGCCTGAGGACAGGCCCCAATGAAACTTCTTTTTTTTTTTTGAGATACAAACATAAAACAGACATTTTAATCTTCCAAGTTGTACATAACAGAAATAAATGGGCAACATTATTTTATGGTTGATTAAGGAGTAAATTGTGGTTCAAAAACAGAAACATTTTGGAAACAATGATCAACTTATAAATGGATATAACTTACTGTTAAGGAGATCTTAGACTACTTCTCATTGGTTACTTTACTGGATGCAAATTGAATTAAATGAGGCTGCGATTAACAGCACACCCTAATCTCACTCAATTTTCAATCTCATTTCTCTTGTCACAAATATTTTGAAAAACATATTCAAATATAGCAACAGTATAGTGTTTAGCCACTACTTTGTTTACAAATTGTCAATCATATGTAACTAGTAGATTGTTTTCTAAAAAGAAGGTGATTTATATCGCATAAATGTTCAAATGTGTTTGTTACAGCACATTTCACAAGTAGATTGTCACATGCCTCTGAACAAAGGAATTATTTGGCTGAGCAATTAAGTTACACAATTATAGAAAAATGTGTTTCAAAGAATCCACTTGACCTCTTTCAATAGAAATCTCTGACAATTCCAAAACCGAGCAGAACGACATGTTCTGGTAGAATACGTTTGCCACCCCCGACCCCCGGTTGACTGAAAAGTGATTTGAACTTTAATGATAAACAGACAAACAGCTAAATATATATATATTTAACAACTGAAAGGACCTGAGAGGTCTGACATTTGTAAACAATACGCAAATTAATGAAAACGGAAAGAATGAGTTTAAGCAATTAAGTGCTCAGTAGGAAATTAACTGAAATTGGAAGCGGCACTAAGTACTGCGACTTAGCGTGTCAGTTCTTGGGAGAAAACTCGAGCTTTGCCTCATTGGCTCAGCTCTCCCTTCCTGCTAGCATTCGGTCATCTTTCTTTTTTTTTGGCCGGGGTCTTATCTCGGTGAGGAGTATTCAGACAGCTGCAATGCATTTAAGCCTCAGCTGCCTTGTATTCCACATCCAGCTGCAGCCCATTTAACGCCGGGCACGCTCTTGCCCCAGGACGATGGCTTTCTGCCTTCGACTTTGATTGTTCGCCCGGCGCCCATTGTTTAGCGCCCTGACTCCCGCTAAATCTGCCGCATTGTGCGTCGCTAACGGAGTGAGGCATGGACGTGCGTACCTGACCGCTTTTATTAGCCACACCTTCGTGACTGTCAGGTGACTGCAATCAGAATGATTCGTAGCACATTTGCATGCATTTTAAAACCCAGATATTCTGAAATGAACTGAAACAGCAATGCCATATATACTTTTGTTTGTTTGTTTGTTTGTTTGTTTGATTGTTTGGGGGGGTAGATACAAAATGGTTAAAGAGACTGACTTGCCCCCTGAAATGTTGATGGATTAATTTTCAGGAAGGTCATCGTGTTGTACTTTTAAAGGGACTTAGTTCCGAACTCCTCCAGGAAATTATAACTGTATAAATTTGTAAAAGCAATTATTTACAATCTCATCGCATCAGTTGTTATAGATTCAGTTGTAATCATAGCTTTACGCTGTCTCCATACTCATTGTGAAGTGTCAGAAAAAAACAAGAAGTCACAATAACGCCCTTGTATTGTACTTAAGGGAAATATATTTCAATGGATTTCATTCACTTTTCCTTCATGCATGTCATACTGGGGCTGACTGAGGGGAATCTACAATTAGGTACTATCAATACAAAGTCTCCAAATAAAAATTGTGTATTTTGTTTGATGCTTCTTTAAACATTCTGTAGTTATGCTGTAGTGCTTATATACTTTTATATAACATAATTTACATTTAATATCAGAGATGGTGTCTTCGTCATCCTCGAAAGCTACTCTGTTTCTTCTAACAGCCCAAAGACTTACGGTTTAGGTGTACTGGTGTCTCTAAATTACAGTTTGTGCTGCCTTGCTGGACTGTGTGCCCCGTTCTCTGCTTCCTGGGAGGGATTCTAATCTTATCATGCGTTGCATAAGTATTGGAACATGGAGGAATGGACACACTAAAGTGCACATTAGCCATACTAAGGGCAGCATAAATTTCTTTTCCCCTGCGCATCATTTTATCATAAATATCGCTTAATTTAAATACTTACATTTACAGTACATTGAAATCTACAGCACTGTGCAAAAATCTTAGGCAGCCAAAGGAAATACTGTTTAAAAGATCTTTATGTTGGTGTAAAACTATGTCTGCATCAGGCCCGCTAAAACCTCCGCTAAAATCACCCCAATATTTTCAGCAGCCATCCAATAAACCCATGCGTTTTCAGCACACCTTCTATAGCTAATCAGTATCTCAATTACTTATTTTAATAATTTAATTAATTAATTAAGTAAGCTGGTGGACATACAGAACAGACGTTCCACTTAAACAGCAGGGAGAGACCTTGAAGGAAACCCGCAGGAAGTCTCCACAAACACAGATGGGCTCCTTCCCAACCCTGGGGATAGACCAAACACTAACCACTGAAAGAATAAAGATTAAATTACAATGGAGTGAAGTCCAGACTCTTCTTTATCAACATAAATGATGTGTGCAAGGATGTTTGAAATGTTATTTACTGATGATACATGCGTTACTAAGTTGTATCATGTACGGGTAATATCAAGCAGATACTCTAAAAGTTCAGGGGATTCAGATAGAATCCATGTGGGACAACAGATTTAATGAAGATTACCATAAGTTTTCTGACAGGTATCTCAGTTGAAAGCATACCGAATGTATTGAGTTCAAGAAGATCAAGCATAAAACTTTTCACACAAATTCTTCTGACCTCTATCTATACGGATCTATACCAACATATAAATATGCTGGCTGCCCTATAAAGCAGTGAAATGGATAGACAACATGTATACAAAACCCTAATGGCCCCTGAAGCAGTTATAGAAATCAATACAGGCATGGTAACAGTACAGTGTCCAGCAGGTTTTCATAAATGTCCTTGGATCACAGAAGATTAACTTCCTGAATGTAAATTTTGGTTGAAAGACTTACCTAAGCAGTCTGTTAAATGTGGATATGTGTCTTCTGGACAGTTGTGCAAGCACTTTCCTTTAAACAGCTGGAACCCTGGTTTGCATTTTGTGCAGAAGTCTTTGCTGAAGCACGAATCGCAACTGGGGGCTTTGCATTCTGGGAAACCGAGAAGCATTTATTAATACTGAGCTGCATGCAAGCTCCATATACGGTACTTACCAGAAGAAGATAAAGAAACATTTCATCTCATGCCAACACAAAGTCCTAAGAATACTTTTCATAAGTCTTTGTGCATATAGAACTTGTTTATGAACATGTATGACTGGTCACATCACATGCTACAATGTTTTGGACCTAAGTACAATTATGAATGACTTACAGTGTTTTGTAGCCACATTTGCATTGTCATATGTTGAAAACTTTTATGGAAAGTCTGGCTGACCTTCATAATACCAGCCAATGATATCCTATATTGCCAGAACTCCAAAAGAGCATTTTCTTACAGGTCTTTCTCCAATAAATAATGGGTTGATTTATTTTCAAAATTTATTGTAATAATAGATTCAGTAATTGGGCAATGGTTTCTGAAGTGATTCACAGTAATGGATACCTGATTTTACGCTTTTGATGGTTAAAGGCACCATTAATACAAAAAGCATTTGTTATATATGATTTTTGTATAATATTTGTTACATACACACACACATACACATTTATTGATTTAGCTGATGCTTCTGTTCAAAACAAAGTAGAAGGGAGGAAAGTCTGAGAGCACGGTCAGCAAACGCTGGGGCTGTGGGGAGTTAAGCAGTGACCACCCATGTATTGTACTACCAACCCTGGTATGGCTAATCAATACTTCATTGACTTTTTAATCAAATTAAATCAAGTAATTAAAGGCTAGTGAAATTAAAAAAAAAAAACCTATAGCGGTTAAGGAGACCTTTGGGAATTTAAGTTTTATTCATCTAGCCATCCAGCTACATATTAGAATATATATTCTAATATCAGAAACTTTTTAGAGAAACTCTTAGTTGTTATTCTGCTTCTCTTAACTTGCATATGTTCCCGTGTTAAACTGTGTTTTTTTGTTCTGAGCACATACACACTTACTAGCCCGAAAAATAGCTTTAAACATTCCCTTTGACTGCCTAAGACTTTTGCACCGTACTGTATATTATGTTTCCTGGATGCTGAAGGAGACGAGCTTATCCCGCGCAGAGACTCACTCAAGCAGCGGTTCACGCCCTGGCCGCGCACGCCGTAGTGTCCCGCTGGACAGGAGTGCAGGCAGAAGCCGTGGTGCCACACGCCCTCTCTCTGGAGGAACAGGAACAGCTTCTCTGGGCAGCGCAGGCAGCCGTTATCATGCGAGCACTCCTGACAGTTTCTGCAAACCTCAGAAGCGTCCTTGATGCCTGCGCAGACAAAGACGCAACAGCACATTAGCCCCGCCCACATTAAAGTCGTTTTTATAGTGACTGTAACTACTAATCTGTCATTTTCATTTGCTTATTCTGCGCAGAAAGGATCTTCATGCAGACAGGTGGTGTCTTTGCCATCAAGGGAGCTGTAATCTGTTTTTTAGACTCTACAGTTTTGACTTTTTCGTTTGTTGTTCGGTTAGTTATGTTTTTAATTTCCCTTTTGTTTTCTTCTGTTTCATCTCAGAATTGTGCAAAATGAGCTGTGCGCCCATATCAGGGCAAATGCACAAGAAGTACAGTCTTGCCACAAGAATTCTGCTCCCTCCAGCCACTAAGTGCAAAGAACTGACCTCTTTGCAGATGATTAAGTGAAACCATAACCTTTCTGAATGCTGGGGAGGGGAGTTTTGGCAAACAGGTAATGTGAGTGTATCAAACCAACACAAGTCTCAGGCTTAAGATCAGGCTGCAGCAGACACCACTGTGAAGGATAATCACAGACACCACTGTGAAGGATAATCACAGACGCTGATTTTCCAGAATCAGAATCAGCTTTATTTGTCAAGTGTGCTGGGACACACAAGGAATTTGGATCCAGCTGCTTGAGAAACCCTAGTACACAGACAATAAATGACACTATACAAACAATAAATTACACTGTACAAGAAATAGAATTTGAATTATTCATACATGGGTAACACGTTACAAGTATAAGGTGTGAGGTGGGGACAGCTGAGAAAATGTGGCGTTCACAGAAACTTAGCATGATAATTTGTAGAACAAACTGTATTGAACCTGACATATCAAACTGTCATCCCACCCAGTGTGTTGCCCTGCTTTGGTCGATATGCTGCCCAGGATGGACTTCAGGAGCCCATGAGCCTGATGTGGATAAGTGGCTAGAAGATTTTTTATGAAGTCTGCAACTGCTTATGCTGTAAGCCCAGAGTCGATCGCAAAATACTTATAAGGTGGTATTTGTTTTAGGTCTGCATGCAATGGAAGTTCAATAAGTTCATTGAACTACTTATAAATCTACGACATTTCAAGAATCGGGAAATCATTGTTGGGTACTTTAGCTTGCCTATGGCTTCCCCTGGCAGCTAGTTTTACGTGTTCATAACAACACTATATGAATTGGGCTGATAAGCATCAACTTTCGACCTCTCAACACACAAGTCCAAAAATAACTTATATGCTGACTCAAGCTTCCATCAATAGTCATTCTCATTCAGGGCAGTGATCCCCTACAAGTCATGTTGGCATAAATATATGCTGCATCACCTCCCATGCAGTCAGCAGAGGCTACACTGTGGTGGGACACACAAATCAAATGCAGTCAGAGCTTCTTCTGCCTTGATTTAACACAGCAGTATAAGAATTAAAAAAGACAAAAACAAGTGTTGAGCAACAGAAATGGACTAACGTGACTGCTGACATCTTTACTGTCCATGATGTGCAAGCCTACATGTTTATTTGTAAAAAATAATAAATGCTAGATATTGTGAAATTTTGGAAATGGACAAGAAAGATCGCACAAACTACAGCAAAAAAAAAATAGCCGTGGAAAAAAGTCACAAAAAAGTTTCAAAGCTTGGACATCTTTTGTGTTTTTATTAAATTGACCTAAATACAATACTATTCTAACAGCTATTGTGGTACATTTATTTATATCTATCTTCATTATGAACCTTTTTGAGTTACAGTAGTTTGCTTAACAGGACTAGGTGTTTCAACCCCTGACAATTGAAAACAGAGCTTGCTTTGAGTGGGGTTAGAGATGTCTTCTTTCATGGGGTGACTTTGATGATGACCATTTAGTGATTTGTGTTTCCACCAGTACGACACATCATCACTATATATGGAAAATAAGATTAACTGCTACACTCAAGCATTATACTCATAATGGAAACATTATACTCAAGCATTGACAAGTGACACAAGGGCTGCTACATCCTGTGGTTTAAGGTCAAACATAAAAATGACACATTGTCCATTTGTCTACCTAAATGCATATAGTCAACATGTTTCCAAAACACCAAAACCCCTCTAAGGACAATTAAAATGAATGTAACCCTCCGGTATTTGCTAGAAGATGCTAGCAAGGTTCAGTAAATGACCAAGAAGCATATGAGAAAAATAATATCAGTTCATCAAACCATCTGCCATACAGGGGGAAGCTTTGTTAGTGTTATAACGTATCAGTCATGCCCTTCTAGTTAGCGGTTAATCAGCATTAACAAGTCAACTACAACATAATCATAACTCTGGTACATGACCATGAAATCAATTGAACAAATTTACCTTTCACTAAACAGTTGTACTTTATGCTAACGTAGTATTACGTAACATAGCAAGTTTGCGGCAAAAAAAAGAGTACTTGTTGCTATACTTAAAAAGTACAAAAGGTCCGAAAATGCTATAATGTACAAATGTTTACCAAAATTTCAATTAAAATGCATGTCATAGACAAGATAAAATAGCTATCGTCCTGATTTCATTGTAATCTCATGATGGAAACGTTTCACATTGCACACGACAGTGTAGATTGGGTGGGTTTACGGTGCCTCATGTGGTGTCCAGGGGCCCAGACCTAATCAGCAACACGCAGGTTTTTCTCAGTGATAAACATCTGTTTGATGCCCACAGCTTTTACTTAATTGTCATAAGTGACAAGTCTTTTCAGAAATTTATTTAGTGGTTCACCTAAATTGTGATTGTCTAGACCATAAATAATACATGTTTTGCGTGAAGCAAAGCAGTGTTTTGTGGAGGTTTTTGTTGAAGAGGTCCAGTGTAAAGACCTTTCCTCCACTGGTTTAGACGGCCATACTTGGAATATCTGCTTAGTATAGCTGACAAACTAAATCACTTGGCAAATATGATGTTAAAAAATACAACTGGCCATATATTGGTATTTCTCCAAATGTTTTAAATTAAACAAGACTTATTATTCATGCCTTAAGCTATTTTTTATGCCAAAAATTGCTATAGATTGGAATACTAACAAAGACTAGATATCAACTAAAGTAATGCCAATCCATGAAGAAGAACAATAAAACTGGTTCTGCAAGCAATAGATCACCAGGATTTATTTTCATAGCAGGTAGAGTTATGTATAGGCTGCAATTCAGTCAAAGATAGTGCCCCTTTTAAACAGATATTCAGAATGGATTCAGTCAGATCTTGCAGCATTGACCACAGGATATTTATTAGAATCCAACAAAATGTATTTTACATAATTTAATTTTAAGACTATATAACTAAAGAGATGTGAATATACAATTGGCCAACAATTAGGATAGAAAATATCCTTTTAAGTGACACAAGCTTCAGTTAAACCAATCCAATAAATGGGGTACATCAAGGTTCCTTTTTGAGTTCATCATATTTCCTAATATACAATCTCTAAAATTGAATGATTCCTGTGTTTTTGATACAGTATCATCATTTATAAATAAATCATTGGATAAACTGCTTTGGAATAATAAAATACATAAAAGTTCATAGTAACGGAATGATTATATTCTTTTATTGGGATTAACATTTCAGCCATGCTTATTCACTCCGCATTATTCACTAACTTCAGTGAATTTGAATTTCAAAGTCGTACTAAAACGTGAAGCACCTGTTTAAATTTATTTTCTTATAGAAACAGCATTTTGTATTTTATAGGAAATCTTTGCTTCTAAACATATCGTTCCACCATATGATGATAAATCAAGTAGTTCTACTAAGTAAATTGCAAAAGTATTAACTAACAGCCAGTTTAATTTTTAGATATGGACCTAATCAAACATGCACAAAGTAACATTTTTAGTATAGTAGTATATAATATTAATATCACTAAATAGCACATTGTTGTTGTTACTGTTGTTATTATTGTTGTAATAGTTGTTGTTATTATTATTGCTGTCAATAATAGTCAATTTTAATGTTGTTATTGTTATTACGTTCTGTTGTTGATTAAAATAATAAAATTGGATATTATCTGAATCTACCTATTATCTTGATCTACCTAGTATAAATTATAAAATGAACATAAAGTACGTAAGGGGAAAGATATTCAAATTAAAAACTATTTGATGTCAAATACACTTCCAATCAGATCTTTGATGCAGTTGAAAATCTGCAATCGAACGAGTACAGGTCTACATTAAAGTCGAATAAACTTAATCGCGCACATGACACAACTACTTAATTACGCCTTTGATTTAAATGCATGCGTATATTTCTATTCTTACCACTGTCTTTTCTCGCCGTCGGAGTTAACTTCATCATTGCATTGCTGAACAGAGTTAATATGACAAGGAGTCGCAAATGCATCTGGGCAGACGACAACCGCTCAAAGCAGGTTCCGTGACATCTGAGAAGATTTCAGGACAAGTCTGTTCCTCCTACATCTGTATGAGATGTATTATTCTCCCTTGCCTTGTCCTTCTAGGAAAGTCCTGGTTAAATAGCCGTGGAAAAAGTCACAAAAAAGTTTCAACTTACATCACGCACAGTATTTAACCCTTTCAGATCTTGAGTCGTCAAGATCGCGGTAAAGCCTGGTTAGGGTCGGATCACAAGAATGCTATAATTACAATCGGGTTAGTCAGCTAGGTACCCCAACGTTTCATTGGGCATCTGCAAATTAACACGTGTCTTGTAAACAACACATGTTGTTTATACCACTCATGTGTTTCCGTGTCTTCGCACTTAATGGACGTATTTTTTCTTATTATTATTCTAACGCTTGTTGTTTTTAATTGTAACATTTTAGTATTTTCGTTCCTCGTTATGTTCTTCATGACATGATTTGTTTAATTATTGTATATTTACATACATATAAAATGTGATATAAAATAAACGTTAATCTACTTGTACTTGTTTCAATCGTCATTCTTGAAATCACCAGCATATTTATTTCAGTGTCTTGTAATAAATCAACCCTGCTGCAAATTATAGCTTAAAGTGGCAACAATATTTTACATCAATTTTTATACAGTGAAGACTACAGGTTTTGATTTAACCTATTCTTTTGGTTCCTGTCTTGAATTTACTTTGTTAAATAAGCATTAAAGATGTATGAGAATATTCCTAGTTTCCCCATATAAGTTTTTTTAAGCAGGTATGCCACTAGAGATTTTGGATGCAATTAATCACAATGGGCCCCCAACCCAGACCAACAAAATTATGTTCCAGTTTTTTTTAGTGCCACTGAGTGGAATCATTACCCCCCCTCCACACACACACACACACACACACACACACTTTGCAACATCCAAGTGTGTTTCATGTGTATATAAATAGTTAAAAAATAATAATGTTGTTTCTTGATTCGATCCAGGCATATGTCTGAACCGTCTTCGGATGGTTTTATTAATTGAATATGTTGGAAAACAATTTACAAACTATGGCTTGGGTATTACATTTTTGTAAGTGATTAATTGTCACACACATGACTGACACACCACAGAGCACAACAAAATGTGTCCTCTGCATCTAACTCATATGTAACAGGGTGACATAGCAGGGGGCAGCTAACTCAGTACCCTACCTAAGCAATTCCCTAGTGCTTTCAAACAATAACTGCCCCGACTGTAGCCAGGACTGAACTGGGATTATAATTCAAACAAGCAGTTGCTGCAGTTAAAGTGGTAGTAATAGTAGTATTAGTAGTAATAGCAGTAGCTGCAGCAACAGCAGTAGTAGTAGTAGTAGTAACAGCAGCAGTAGTAGTAGTGGCAGCAACAGCAGTAGTAGTAGTAGTAGTAGTAGTAACAGCAGCAGTCGTAGTAGTGGCAGCAACAGCAGTAGTAGTAGTAGTAGCAGCAGCAACAGTAATAGTAGCAGTAGTAGTAACGTTGTTGTTTAAGGGACATTTATTCTGCTCCAATTACTCAAGTTATGGCTGCAGGGAATGTTTTAATTTAAATGGCTATTATTAATTATGTGACATGTTCAAAAGGTCTCATAAAATACCAGCATTGCGACAAAAAAAACTCAGCAGCAGACCTGAGTGATGTTAATCTCTTGGCATGGAGCATATCGACACACCAAATGTTTTCTTGCTATATCTTATTTCACGGGCCTTGCAATGGAAAATCTGTGATATTTCTGCAGGAAAGCATTTTTACCAGCCTGTCGTTTTGTCAATATGTGGGTGGGAAGGCAGAAAGGTTAGGATGTTTTGGACGATTAAAACTCTAGATCGGAAAAAATTAATCCGGCAAAAAATCAGACTGTGTCTGATCTGACAGTCATGCATTACACGAGGAAGTTCTGCTCCAACAGGATTCTAAGGGCCTTGCAATGGAAAGTCGGAAGCGGTGTTCTGTTGTTAAATTATTGCCAGACCCTAATACATTTAGCAAAGTTCAGGGAAGGATCAAAACAAAACACAGGTCATTTGGGGATGAGACATCTTCCAATGATATGTCCTCTGTAGTTAGACAGCTTTTGTAAGTTTTGTGACCTGGCTATGATGTCCATGTAGACTGATTTTACTCACCATCTAAAATTTTTTTACCTTTTAGCAAAACAACTACTCAGCTAATTTCAGTCACCAAGCTAATTTCAGTAACTCAGATAATTTCAGTCAGTGAATGATCAGCCTTCAAAACGAGACACATTCCAATTAATGCCCAAACTTTTTAATTCAGTTGAATCTAGGCAACGTTCTTCTGCACACAGGAATGTCCAAGATGGGGGGCGGGGGAGGTGGCATTCACAGGGAAGTGGCGTGAAATCCTTAAAAGGCTTGAAGATTTACACAAAGGTAGCATTTCAATCAGGAACACATGCTGTGTCCAGCCTGCTACTTTGCTGCACATGTGCTACGCCTTAGGCTCTGGGTTTCTGCTTCTGCGCTGCCACAGGATGAACAACGAACCGTCCGAAATGTCCCCTTGTGTCAAGTTTCAGTCACAGATAGCCGGCATTTCCTTCAAATGTGTCAAGAAATGTATTTCTCCAAACCTGGCTCTAGCACACACCAAAGCTCTTCACAGTTGTTTTGAAGCTGACCTGATTATAACTGGGGCTGAAAGAAATAATTATTTTCACGGCGCCAAGGGATCTGGATCTGGGAACTTGAAAAGGCTGCACAGGTGAGACCTTTACTCGACTTCCTCCAGCTGGTCACATCACACTTTACAGAATGGAAGACGTGCCCTTCAGGGAACGGATACATTTCATAACCCATGGTAACAGCTCACAATACGTGACATATAAGATGTAGGCCATGGTCACTGTTCACTGCAAGCTGAAAGTCCTCTCCACACTGAAATATTGAGTTCTCCGGAGAAACTCGGCATCTGATCAAAGCCGCATTTCGGGATACCACAGCTCAACAGCTGTAAATCAGACAAGTTATTAAGCAGTTTTAGGTAAAAACAAAGCTAAAGTAACAGTCACACATCCTTACTGAAGGTGGGCTGCCTAAATCAATATTTTAAAAAGCAAAACTACTGTGCGTGACATTTGACTAAGTTTTACTGTAATTATTATTTTAATTTGTAAATGTGCTTTTAATTAAACTGGCAGTACAATTTCTAGCTTTTTAGTCTCTCCCTGCCTGTGCTCACATGTGATCCATTACTACGTCTACTAAGCAAGACATCTTTAAAGTGCATAACGAAGGTGAATCATTTGTTAAGTTAAAACTGCTGAAAGGAACTTAGCTGCAGGCCCCTTATCATAGTTGGTCATTTCCAAATGCAGACACACGCCCCGTGAGGTTTGATCTATTTTTGTATCCAGCCTCCAGCTTTTGTCTAATTAGCATGGAGGTTGAATTGGACCCTCAGCAGTACCGATCGAAGCCCATGTGGCACTTGCCCCTCCGCCCCCCTCTTCTAGGACAAAGTGAAATTGGCCCTCAGGAGATGCCCCCCATGCAGTCCTTAGCCAGTATTGCAGCGAGCCAGGAAACTATGGGGGTTTGTGGAGAGTTGGTGAATCTCGAGAAATTTCTGTACAGCACCTCATATTGAAATGTTGTGATTGGTCTGGGGGTGTCGAGTGGCACAGTGGGCTAAGTCTCTGGGGCTGTGATCATGAGGTCACCAGTTTTATCCCAGATCTCAGCTGGACAGCATCATGTCTGTGAGCCCTTCAGTAAGGCCCTTACCCCCCAGCTCCAATGGTGCTACATGTTGGCTGGCTTGTGCTGTGACACCCCATCCTGCCCCGCCTAAGCCATGGAGTGCAAGATGCGCTTGGCACAAGGAACCATCGCAGTGTACTTGTGCAAATGGCAAATAAAGCATGTTTGTTTTAACTGGTAATCGATCTACCATACTGGGAACCCCAAGCCTAATGGATTGACCAGCACCAACCCCCAGACTAGAGGCTTTGGATGCGTCCTTCCCCCAGTAACGGCAGACACCCCGCAATAAATAGATAGACAGATATTCCTTATCTTTTATTATGATTAAATGTGTTACTGAGGCCAGCTTGCTGTATAAGCAAAGTGTGTGGACAAAACTGAATGAAGACTGTACTTCATGTGGATCAGTTATTTTTTTAATAGTGAAATTACACCCTTAACAGTATTAGTCTTATTTTAAATGATGAAATCTTTACTATTCTAAAATTATTTAAAAATGTTTCTTACATTGCATCGTTTTACAGTGTAACTATTGTACGTGTGACGTGTGCAATATCACAAAAAATTGAGCGACCACTCCATCTGCATTGTTAAATCCTGGTTTAATCCTGGTTCTAATGGCAGAAGCTTCACTGAGTGGCAGGTTGTTGCTTCCAGGCAGTATTACCGCAGTAGGCTGTTCAAGAACAATGTGAGACTGGAGACACTGCGAATGACCAAAAGCTCACCAGGTTGAGAGCAGAAACTTTCTAATGCCAGAAATGACTGTCAACTTATCCAACAGTGCCACATGAATCAGAGGGTCACACCAACTGACCTTCATAAGGAATAGGAAACATGAAGTGGTGTGAAGTCACTGCTTGGACAGTTAACAGGCTCCGAGAAGCAGGACTGAAGGCCCAAGGAGAAGCAGAAAAAGAGTCCGGTTGGACGGTTGGAGGTCACAAGAACATAGAGCTTAGACAGAAGCATACCCATAGATTGAGAAATAAGAGAAACTAAAAATTTTACTGTGGTCTCTTAATTTTTTCCAGAGCTGTTCATCAACCACCCCCCCGCCACCCCCCCAACCCTGCCACTGTGGCAAATTCAGTCCTCCCCAATGTCAAACTCTTTCAGACGCTTCAGACACAAAACCTTCCCAGAGAGTCCCCCCCCCCCCTCGTTACAGCGCCCTTGAGCATGTTTGCAGGGGTGGAAGGTGATGCACAGAAATGAACGCTAACTGGGAGACACAGAGACCATCTGCAGACATGGTGAACTGAGCTTCCTCCACCCCTGTAACTGTCCAGATCTTCTCTTTATCACTGCATATCTGCAGGCTTCTGTTGGCCCACATTCCCATACATAAATATGCCTAGTTCGTCTATTCCCGTCTTTCTCCTACATACTTAGATTAACAGCAGAATAACTCAGCCTTGCCCTCAGTCATCATCTCTGCCAGCTCTTTTTGTGTCGACGACTTCTGTTTTCTGTTAAACATACTTATTACACTGATACTCACTGAACTGTAAGTTGCTCTGAATAAAATTATGTGCTAAATAAATAGCATTAATCTAAAAGTGAACACATTGAAAATTAAAAAGTTTTAGGTTGGAACAGTCCTTTAGCAATGCAGAGTGATAGCTTTCACAAGTCCTGTTTGAGCGAAGGTTGACTCATTTGCTTAACTTTAAACACATGCCCGTTATGTAGTATTCAAACCAGCCTGTGTGTTGGTTTAAGTTTTATGAGCCTAAGAATTTTACGTAATGTGCAACAGCAAAGGTAGGCATTTGTCCTCTTGGCCCCTATAAAGCTTTGCTTTTTAAAGAAGGTACACTTCAGCACAGGTTAATGGAACCCATTCTGCATGGAAAACATAGCCATATGTCAAAATGCACTGGATTACTGAGTCATGTTACACCCTTGCGCGATGGGTAAGAGCTTAGATATTCTGAAGGAAGGGGTGAGGTCAGGGTGCAAGCCTCTCTATGCACCTATAATTGATTTTCATTTGCTTAGGATATGAAGTTGGCTTTTTTCAGCAAAAGAAGAGCAAGGGCATCATAAAACTGAAAGGCGAAGAATCAATGGTGAGTCACTCTTTGTTTATTAGAAAGTTCACAACAACTGTGAAACTTGATAGATGGCAAATCCGCAGGCTGCCAACCACAGATCTGGTGAGTTTAATCTCGTTTGTTTCCCTGTGGTTTATGCCGTTGCATGCCACATATCTCTCGGCTTTCTAATTGTTCCATAAACTTAAAAAAAAAATCCATCCACATTTGGGCCACCTGCACTCAAGTAGGGAAAACCATCTGAAAGATTCTCACTTGAAAATAATTGGGTATGTTTACCTTGTAGTGAACGGATGTAAATAAAAGACTGACCTTGAACGCACCTTTAAAACAAACAAAACAAAAACAATTAACACAAACCTTTTGGTTACAGAGCCATTGATTCAGATTATAAGTAATAAAGAAGGGACCAAAGACTTCAAAAACATGAAAGACATGACGGTCTTTGTTATCTTGAAAACGCAGTCAATCAATTAATCAGGCTGAGGTCTAGTATATGTATGGCAACACTCATTTTACAAACTGACTTCTGTTAAATGTGTTTTAGATATTCAGCTCACAGAAACAGATGTCACTGCTGCAATTCCTAGGAATTTAGGGCTCTTTGCTTTTCTGTGATTAAAGTAAAAACACATATTTGACAGCTCGTTCATGAAATATACAATGGGAGTGTCAAGAAAAATCAACAAATATACATTTGAGATGAGTGCTATAGAATATTAATTTGGGTTATTATAACACTTAACAAAAGTTTCATCACAATTAGAAGTTGTAGAATTATATAAATAAGAGCCATTCTCTGAAGAGTAGTCTACTACATCAGAGCCAAAGATTAATTTCAAATTCAAAATGAGAAAACTGGATGTTTTTGACTATTTCATTTTTTAAATACATCCATCTATTCATCCAACTTCCAATCTTTTATGCAGTAAATTGCCATCGGTGTTTTTCTATATAATTACTGGAATACATTTTCATGAAGTCAAAATTTGAAAACATTACTAAGTGACTTGCAATACCAGTTTACTCAATATAGTCAGTCTTAATTAATTGATCTGTTCATATATTTTTCAGAATAGCTTGACCTAAATGGATATGATTTTCAAAGCATGAAAACCTTTACCAGAACAGCTTACCTCTTTACTTCACATCTTCGAGGATGGGGATTGTAATTCTGTCCCTGACCCTTTGTGTGTGCAATTTTCCTGCTCTCCTGTCTGTGTAGTTGTCATCCTGCAGTAAAAACTGCAAAACTGGTAATTCAAAATTTACCGTAGTATGTAACTGTATGACTGCACACCTTGCAATGGATTGGTCTTGTGCCTTGGGCTTCCTAGATTAGTTTCCAGACTCACTGTGACTCTGTACTGCATTTATGGTCATGGAAGAAGGATGTATATTCAAACAATATATTCAAGTCTTTGGCCTGTTTTCATCCTGTGTGTGAGAGCAACAACACTCAGTCAAGCAAATGCTGCCATCTATGGATTCATTTTGTATATTTAAAGACCAGTATCCCTCAATGGTATCTAATTTAAGTCGGACACACTCAAAATAACTGCTCCTTAAGCACTTTTGTTATGCAATTACAAGTTACAAACATTGCTTTTATATTTCTTAAAATGATGCATACAGCGTTTACGACAAGACGGTGACAGCATTATTGTCATTTGTACTTATGTACAACAAAATCACATTGACATCTCTTAATGTGCAGCAATTGTAAAACACAATTGTGATGAAAGATGTACTGCAAGACGAGAAGACATGCGAAAGGTTCCTCTCAAGTTCCACACCAAGCCACTTTCTGTCTTCCACTTTTTTCCTAAAGGTGACCATGTACACAAATCCTCCTTCATTTCGTGCGATCAGGGCTGCTTATATCTTCTATGTAATGGGGCGGACCATCTCATTCCTGGGCATGAAGATCCCCTGAGCATTTGGAGTTTTATTTGCCTTGTCATTGAATAATTAAATGACTATTTAATGGCTTGGCACTGATATATAAGCCACATCTATCTGCCACAAGTCTGCAAATTGCCCTATAAAAAGGCAATTAAAGCTAATTAAAAATTAAAATGTGTATATTGATTCATCTTAACCTCATCACGTGGCCTAAAGCCTATCCCAAGCAGAAGAGGGCACAATGCAGTAGTAGCAGGAGTAGCAAGAGCACGCTGTGCACTGGAGTGCAGTCCATCACACAGTTGCCACAATGAATGGACAATGTAAAGTCTTTGAACTGTGGGAGAGTACCTGGATAAAATGAAGAATTTATATATATACACACACAGAGCTGGGGCAGGATTTGAAATAGAAAGTCACAGGGCTACCCACCCATAAAATGAATTTCTAATTACAAAAATGTAAGGAACGACTTATTGGTGGAACTCTATATTGGGAAAACACGTTCCAGTACGGAGCTTAAACTTGACGGACCAAAACACGATGAGCGAATGCCGTGTGGGTATCATTTTGACTCGGCTCTGTGTTTCACATTCGTTTTCTGCAGACTCACTTGGACATTAAAAAGATGGCGGGACTGGAGCTGTTATTTAGCTCGATCGTCGGACGTATCACATCTCCCGAGGATGTTTTAGTCTCCTTTGTTCATTGGGAAATTGTGCGAAATGGATATAAATGTCTCGGAACAGGAGACCAGGTAAGAATTTGCACTGCAATCTACTGTCTATTCTGTGATTCTACCCCTACGTGCAACAATTATAAAATACTAAGCTAATTTAATTGACAATTGTATTATGACGTCGTACATTTTAACTACATCGAGGGGCTGGTTTTTGGTATTAATTGCTCAGAGTAATTAGCATTTTGCTTTTGGATCAGCATTTTTTACTATATCTAGTGCATACATTTGTGTGGTTAATATTTCGATAGCAGTAAAGTTTTTTTGTTTAGTTTATTTACTTTTAAGGGATTTTGTACAGTAGATTAATTGTTATGTTTCATGCTGGCAACTGGCACTACTGGGTAACCTGCAGTCCAGAAAGTCTTTAGTTCCCGTATCGTTGCCTGCTGTGAGTTGGCATTTTTCTGTTTCTATTACAGCCACAAAGTACCGATAAAAAGTCCGAGTTACTCCCTCAGGGGTGGAACGGCAACAAAGAGTTATACACCCTTCGGTATCAGTCCGCAAACGGCCAGTCTCAGTTGCTGGTCAAAGCCATCACTGTGGACTCCACTCTTATCTTCAATATACTGGTACTTATACTAAACTTTTTTCCTGAACGATTTTATTCTCCAGCTCAGCATTTCGGATGTCTTCATAATAATAATAACGATAAAGTTATGCATGTGTAATGACTTGTTAGCAGTAAGTTGACTTGTTTAATTTGTTGTCAGAATACACCCTCAGAAAAAGTGTCCGACCTGACAGTGAATGTGAATGATTACATAGATGCAGATAATCTGAAAGACTTCGACAGGTTGGTCAAACGTGTGTGCAGTCACTCACACCTTGTTTTGATTTTTTTTTTGCATACTGTTGAATAATACTCTTGGGGGTCTCACAACATACTGAAACCAGTATTAAACAAAAAAATAAGCATGAAAGCAGCCCTTTACCTTTGTAAGGGAAATTATGCACAGTCCTAATATGAACTATCCCCACAGGGTGTTTAAGAACCCGGAGCAACTGACGGAAAAGGTCCAGGCCGACCTTCTTCCCTGGGTCTCCTCAAAGAAGGCTGAGAAGACCCAGAGAGAGAACCCCCTGAAGAGAGAGACGGAGGACGACCCGCTCCAGATCCCATCGAGGAAGCCGCAGTCTCACCGGCAGCCCGGCTGGTAGGAACAACACTCTCTAATGAGGAGGGTGGCTGCAGGTTATGCATGCAGATTTAAGACTGGTATTAACGCCCTTTAAAGTGGTAATTATATATTCAAAACCTTTTTACATTTTACTTAAAGTATTTGTCTTTCTAGCATTATTATTGAGTATTAACAAAATTGCAGGTGGGAAAGTGAGAGCACTAATAGTAAGTTTTACGTTCACTAACACTTTCAGCCATAGTTGCCCTTGATAGAATAAACATTGTGCATTTAGTATTTATTTATCTCCATGTAGCAGCAGTTCTAATTTAAGTAATCAGTCCCACGTATGTGTTGTAAATGGTGACTAATATGATACACTGAGACCTGATTGAGTTTCATTGATTCATTAATGATGAACAAACATGAGGTCAGTATTTCACTTATGTTATTCATTACTTGTTCCTTCAGTAGTTCCTTCAGATCAAAAAGGTTTACAAAACTTACATATAGTAACAAATATAGTAAGTACTTGTGATAAAACGTCAGGATTCATTAGTGATGAATTAACATGAGATCATCATGTAACTATGACTTAGTTTGTGGTTAACTAATACATAAGTAATAGCATAATACAATATTATTTGTGTCCTGTCAAGTAGTGTTACCATTGTTTCACGTGTGAAATTAAGTGCCATTCCTTAGCACATTATGGAGTGTTTGTGGTATAGTTTTCTTAAAGCACGAAGTACATAGGTTTATAGCACATTAAACGTGTCATGACCCATTTCATGGGACTGTCATAGGTGGTTATGACACTCTGGAAACTCTTATGTCACCTACACTAATCTGTAATTCCCATGTTCTGCGATGCCTGCAGTTCAAATTACTACCCAGCACTATGCTGAAATTTGTGCATATTTTAAAACAAACTGAATATTTGCTACAGAACAATTTGATGAATCTAAATCGATGAAGGAAAGCAGTAAAATACAGCGGGTCCGATCTGTTTTCCAGACAGTATTGCCTGCCAATTAATCACTCGGGAATATATAGCAAGTTTGTCCCATGGTAAAATAAATCAAGAATGAAAGTGCTTGGTTTAATTGTCGTCCATTTACATTTACAATTGTCTGTTGTCCAGAGATATACAAGTGAGGTAGATAATGCACAGCTGGAAAGCCCCACTAATCATGCTTTGGCATAGCCGGTGTTTGAGGTGGGGAGGTGCTCTCTATACATTTAATAAGGCGCCGGGCTGAGAGCAGCGGTTCGTGACGGATGGCTGGTGTCTGAAAGAACCATGCATCTCTCATTTTTATACGACGACAGCTAGTAAGTGGGGCCTCCGGCTCTGGAGTCCAGCGTGGTCCAAAGAAAAGAAACCTGTACGCCAAGCTGATGGGAGCTCGGGTTTAGATTTTGAGTATCAGAAATGAGACGTGGTTTTTCGAGTCTTTCGCAAGTGTCTTACATAAAATTGTACTCATCCTCACTTGCGTAAAATTTCCAGTCAGCTCAATAAGTAGGATGCATCAAATGGGTTATTGTCACTTGAGTGTCTGTATGACCCTTTGCAGCTGCTTCAGTAGATGTTTATGACATTATTACAGTATGTAGCAGACACTTTTGTCCAAGTGAGGCAAAAAGCACATTTTTTCCCCAGGTATTCCATGTTTTTTTCTGTATTTACAAGGAGAATATGTATATTGCACAGAGTGATTTTGTGTGCAAATGTGCATCCTGCACTGGACAGCTGTCCTGGCTTAGATGTGTAAGTGGTGATGGATGGATATTTTACAACCCTATAGTAACAATGTTCCAAATCAGACTGATTTTGTTTAATAGGGTAATGGCAACCGCTTGCTGCTACTTACAGTAAACCTTGATATTTCTAAGACGTCCTCTTTTCCTATATAAAACTGGAGTGAAAGCGAGTAGTTGCTGTTTCAGACTTTGGGGCCTGTATGTCACCATCCCAGCACAGGCCCTTCTGCTATTCAGTATTTACAGCAGGGAGAGCTTCTATTTTAAGATATCGACTGCTCTCCGGGTCTCTGGATGCGGCGGGGCGGCATCACAGATGGAGGCTGTCCCAGGAAACAGCAGAGGACCCAGCGATACACAGTCCCAGGCGCGTCCTTGGTGTCTGACCTTATCAGGTTCTTATGATGTCAGCCATTTATTGTCATTTTTGCTGTAATGTGACGCCCCCTCCTCCCCCCTTCTGTATGAGGCAGGGGTGCCCTTGTGATGTCATATTAATTATGCCTGCAAGTGCCACACTCAGCATTAAATAAGAGTGAAGATGATTTTTTTTGGGGGATCTGGAATTTTGCATAGTTCTGCTGCACTGCTCTGCCCTGAGTGAGCGTGTGGGCCCTCCATGAAGGACACTGGATGGGGATTAATGACCCTGCAGTTTCAGAGGTTCATCTGCATGTCTGTTTGCATGGATGCTACCAAATATGTTAGCCCTTTTTTATTTTCTTTCCATCCCCCAAGATTTTAAGAAATATTTTGTGACGAGAGGGATGAATGGATGGATGGAAGGATGGATAGATAGATGAATGGATATCTTTTTTCTGTCTAGGAGTTCTTGTTGAAAAGGTATCTAGGTTTGCCAAAGAATGATTTTGTTGGATTAGCATGGGTGACCTTTCCAACCTCGCAGTGTTCAACTTCTATAATCCATTGTTAAGTTTCCTGCTTGAGAAGTGGATTCTCAAGTGGGTCGTCAGCTGTGCTGCTACTCGTAGT
>JAABNY020000129.1:496615-512618 GCA_015164015.2 Brevimyrus niger
GTCTCTATTCATCACACTTTGAGGCATTGCACTGATTCTCCATACATAATCTGTGCAGTTTTTACTTTCTGGGTTACATTTGCGTTAATACTTGCCATACAAATTAGTATAGTTACATTTTTAATAAAACAGTTATAAGCATGGTTATAGAAAGACTGTTTTATAGAGTCAGGATTGCTCAAACATGTAGAGGTTGATGACAGGATGGTTGTATGTGCAATTCCCAGTCGGTCATTTTGATTTGGCTCAAAGCAGTTAAAACAAACATCAACAACTATTCCAAACATATGGTATCAAGCCAGTTCCCGTGGTAACCTTTCTGCTTGTAAATGAGGTTACTAAGATGGTATGCACATGTGAATGAGCTGCTGAAAATATAAAACAAGGGTTCTTTATACATTAGTATCAAATAAACATCTTTCTAACCTTTTGAATATTTTCAGTGGCTACAGTTAATAATTCCTCGTTTTTGTACTTAAGGGCACAAAAACATCTAGCAGACCCTCAACGGAATAGATCAGATCTGGTCTTTTTGCCTTTAATCACCAGTTATTGTGTAATGCAAAGTATTTTTTTAATATGAAATCATGTACGAAAACATTCTATCGGCAAAGACGAGGTTACGCTTTGTTATTGACCAAAAGGAAGGTTTTGAAAGGCCTTTGTAGGTCTGTGCATTTCAATCTAGTGACGATGACCTGAAATAGCAGTTAATAATATTCATATTATGTTCATTGTAAAAGGCAAATATTTTACATCATTTGCTCTTTTTTGTCACTTTTTGATGTCTTGGTTTACAGGGTCTGGAGTCAGATGGAACAACAAACACACAAACCACTTCTAAACGCTAATCAGACACAATAAATAGCTGGAGATAGTCTATCATGACATAAAATAGTCTGCTTATTACTTTCAACAACCATTTTAAGTCAGTGTTTTGTCTTACGCCACAACCTATTAAAATATTAAATATATAAGAAATAGAATGCTAAATATTCGGGAAATGGTAAGTAGACATGGTGAAATGCATGAAATCACTTAAAACTGTTGTGTTTAAGATATCTACAGTATCCTCCATAAAGCAAACTCAGGCAACAAAACAGACCACAAGTTTCACTAAACATTTATCAAAGCGGGATGCTTTTCCACACACGCCCCTCACGCAGCTTGACCACTGATAAAATATTAAGAAAGCAAACACCCAAGATACAGGGGCGACCTGCTCCCCGTCTCCCATTCAGCTGTGCTTAACTCCGCGCCCCACTTGCCTTTACAGATTGCCTCTCACTAACAATGACTCTTCATACCGCTTTAGCTTATGTGCTTAAATAAACAAACAAGCAGACCTTTTATCAGTCTCCGGAAACAAAATTCAAGGTCTCTTTCACACAATGAGTTAAGTGTAATTAAGTCGGATGAGGGATTATATTACCCAAAGGGAAAATTATATTTTTGTCATTGCTTAACTGACTTTGTGCCACTTTTTATTACAGAAAAAAAGTGTATTTAAGCAATTTGCTACCTGTAACTTACATTCTGCGTAATTCAGAATCCTTTAGTATATTCTGTGTATTGTACTGCATATCCTTACACAGAAGGTTCAGGATAAACAGTAATTAAAAACATTCCTGATTCCTGATGAAACATTCACCTTTCACTGTGCCTATCTCAGATGTACGGAACATTCCTGACGGACATCGCTTTGTCCCTTTGCTCTAAACACACACCCATGACACTATTATAATGATAATGAAACATTTCTTGTTGTTTTGTATATCAGAGGAAATCTGGGCAAAGGTTACCCTGATTAAATATCTGAGCAGCTCGAAAGGTTTTAGAATGCTGACCTAGAGTGACCTGCAGGTTTTAAAGTGAATCCATTGTGTTGCTACATTTAGATCCAAGTCATCCTTGGCATAATAAAAGCAAATGCAGAAGCACAGCTTTTTTTAGACCTTAAAGTGTTAAATACATTATCTACTCCTCACATTTGGCCGAAGTGTTTTCTTTTTCTCATTTAAGGCATATTGCAGCTTTATATGATAATTAAGCTTTAAACTCTTTAATATCTTTTCGTACTTTACTGTATACATTATGTGACATACGATATTTTTGTTCTTCATAAAGAACCAGTAGCAACTTTTCTTTGAAGGACACCACAACTTCTGCGACTGTATTCGTTGTGCTCTACAAATGGTCATAGGCCATTAACCATGGCCTGACATGTACGGGCGAAAGCTTGTACGCATGTGGGTCGCGTGCGTCTTCGGGACTGCCGGAATGGGGCTGGTGTGGGGTGCCCGTGTTGAGAAGTCCTTCTGGAAAAGTCCATTTCCGGAGCGCGGCCACGTTTGTCATGCCCCTGAGCCCTCGAACGCCTGTCAAAACAAACCTTGAACTTCAGCGTCAGGCAAAAAAGGAAAATTGTGCTGCTGCTGGTGTGAGAGCCTGTCGATTTTAGCTGACCGCCTCCGCGCTCACCATGGGGACGACGGCAGACGTGGACGTGTTCATGGCCGAGGACACGCCGGTCACCGGCTCCCACTCCACCAGAGTCTCCCTGCCTTCACCTTCCAGCTGTCTCATTCGCAGGTTAATAGATCCGTAGGTCTTTCTCGGCCCGCGGTACATGGTGAATGTCCTCCTGCGGTACAGCTCGCCTTTGCAAATGGACACCATGAGAAGCACCGAGAGGAGCATCCCGCCCAGCGTCAGCAGGCCAAGCCCGGCGATGATGCACTTGTCAAGGTGGGAACCCAGCTGAGCGTAGTACATCTCCAGTCTTTCCATCTGCCTGGCGCTCACTGTATCCGGATTGACCCGAGTCTCGCGGGGGATGGTGTAGGCGATCACCACTAGGACAATGCCACTCACCAAGAAGACCAGGGCGAAGATGAAGCCATAATCGACCGGCTGGCCGCCAGCTTCTGCCTCTGCCTCTTCGTCGGACTTGGGCGACGGCACGTCCCGCTGTAGATGCTGTGAGTGTGATGGATGGTCCCTGTCTCCGGGTGTGGAGAAGGGGAGGTTGGTGCCGGCCGCCCCATGATGGGCGAGGCCAGACTCCTGCTCCTCGGACTGGAATGAGGCGTTTTCGATGCCCTGACCAAATGTCGTCTGAGGTGACTGCTGTCCTCGTCGCTGGGAATTTGAGAACTGATGGGCAGAATCACTCCTCTCGCCCCCCAAATGAGAAAGCTCAACAGCATTCAAGGACTCCATCGAAATACTTTTGACCTAGTCATTCCGTTAAAAGAAGAAAAAAAAACTAGTTCCTGCTTTTCATTGCTCCAAGAACCAAAGCCTAAAAAAGATTAAAAGCAGCAATAGACATGAGTAAAGTTTTCTCTTCTAAATCATTAATGTAGATGCTTAAAGTTATTTAATTTTGTTGAAGTTAATTTCAGTATATAACAAAATATGAGGTAGTCACCTTATAAACCCTAGTAAAACCATATAAAGCTATATTTATGCTGATGCTATTTTTATCAGGGGAACATTTTGTTTTTTTTACTGTTTTAAAAGAGTCAGATATTGTTGTTCAACCTTTCCTTATGACTGAGTACGTTTATCGACTTGAAATACAAACGACCCGCTTTCGTTTATTTATAAATTAAATACGTGTGATATCTTCTTTTACTTGGCATATACAGTTGTAATAACGGAGAAGCTCCGTGGTTTATTTTGCCAGTAATAACTCTCCAGTGACACCAGCCTGATGCCGCAGCACCTCCGACCATAATGACCGAACAAGGTGCCCGATAACTGTCAGTCCAGTAATCCAGAACACCACGCCAACAAATGTAATACCAACCACCAGGACTGTTGATATGCATCTACTTATTCCTGTCAACACGTTTCGCCATAAACTGCGCTTACTGTGCCCAGGGGCTCCAAATTCCATAATGCATTTAACAACTTTAATGATAATATCGGGAAGTCCCATTCGTTCCCATTAGGTGTGTTTTTTCCCCTTAAAAAATCCTAGTACGCGTGCAAACCCAGAATGACCTTGATACCGATTACAATCTTGCTCTTAGTATACCCGGGATTTGACATTCTGGGCGATCGAGTTGCAATGGTTTTTGAAATCGGGCTTGATTTTTTTAAGGGAAGTGAACGGCGATCTTCCGTGTTTTAATGACGGATGCATGCATCAGCGGGGGCACGCTTACCTGCAGGCGCAGATGCTCCGCTTTGGCGCTGATAAGAGCCCGGCTGAAAGATGCAGGATGCTCCGAGGAGGAGACCCTGCCGACGGACCTCTCAAGTGATGGAGTAGCCATGCGCGAATAGGCAGTGCTGATTGAAAAGGAGAGCTTTTACAAGAGCTACATTCAACACTGCTCACAGCACCGAAAAGCCCGATCTATATAGCTATATATTTTGACCAAAAAATAATTTTACATTTTCATTGCCAGTGCTGTGCGGTACCAAAGCATAACATACCAAAGCGTTACCGCGCGGTGTGTAGACTTACACTGTGCACAGCGGTACCTTGGATAAAAAGGCAGCTCTTGTCCAGGCAGTGGCGTTTTATTGAGATAAATAAGGTTTTAACAATCGGCAGTTAAATAATTTGGATTTTACCCCACCCCCAAGCGCCGTATTTACTTGTCACTTTCACTATCTGTGGTATCGCAGCCAGCTTGATGTATTGTCTATTAATAATCAAAGGGATTTATGAGAACATAATTCATTTAGGATTGCATTTGTTGGATACTGCCGCCTACGGGTGAAAAAATTACCTGCAGCTAATTTATTCCCAGTTCTATCTTAACGCCCTAGAGCGCAAAGCAACAGCATGACTCTCAAGAGGTTGAATTTGGGCGTGGAGTTGGATTTAATCAGTGTCTCCAACATATATTGTACAGACATTCCTACACTTTTTAATCCGAAGGCTTTGTAAATAACATTATGTTAATAATGGCTACCGTCCACTTATATATATATGCAGTTCAATAGACAACCCATGTACAGAACGAGGAGAATATGTCCTAGTTAAAATAATGGTTTTGCGAAACTGTTTGAAAATAACATTTTCCAACTCCGTTCCTTCAGGGGCTCCACTTAGGGGCGTTATTCAGGCAGTGTGAAGTACAGTGTGCTGTTTATTGAAGTACATAAGTGTATTTACAGTATATGATTACCTTCAGGGAAAAAATGTAATAGCTGCAGGCATATCTTTTTTCAGACGGACCGAACATGATATCAATTACGTCTGACGCAGCAATTTATGCAGAAACTCATGTAAACAAAAGTGGTCAGCAAACAAAATCTAACAGAAGAAAAGTGAAAGTATGCTTGTTATGGTGTATTAATTCAGATCGTTTAACATTATTGAATTGAAAAAAAGAGTCTAGAGTCAACTAAATAAAGTAGATGTAAATCTACCAATTTGTGTTTTTATTAATAGGTAATTTTAAGACACACGTAAATATTACATGACTTCTGACTGTTTCTGTAATCAGCCAGAAGAAATCACACCATCCATTTATTGGTTTACATATTCTATACATTTAACGATACTGTGGTAATAATGTGGACAATACAAAAATGACAAAAACCTAATTCTGTATGTAGGATATCACACACAAAGACATAAATATACCCAACATAAAAAAACTGAAGTATTCTTTTTTTTTCCTTTTCAAAACATCACAAAAGAAGCACACATCTTTTCATAGCACATTCCTGTGGAAACACTAAAATCACAAAAAGAAATTGACTGGCTTGAAGTCTCTGGCACTCGGGTGAGGACGTGCCCAAGGGTCTGTCATACCTCATTGTCAGTCTGGAAAATTACACTATTTTTGAGCACCAGCAGAGGCTCTTTAAATATGATCTATTGAAGTGATCAAGGTGGATTATTTTTCAGTCCACAGAAAATAAAGAGCACAAAGGAGTCTGATAAAATGGTAGGATTACCATGGAAACCACGAGGGATCCAGCCAGTGCTTTGCATTATTTATGCAAGGCCCTGGACAGACGGATTCCTCCATCTTCTCTCATTATCTCTTCAAATAAATTACTTAATTGACAATATGCACAATTTAAAATGACATTTCATGTATTGAACATGCAATTGAAAGATAATTGAATACAGACTAAAGTATTACATAAACTTCAAGATATTTTAACAACCAACAACTTTTATATATGACCAACAAGTTTTATAAAAGCTCCATTTCAGTATAAGTTAAACTGAAATAAATTATTGCAAACCAGCTGCATCCATTAATAAAAACTAAACTTTGAAAAGAAAAACACATCGGACTTTGTGTCAACAAATACCTTCCTAAAACAAAGTTTAAAGTTTTGAAAAAGAATGTAAAGGACTTGTGTTTAATGTACTGTCAATGTAATGATTAATGGAACTGAACAGTAGCAGCCGATTTCAGAAAGACACCAGAGTGCACTGCACATCAAGTACCTACCCTTAAAGAGAAACAGGAAATTAAATAACCATTTCATGGTTCGTGGAAAAGGCTGAGTAGAGGTATGGAGATCACACCAAACTCATGCTTTTTTATTCTTTTATGTGCTCAGCAGGCTAAGCCTTACTGCCTGTAATCAGAATGACACTCATTTGAGCCTGGCTTCAGCATAAAAGACACAAGTCTGTGGGCCTTTGAGCAAGGCCCGTAACCCGTAGCTCCATGGTGCCACTCCTTCGCTGCCAAACTTACTCTCACCTACATGTGTGTTGTGGATGGGGCAGGAAAAGAGAATTTCCCCATGGGGATCAATAAAGTGTCAGTATTATTATTATGCTTCAGGTCAGAATATGCAGGCAGTTAAAAGCAGTCTGTAACAAAAAATGTGTTTACGTACAGAGATTTTTTTTTTCTTTCTACCCAATTAGTTAGCACCACATACAAAGGGTTGCCAATCTGTAAAGCTTTTTTATCATTATCAGCTCCATCCTCAATAAAGTTGACTGTCATCCAGTCCAATACCATTCTGAGTCCTGATAATTTCCAGCATTTAAATTCCTGTTCTCTATGATCTTGGTTGCCACAGTTAATCTGCTCTTCTTTATTAACTGGCACAGGGCATGGCATGTGCCCAACATTTTAAAACATATAGCATCTGAAAATGGGATGACTGGGTCAATGCAAGCAATTTTATGCCATTTGCTTTCTTTTAAGGTATTTTATAACCTTCAGTCATGCTGGTGCACTCAAAAGCCTTTCGTTATATTTTACAGATTGGCCAGGCAGCATAAATAAACATAAAAGGCAGACAAAATAAATAGGTAAACATTTCAAACGTTCTTCACTGGCATTTGGGGATAAAATAGTAACTGAATCACAAACAGGTTTCCTGAGACCTAATCCACTGCAGATGCCTAAAACATATTTTGCAGTTTGATTTGATGCTTCATCTTAATTTCACCAACTTAATATATATATTATATTGCATTCAAACGGAAGTTAGGTTAGAACTGAGATGTTAGCCAATAAATGACTAGTATCTGACTACTTTAAACCACTGGTTAATCACATTTGTCAACACGCGCGTACAGTACGTCATACTTTGTTCTACAACATATGCTAAATATCCGACAAGAAATGCCATGTGGCTTGGTAGCTGTGGACAACGCCAACTCTAACTGACATCTCAACTGATTGACAACTGATTATAAAATGAAGGGAGTGCCTTATAAATGTTTTCAAAGAAAGATCTACTTGAGTCTGTACGCCTGTATCCATTGTCCGAAATCAGTGGCGGTGATATCCGTTATTTAAACCCAACTCCGCCACCCCTAAGTCAGTTACCGCAAATGTCCGAATCTACAACAAACAAGAGCTTATACGACAGGAACACTTAATGTCCGTGACTAACCAAGGCGTGTGTCGGGACGGGCTGCTCGTTTTATTTACTACAATTTATCTGCCATACGACGTCACTTAGTGATGCCAGTAAAACGTCACGTCCATGCACGGAGTGAGAATGTTACGGCACCAATTTAATAATAATAAAAACCTGGATAGTATAAACTTTATTTTGCAAATGATTAACAAACTGCTTTAAAGGTAATCATTTCATTTTGTTTTTTTATTACAAATTCGTCTCCCATCATCCCTATACTATTAATAAATCGTTTTTAAGGCAGGCAAAAGAGCTGGACAGCTAATGTTTTCCGTCTTCTGGGTCCTGACACGGAACGAGTTGAAGCTACGCAGGAGACGGAGAGTAGTAATGGAGGTGGACGGTGTGTGGAGTCGCAAGTGAGCTCTAAGAATGGCAGGTCTGCTCGTTGTCCTCTGCGCCGTGACTCGTATTGCTGTGTAGGGTTTCCCCAAACACCTGTCCCGTATATGTCAGACCAGCCCGGCTTCTGTTTAGCGTTAGGAATGACCCACTTTAAAGGTGCTAGCCAGCTTCGCTAGCTCACGAGGCTCGACATACTCGCTACCTTGCTGTGTATTATTAATATTAACCGCAAAACATGTAGCTAGCTAGCCGACATGCTGTTATTAGCGCGTATTTATTGCCTCTGTTGCTCCACCTTGCCTATATTAAACGAAATATACGTTGGTGTATTAGTAGATACATAACCATATATACTTTATTTCAGGTAGGGACTTTGATCTTCCGTAGCTATGTGCTATATGGAAATGTAGGGACTGTCAGCATGTGATGGCCATAATATAAAAATTTCAGTTTAAAAGAAACTCGTTTGTCGTTGCTTTTGATGGGAAAAATTATCACAACTGATGTAGTATGGTTTTACTCAAAAATGGCTTTCTTTCATTTTTTTTTTAAGGCGCGGCTTGAAGCTAACGAAAACTCGTGAACCCCCGTTTTCAGTGGTGGACGGAGAGGTCCCATAGTGAAGGCACTGCCCGGCTGGACGTCAGATTGATCCCGGTGTGGAAACTACCGAGACGATGTACTGCCTTCAGTGGTTACTCCCGGTCCTGCTCATCCCGAAACCATTGAACCCGGCCTTATGGTTCAACCACTCGATGTTCATGGGTTTTTACCTGCTTAGCTTTCTTCTGGAAAGGAAGCCATGTACCATCTGTGCCTTGGTGTTCCTGGCAGCCTTGTTTCTCATCTGCTACAGCTGCTGGGGGAACTGCTTCCTGTACCACTGCCAGGACTCTCCACTGCCAGACTCTGCACACGACCCCAGCATTGTGGGCACCTAGATTGAGTCACTCGTCAGCCCCTCTGTACATGAGCACCTCTTCTTCAGACTCATATCTACAAGAACGTGGGACAATCTGTAGCTGGGCTGTGAATAAAATCCCAAATGTTGGCTTCTACATTTAGAGAAGCATTTATTTCACACATAAAGCATATCTTCCTTGTTGCTGCACAGGACAGATACCCATTTCCTCCGAGGATTACTGCATGGGTTGGCTATAGTCTTCTTTCCCACTGATTGCTGTGTCCATACATACATTTGGTTGCTTTTGTAATAACAAGATGCTTATTGTTTTCGACATTCTGAAGGTAATGTGTGTGTGTGTGATTTTGAATTGGATTTCTTTGGAATGAAGATGGTTGTGGTGAATGTCGAGTGTTATAGCAGAAGTCAGCATGGGCAGCTGTTGCCTCTGTTCTGTGGATGTAGGTAAAACTAAGGGGAAAAAGGCTAATGCTGGATTATTCTTTGGGTTAGTCTGAAAAGGTGATGCTGGTACCAACTGTATTAGTTATAAATAATTGTGTTATTTTGATTTAATAAAGGTTATTTTTTAAGGAAACACAGGGCTATATATTTTATTCTGTTGATGAACTGGAGCATGTTTGAAGTTATTTTTTAGAATTGAATGCTGCAGTAGTTTGTGGTCAACTGTGAAACATTAATATGAATCACTGCCTAATGATGTATTAATACTGCTTCAAGCTGCTTATGTAAGTTAAGGGAAAGGTGGGATCAGGTTAAACCGATAAGTAACATTTTTCAGTTGACATTCGTCAACAACTAGCATATAAATTCTGATATTGGGAAAAATGTCAATGGAAAAAAATGGGCCCAAAGAGGCTCAAGCAGATACTTAGAATGATGTATTTTAATAGTAGAATTTCAAGTTATTTTCAAAGATTTTGTATTTTGATAAATCCAGCTGGTCCAGGTTTGAATTTTAAAGATCTCAGAAAATCTTAAAAATATGAGTACATCTGCCTGTTAAAGTCTATAATTCTAAGGCCCACAGAGATAAGATTTTTATGTCTTGAAGTTGGGTAAAATTTGTCATTTGCACTGTGTGATCCTATAATCGGGATTCTCCCGCTGGAAAAATCAGAAATTAAAAAGGCCGATATCAGTATCAATACATGCTCCCTTTTGATGGTCTGATTCTATGAGCCTGTCTACTGTTGTAACATGTCATATGCTGTATGTATCATATGACCAAGATGCATCTATTTTCATTCTGTATGTTTGTAGAAGCGTAACCAGAGATTTTGATATTTAATACAAGGTGTAATTGCGGGAGTAAATTTAGCAGTGTCTGCCCCACTCTCAAGAAGGCCGACTAAGGCCGCACATGCATGTGCGGCAATATAAATGTCCTGCTTAGCAGTCTTTGTTATCCAACTAGACATTTTTTAGATCACAAATTGGATTTTTCCCCTCGCCAGTGATATTTGTATCAGTCTCCTTTCCAAAATATTTCCCACGTCTGTGAGGTTATAATGATTGTATTCATACTAACCACAGATAGCCAGGAGATGGCTTCTTTATTACGATCTACTGAATGTGACTTCCTTCCTTAATGCCGCATTGATGCTGGAGTGACTGGAAAGCTGACTTGGCACCAGCTTGTCAAGGACACCTTTTCTGTATTAGCTATTCCAGACACAGGATAAAAACAGTGGGGTTGCTTAGAGATTTTTTGTGTTTTATTGGAGTTTCCCAATCTGGTCCACAGGAGCCCCATAGACAGTCCACATTTTTGCTCCCTCACAGTTCTGGGAGGGACCAAAAACATGGACTGTCTTTGTGTCCCCAAGGACCAGGTTGGGAAACACTGTTATATCTCATTCTAGTGAAGCTTCTGTTGAGTTCTTATTGGGAAGGGGGAGCTGGTGCTTATTCCCCAAGATGGGGTCAGGCCATCGCAGGGAATACCCACTATTAGGTTAATTAATGTCTCTAAATTTCCTAGTTTGTGTGGGCCTGTCAGTAGAGAGTTTTTTCCCCAGTTACCTGTCGGCATCCTTATGGTGGGTCTTCAGTATTTTAGTGCAATGGTGGTCTGTTGCAAGGCACAGCCAGTTGGAGAAAATGGTTCCTTTGATAAAGATCTTCTAAGTGCTGATACATTGAACAGCTTGAAACGTAAATCAGTGCTTCCTTGCCAGCCTTTGACCTCAGCCTTCCTCTCTCCTTGCCTTTTCACGAGTTTCCTGTGCTAACTTGTGTCTGTGCTGATCCAGAACATGAGTCCCATCCAGGATGTAACCCCATTATAATTTTCAGCACATGATCTGGGTCAGTGCTACCCCAATATAGTAAGGATTTTCTGAAAATGGATGCAATGACATTGCAAAATCTAATTAATTAATTAATGTCAAATAAATTTTAGCCCATGATATTGAGATACATGTCAATAAACAATTCCACCGCAGTTACTAAATGCCTGGTTCTATGATTTTGTTCCACAAAATTTAAATGATGAGATTTAAAAACCTTTGTACTTCATTCTGCTATTTACTTTCAGTGGTTGGCACTTTGTAGAAGTATGTTTGCATTGGTAATTATATGCAATGGATATTGGCTACTGGTACAAATATAATAGAATAGCTGCATGTATTGTTCTCCACCACCCTCTTGTGGCAGGAAGTCAAAATGCTAGATTCATGCTATGAGCAAAATAATTGACAAGATATTCTTTTTACATTTGTGTAGCCTATTTTGTTTCTTGCTGGATACAAAGACATCTGCTAAGTCATCATCACGATCTTCCCCTTTTCATGTTTTGTCCACCATCAAGCCATTTCCTTACTCTGTATGCAGCGGAATTTGAAACTGACTCATGCTATGGACATTGTTTTCTGGAAATACTGCCTGATTACCTCATTTTAATGTTTCAGGGAATAGTGTTCGGTTTTCGCAATACCGGCTTTTTGGATGTCCTTCCAAATTATATTAAACGACACTGAAGTACTTTCTGACAGATTTTTGGACTAAATAATAGTTTGACTGATAGAACACTCAACCTGTTTCCGTGTTGAATTTGATACAGACTGGATAAGAATCAGCACCATGACGGCCATGGGGATGTTAAGGAATTACGGGGGATGTTCCTTTCAGGTGAGGGGGGAAAAACTGCTCCTAATGAATGACCTTTCAAGACCTTGTTCATGAGTGACAGTAAAAGGGAACCTGTGATTGACAGACATGTTCATGTTTGGAAAGTATGGTGTTGATTGAGACTCATAGTTTTTGAGTCAATGAATGTTGTTTTTCTCACCTAAGGTCATTTAGTTGGCTTTACCTGTGCGTGTGGTGTGGTTTAGCGGGTTAGGATGCTACGCTTGCAATCAGAATGGTGCTGGTTTGAATCACCAGAGTGATTTTTACCATTGGGCTCTTACCCCCAATTACTGTCTCATTCTGCTGACCACGGGATTTGAATAATGGCATTGTGGCTGAGCCACGTAATGCCCCGAAACACAGAAAGCAATCCAAACAAACAACAGAGCTGAAACAGGCTTGATCTCGGGTCCTTCAGCACAACAGTGGTCTCCAACCTATTGAGCTAAGCCAGCAATTTGGTCATAACTGTGGGTAGCAACTGAAAGAAAAAGGCGGCGACTATAAGTGGACAACATGAGGTTTCTCTGCAGGCCTGCTGGGTTCAGGTCTTCACGGCAAGGTGACGAGTTAAGAACTCTGGAGGCACTTCAAAATAGATCCGCCGTTCTTTCAGATCAAGAAGCGCCTGCTGAGATGATTTGGGCATCTTAAGAGCGCCAGCTGGTCGGCTCCTGAGGGAGCTCCTCCGGGAGTGTTCTGGGTGGAGGTCCCGAGGAACACCCAGGACAGGCTGGAAGGATTCCCAGGACAGGCTGGGGATCCCCCAGAAGGTGCTAGAATCCGATCTGATTCTGCTCAATGTGCTTTCACTGTAATCCTCACCAGAATTGATCTGGAGATGGATGGATGGATGATTATGGATGAGAAATTAAAATAGATTATCATTATTACCTAAATCTGTGTACTGCTGCTAGACCTAAATTTCCTGGAGGAACCTTCCCGAGGGATTAATAAAGTACTATCTATCTATCTATCATCTATCTATCATCTATCTATATCTATCTATATCTATCTATCTATCTATCTATCTATCTATCTATCTATCTATCTATCTATCTATCTATCATCTATCTATCTATCTATCTATCTATCTATATATATATCTATCTATCTATCTATCTCGACTACATGAACAGAAGTGTTATCTCAGGGTTGGAGATAAAACATTGAACATTATTGTCTTCTTTTTTAATCTTGGCTGTCTTTATTGAACCCAGTTTAATCAGCCATAATGATACCTATCATCTGCAATATTGTGTCTAATTATTGTTGTATAACAAAATTAAATAGACACCCCCCAAAATACACACCGGAATGGATTTCAGGGTATTACTGGGAAAGATAACTGCCTATTATAATCACGTTCTAATTAACCCATACAAAACAACAACAGAGACAGAGACAATGCCACAACCCTCATAGACTTCCTATAATTTAACATTTTATAAACGGAGTGTAAATACTTTTGCACGGCTTGTGATCAGGTAACATGTAATACATCTCACCAAAGTAATTTTCCTATCTACTTAAAAGCCACAAAGTGGATCTAGTTCTGACAAAAAATAGCTGTAATACTTGTACAATTTCAGTGTTATGAATATTCCTATATGAACACAGAATAAATGGCAATATTGTAAATAAAACATTATTTTTCCATTTCCCTGATGAAAAACCCAGGTAAAGTACAGATTACCTATTATAAAATTACATATATTACAAAGATGCAGATTTAGTTGTATTGTAACAGATAGTGTGGCAATGCAGTAAACACAGGTGCTTATTCCTCTGCTTTCTTAAAATAAAGTAAAAAAACAGATACATCAAGCAAACCAGACAGACCCAAATTTAATCACGCAGCATAAAGTACATTCATTCAACTTATACTCTTCTATATATTCATGTGACTACTGACATACATAGAAACTGAAAAAATTAAGTATATAAATATTCTCATTAACATTTTACAACATTTTACAAAAAAGATTAATTCTGAATAAATTCATATATCTGGTATCCCAAAATTCTGGCCCCTGGTTGAACACCCAGTGGATGTAACAGGCCGCAACTCAGCCGCAGTCCTCTATATCCAGTCTATCTGCAAGCAAAACAACCACCTCTATAACCTCTGTGTGCAGTACCCAGAGGGTATCACTGTCGCCACCTTCTGGAGAGATTCACTTATTTTTTTTTATAATATAGTGATCTCGGTGTCCAAGTTCTGGTACATCTCCTCTTGTCGCTCACAGAAAATTCTTTCCATTCTCTGGAATGCTAGCTGTCCCTTTTTACCTGTAAGGGAAAGCACAAACACTGAAATTTACAAATGGATGGATAAGTTTGGCAGGAAAGGGCTTGTCTAGGATCCTAGCTATTTCTACTCAAGCCTCGTCTCTATGACTCATTCATTAAAGTACTATTCCGATCTGTGTTCCAAAGGCAGGAAAATATTTGATTTAAGCTGGAACATTTTAGACAGCATGGGCAGTAGGTGATTGGTTAAAAAAATTGGATTTGTGGACCAATGTTATTCCACAGACTAAGGTTGTGAACTGAAGTTTCCATAGATACATGAATCAACAAGGATGGAGATGGAGCAAACATGAAGCAAAGAAAGACATTTATTTTCAAGGAAAAGCAAATGTTCAAACCAAATGTTCTAGGTGGTGTTGTAATAGTTACACCTTTTAATACATTGGTTCACTGATGGATCAGCACATCACTATCTACAAATCCAAAGTATTTTATTTTATTTTTTTCAGGAGAGCTGAACCTTAGCCTCACGCAAGAAACCTGACTGACAGTAACACCCCGGCTGTCCATCGTGAATAACAGAAGCACACGTGTCTATATTGCGCAATTTGCACAAATATGAAATGTAAAACTCGTGTTGGTTGGGTGCTAGTTCAGGCATGCGGGGAACATGTGAGGTTATGTTGACTCGCCCCCCTATGGCGTGGCTAGTTTTACCGAAAGACAGCACAGTCTCCCTGGCGGCGTTGCGCAACTCCTCGTCCGCTGACTGCCACAGATCAGCCACCTGCTCCACACTCTCTGTCGCCTGAAGGACAAAAACAACCAGAATCATCTGTCTTCCTCATTCTCCCAAGGCGGAGAATCATTTACTGCTCTCCCCCATTTCCAATACTGAACTCCATCGAGACACCCAAAGCTTCACAAAACCAATCCAAGTTCAGTGTCATTAAAAACCGTTAGCGAGGCTAATGGAGACGTGAGCAGGTCATTTTCAGAAAGCAAACTGCCTATAAAACACATTTTAAAATCCCCATTAAGTAATAATTACTCTGACTCAAGTGGGGCAATTTTTTTTAAAGTTATTTCGAAATAAACCATTCATTTTAGCAGCACAGACTAGAATCTAGAACAGAGGTCTCCAACTCCGGTCCTGGAGAGGTACTATCCAGTCGGTTTTCAATCCTACCCGGTTTCTAATGAGCCAGATCTGTTCTCAGGTAAATACCAGGGCCAGGTTTGGTTCATCAGAAGCCAGGATAGAAAACCTACTGGGTAGTAGCTCTACAGGACCAGTTGGAGACCCCTGATCTAGAGAAAGTGAAGAAATTTGACTCAAAACACCCCCACAAGTAGCAGGAGGGGCAGATCCCCCCCCCCCCCCCCCCCCCCACACCTCTCCCCACCCCCCCGCCCACCCCCCCACACCGCCCCGCCGCCCCCGCCCTCCCGCACACGCGGGCGGCCCCC
>JAABNY020000129.1:514923-526420 GCA_015164015.2 Brevimyrus niger
GGGGGGGGGGGGGGGGGCGGCCCAGCAAGTGTTAAACATGAAGGGAAAGGAGCCTTAATTGTAATAAAGTGGGTTCATAAAAAACACAATAATGCCCTGCAAAGTTACAGTAAATAAAAAGGTGTGCAAGGCTTATCAGAAGTGTAGCACTCAGAATGGCCATATCATTAACCTATTAATTAAAACATTAACCTTCTAACAAATGCAGATACAGAGCACGTCTCTACTGAAATAAAAGGGGGGGGGATCATTCATTCTGCCACTAGAGGGCGCCTACTGTTTTAAATGGGGTGGACAGTCTTATCTGCAAAAGGTCGGTGTGTATGCAGGTTTTTGGGGTAACCTTTAGGTCAGCTGTACACACCCAGGTTTAAGGACTCCTCAGCCAATCAGTCCTCTAATTAGTAATATAATTAGGGAGTTGTGGCAAAAACTCACATACCTAACTGTCCAGCCCTGGTCTTAAACACTTCTTACAAAACATGTAAAAACCACAACATTCCAAGAAGTGCTTAATTTAATAGCACATCCAAAAATTCTTGGATTTCAAATGTACATTTTAAGTGGAATATTATAAGGATGCATTGGCAGGTTATCGAAGGATGACTTACTGTCTTTTATTGAGGTTGAGTCTAAATTCTTCTCCAGGGACAACTTGGCAACTTTTTCTAGGACCTTAAGTTGCTGTGATAGTTCATCAAGCAGTTCCTTCTGGACTATAGGTGAATCTGTGCGCTTCATGTGCTGCGATAAATGCAAAATAAATAAATAAATAAAACAAATACTCAGTAGGACTATTCGGTCGCCAGATTATAATCGATTTATATTGTTTTTCACAACTGACTTTATTAAAATATTATTCCCTAGTGTAAACACTTGAAAACTTTGCCGTAAAATAAATCCTTCCATCTTTAGTATACTATTATTAAAATAAGCCCCCCTGTGACCCTGCCTGACTGGGATAAGCGGTTCATCACACCAGCAAAGAACCCATTAGCACCAAAGCTATTGTTTATTCCCCCTATTATCACTTTATTTATGCACATATAAAACAAAGAAGAAACAAGCAATTAGACTATTCGGTTAGACTTTCCTCGATGGGACACAAATACTTAGCAATACTGAAGTACAAATCATGAACAAATCCTGAACAAATTTCCTTAGCTGCTTAAGATAAAAGATGCATCATGATTCATTAATGAAGAACAAACATGAGATCAGTACAGTATGTAACTAAGACTTAGTTTGTGGTTAACTAATACATAAGTAATAGTATAATACTACATTATTTGTGCCTGGTCAAGTAGTGTAGTAGTGTAGTATTCTAAATTTAAATTTAATTCAGAACAAAAATTTTTCCGTTTGAAGACCTGACTAAGACATGATGACAGAGCGCTTGCTCACCTGCAGAAGCATGTAACACATGCCGAGATGAATTTCCAAAGTCTGATCTAGGCCACAGTGCCCCGTGGTCAGAGGTATGCTTTCTGCTTTCTTCTGAGACTGCACGTCTTGTGGCGTCACGCCCAGGATTGTCAGATTGTTCCCCTTAAATGAGCTGATTCTGTGGAACATGCAAAGATGCTGATGACCAGAGTGGGCCACTGGGATGAATCTGCCCCCCAGCCCACCACATGCATGTTGGGGCCTCCTTAAATAAGTCCTTTGTTTTCTCAGTAATAAAACCATGCTTTCTCAATCTCCGTGAAACATGCTACATTCAGCAAGGGCCCAAGCAGCACACTGTGGTGTGCCCCCCCCCGGAAATACTCACTGCTGGAGACACAGAACCCACCCGTATTTTCACGACTGGCTACAGGAAATCCTACATTTTCTACAGTGTATGTACATACAGTATGTTGCTCCATGCCTTCCAAATGCAGTGAGCAGGCTCAGCCATTGCCTTGCACTCGCATTTGAATGGTATCGTTTCATTTTCATTTACATTTGGTTGTTTTAAGCCAAAGTAAAGGTACTGTAACTTGAGCGTGTTGATGCGCTTAGTTGTCCTCTGCTTCTAAAATCTGTGGGGGGCACAGACTTTAATGCAAACTGGACGCCTTTGTGAAGTGAGTTTTAAGGGTGATGTGTATGGATCTGTGGAGATGAGCTTATCCATCTGAAGACTGTCAGTTTCTCCTTGTGAGTCTATTGATCTGAACTCTGAAGGAGGTGATGGACACTCACTCCGGATTCCTCAGCCGCACGCTGCCCAGGGAGGAGACTTCATCTGCATTGAAGTCCATGGACAAAAAGTCAAAACTTCCAAGAACCTCTTCCACAGAGAGGGTCTCTGTAGGGGACGGCTTGGGCATGTAGTTATCATTCTGGATGGAGAGAAAAACTATTCCTTTATATGATTTACTCAAATGTGCACTCAACATTCGCTAACGCAGACAGCCTGCTCCTCCAAACAGTGAAACAAGTGACTGTAATTCATATAAACACAGTCAGGGTTGAGAGCTTCCCTTGTTTGGTTAAATCACGATCTTAGTGATTTTAAAAGTGGGGCGACCAGTGATGGCTCCAGCATCTCAGAAAAAGCCACCTCCTGTCTATAATTTACAGAAAACTGTGTGATGAACAATAAATGTGGCATTTATGTGGCCAAAAACACCTCGTCAATGAATGAGGTCAAAGGAAAATGGCCAAACTTGTTAAAGCTAACAGAAAGGTCACAAGTGCAAAAATAACGGCTCAGTACTACCCTGGTTTGCAGAAAGGCTTCTCCGAAGAAAAGTTAATCTACATTTGAACCAATTGTAGAGGCACAAGAAAACAAGTATTATTTAGACATAGTCATAGAGTGACCACTGAGTGTAAACTTCAAAGATAAATGGTGCATCTTAAAGAATGAATATCAGTAAGACCACACAGGCCAGAGGTGCCCGATCTTACCCGCAAAGGACTAGTGTGTGGGTAATGTGGGTTTTTGTGATAACTTTTAGGTCAAACCCAGGTGTGAGGACTCTTCACCCAATCAGTCCTCTACTTAGTAATCTAATTAGGGAATTGCAGCGAAAACCTGCATGCACAGCGGCCATTTCTGGATAAGATTAGCCACCCCTGGCATAGTCAACTTTCTGCCTTTGAGAGTAAACATGCAGATTTGTAATTCAGGTTGTCCATCTGGGACCCACTTTTAAGATGATCTTGAAACGCTGGACCTGCTTCTCCAGCTTCTCCGTTTCGGGCTCGCAGATGTGTTTCTGCTGAAGCTCCGCCTCCAGCTGGCCCAGATGACTGCTGACGGCCAGAGCCACGGCTCTGCTTTGAGCGCTGGTGCCCGCTGAGACGGCCTGGGGTGGGTCCGCTGGGTCCTTGAAGGAGAGCGGCTCCATGACGCCGATGTCCTTGCTGACGGCCTCCGTGTGCTCTGTATGTCTAATGGGGGTGGAGCCTTCATTCTGCTTGAGGATGTCAGGGGTGCCGTAGCGAGGGAGAGAAGGCGTCGGCCTCCTGGGAGTAGCTGGGCAATGATCAGAGTCAGGCAGCCAATCAGTGCTGCCCCCTGCTGACAGCTTCATACCCATATGGTCCCGGGCATCGGATGACCTCACGTTGTTAATTTGCATTTCGCTTCCCCCAAAAATGGAGGGCATAAAGACCTGGGAGGTGTCTGACAGATAGCTCAGTAGGGAAATCCCTCTGGATTCCTGGGAGCTCACAGAAAAGGCGTTCTCAGAGTCCTGGAACTGCTTGACCATAGACTACAAAAAAAGGGGGAAAACATTCTTTTTACATTGCCCCTACCTCGACATTCACAAATCTATATGAGGATCACCATCTGGTGAGACACATTCCAAATTATCACACTACACCGCAGGAAATCAGCAGCAGGGGTAGGAACATTCTTAGGGGAGATTTATAGGTGAAGCTGCAGGACAGTACATAGCATGACAAGTCTGAGCAAAAAAGATATACGTTCATACCTGAAAGCCCAACAGCTGAATTAGTTTGACACCTGGAAGGGTTTAGCTTAGCGCTATTTTGCCATTGCACAGATGTATGATTTTCAGCATTGCACTGGTTTCAGTGGGAAACTTACAATAAAGTATTTCTCCGTGAAGCTAGGAGTGCTGGGAGGGGTCCAGCTGTAGATGGAGCTCTTCCGGCTATGGAGGGTGGGCTTGCTGGGGGACAGGGTGACTGGTCTCGCCTCCCTACTGTCAAACGGGCTGGTGGAAAGGGAGAAGTTACACCAGACTAATTGCTGAGATCGAGATTTGCAGTCTTTCACAACCGTCACCCCCCCCCCCACCCTCCCTCCCTGACCTGTTCTTCCCCAAGAATCAAAACGATCCCATGAACTTGACTTGAATCAGTTTCATGGAAATATTGGAATTCCCCACATATTGTGATTCTGCATTCTTGTCATTTGAAAAGTGATGTCATCACTAGTCCAATAAAAACCGAAAAAAAAAATCCTGCTTTGATATTAATCTGCATGGCCTGCTGCCCAAAGTTTGAAAGCTCATTTGTTTGGTTTGTAATATCTAGAGTAGTGCACAGGACTGTGGCCTGAATGAAAAACAGTCAGAGATGCCCCTTAAGCAAAGCCGGCATGTTTTCTGCCAGCCTTACACCAGGTGAAATCTGGTTTAACCCTGGATAACCCTGGTTTTAGCATGGTTTTGTGAACAGTCATGGTGATAATTAGCACTGAAAGGCAGGTTTGGTAGCCCATAACAGGGTACTCACTTCCACAGCACCTCTAGCTGAAGCTTGATGGTGCCCAGCTCCGTGATATCGACCACCATCATCTGTGGCTGCGCCGTGAAGAAGTCAGCGCTCTCGCAGGTAACCACGCCCACAGGTACCGACACCAAGCCTTTCACCTCCGTCACCTGCAGGTCCCATTGGTTGCAACAGAAGAGAAACATTCAGGCATGTTTCACACAGATTCCACTTCTGCATCATTTAATTCTCTTCACAGAAGCTCTCCGTGTTACGATGCCGTTACTTTCTGATTAACCTTCAATTCAATTCAATTTCTTGAATAATCATACCCATCGTAAAGTTAAAATATCATAATATGGACCATTACGGACATAATATGGACCTGGACGCTCCGTCTGTACATCAGAATCTAGGACTCCTGACTTTATCCCATTGCAGAGCAAAGCGTTTGGTATTATAACCCTGCAGCTGATATAACTCTGCCAAATAAATGTCAAGCAGCTTGTTTTCATTACAAAATAATAATACATTTGCAAATACTGATAGAATAGAATAGAATAGAATAGAAATACTTTTTCATCCCAATAGGGAAATTGAGTATTATACCCCATTTAAGAAGAAAAGCATAATGAGATATAAAGCACAAAAACGCGACTTAGGTTAAAATTTCTTTTGAGGCTGGTTCAAAATCTGCAGTGGGGATGCAAGTTCATCACTGACATGCTTCCACATGCCAACACAATGTAAAATCAGGCAGGGGAACCAAGAATATTGGGAGAACATATCCATCCCCACCGGCAGAGTTGGACTGCTGGGTGATCTACTGAGAAATCCCCCCCCCCCTTCCCCCCCAGCTTGCAGCTAGCGGCAGATGAAGGGACCATCGCCTTCATATTGTTTTTTTACATTATCCTAAGTTTCCATAGAGCATTTCTGTAGGAAACTCAAAAAGCTTTCTCCTTATCAACTATAAGAATCAATGACTCTATGTCATACATCCAAAATACAGGTAAACACAAAGGTATCAGGTAACTGATAGACGGTTACAAGCTGTACTTGAGCTGCAGCAAGTATGTTCGTGCCCTAGCTATCCATCACCTGGGGGTACAACCTCAAATATTTGATAGGCCTAGTCTCTCACCTTTATCTCAAAATTTTCATATATGTGAGGCAGGAAGACCATCTCCTCCACATCCCACGATTGCTGGTCATCTGCCTGGATCTTCCCTCTTATCCTCCATCTCTGCCTTCCCAGGCGAATAATTACCTGCATGAATAAGGAAGAAACCTTTGAAGAAGGCAGAAACTGTAACATTATGCATATGCAGACACTTATGTGTTGCATGGAGATGTCCTTTGGGGCTAACTTGATTGTTTTGGTTGAAATCTCAGCAGAGGTTACATGATATTTCCATTATCTGATTAAAATACAGTAAAGCTGGATGCAAAGAAAACCAGCTGAAATCCCACCTCATACTGATCTCCAGGACAAAGACGAGCGAAGCCGATCAATCCTGTTGATCAGAAACAGGAACCACAGCAGCTAATTTTAATACAGTGCAATCCTCTCGCATCATGTCACACCTCAAAGTCATTCTCTGGAGTTTTGGAATAAGTCTTATAATAGTCATTCTATCATAACACTGGTATATCTCAAAGAACTATTTCTGAAAGCATTTCAAGAACATTGAAGTTCACACACCACAATGAGGGACCAAATACCTTTCATCTTGATGCGAAGTTCACCAAGGAGAATCTCCAGTTCTCCCTCCATGATGTACATGTCCTGAAAACAAGGTGTTGAAAGGTTTTAACAAAGAATCATTCTTTTTACTGGTCCGAGTAGCTAAATATGTATCTAATGGACTATGTAAAAGCAACAAAAATATTCCAGCTACTCCTAATTACCGTGTCAGTCCAATTATCAGACACGTGTTAATTCAGAGCAATTACCGTTATATGGTCATCCTTTCACATCTGCGAGGGTTAGGGGTAGAAAATTTCCGCAGAAATTAGCGAATAATACTTCGACCCATTATTGAAAATGCAAAATGAACAGCACTGAAAGGTTTAAATGTTACTGCGAGAAACGCCGATATATTCCATGGTCACGGAGACAGCTATAAGTCAGGGGGGCTGGTGGCCAAGACTGAGATGCCCAACATTCCCTGGCAAAGATACGTAACTCCCACAGTTCCTTGTTTTTCTTTTTTTACCGAAAATAACTTCTTATATGAAAGATACGGTATTTATGTACACAAGCAAATATTAAATAACATTCATATTTATGTATTTTATGATTTTATGTGATCCAAATTGTCACGATTGGACCCGGGGATACAGTGACATCCCACAATGCAGGGGGACTTCATTTATATCACTATACAAATAAGAAACGAAAGGGACCTTGAATGGTCACAATTGTGGGCAGACAGCAATTAAAGATTAACGAGGGCTTGGGCTCAGGAAGAGAAACACCATGGGATTAATTGAAAGGTCAACACAGGGAGTAAAGAAGCACAAACTACGCTGTACATCAACAATGACCAAGAAGGAGCAAGGCAAGTACAGGCATGTATATACCCAGATAACATGGACTAGACCAGGGACAGGTGTGAATCACTGAGAATAAGCCAAACACTAGGGATCAAACTGAATGTGCCACAAATGGGAAACAGGTGTGAGAGATCAAGACAATAGGCTAGGAAACATTAGGAACATGCGAGATGACCAGTGACATCTGCTGGCCAAACAGGAAACTGATGGGACCGGTAGGGACAGATCCTGACACAAATTCAGTATTGTTTATATTTTTTTGCTTACATATCATCTGCAAGATTCTGCAATTTATAGAAAAAGGCTCCATAACTATTCCCATTTAATTGTTCGCGGCCAGCTTGCGAAAAACCCACGAATGTCACGCTTGCAAGTCTGTGGGGTCGACTGTAATTCTCTACTCCAGGTCCCTTGTACCCTCTCCCAAAAAAAAACAAACTGTACCTCCAGGCTGAGCCGGTGGCTTCGGTTGAGCTCCAGCAGGCTACCCCGAGAACCACGGCTTGTTGGGGAAAGGGAGAAGGCTTTCTTCATATTCATAGCCCCCTGACAGAGACGCCACTGGATAGAGTATGTTTCATACAGCTCCTCCACCTGAAGCAGACAGCCATTTTACTAAGTCTAATAATAAATCATGGCTCTTCGACTTTTGTTTTTGCAGGGTTGAAAATATGGAAATGGCAGGTGGCCAAGTGGATGAGGGATGCTGCATATGCTTTTAATTTTTATAGACAGATCCCTGGATTTATTGTTTACAGCTCATCCTGAGTTGTCATGCTTATTATCAGGAGTACTGGACTGTCTGTACCTTACTGATGTGGAACTCCAGTCTGTGTATGTACCGCTCCAGAATGCGAATCTCCTGTGCTCAGGAAACAGGGGGAGGGCCCATTAGGTGACAGCTGACTGGTCGCTCCAAAAGAAAAAACAAAAAACCAAAAGCACGAAGACAGAAGGAGAATCATGCATGAAGATACAGATACTGCATGAATGAGGGAAGAAGGAAGGTTTTGCCTTCAGCTTAAGAACTTCCTTCCTAAGTGTTTGGCAAGAATAAGTTTAATTTGAGAAGTTATCTATATGTTTTTTTTTTTAACTTTATATCTCTAAATTTAAATCATGTAGTTAATGTGGGCAGGGGTTTGGTCATAAGCATTGATCTGAAAAATTCAATGTCATCTTTCTGCTGCTCAGCCAGGAGACTGAAGACTGATGTGAGTGGGTGTTTAAGGGGACTGAGAAAAAAGGAAAGATCCAAGCAAGGAACAGCAGATAACAGAAGAGAACTTACCTTTTCCAGGTCATAGAGAAAAGCCTGCAGTTTAAAAAGAGTGCAGTTTAGCCCAGCTGAAAAGTATGTGAATATGTCTCTGCAGGAACTGACAGATCTTAAGAATTATCTGAAAGAATTTTTTTCAGACAAACAAGGGCCTAAAATCACTCTCCTCTGGTACCTGCTGTCAAACTGGTCAAAAATAGAGAGGTCTGCTTTTGTAAAACAAGAACGCCACAGAATGTCTAAATCCTCATAACTAATTTAAAAAGCTGTCAACTTAAATTTGTAATAACAAATCTGTTGGCTTTGTTTTTGTTCTCCACAATCATCCACATAGCAGAGGAGTGACTGTCAGGGAGCTTAATCTTAACAGACCCCCCAAGGCACAATGTATTATAATGTATTACAATGTAATACAATGTATTACCTGCCTGATGTTTAAATGACACAAGTTATTTTGCTGAACTCCGGCTCTTTCCATACTATAAGCTTTTTATGGTTTGTGTATCACTGGGAGTATCTTACCAGTCTGGAATTTCTCTTGCTGTCCCTCTGCTGTGAAGTAAGAAAGTCCATCTCTGCCTGATGGGCCTGGAGATATTCCCTGTCAACACAGGACGGGGCTGAGAACAGCTAACAACAACATCTTCACCTTGTGCCTCGTGCCCAGCTGTGTGCTGTCTGTCAGATCCGCATGATTTCCCAGGAACTTTTTTGCAGTAGAAATTAGACTGATATATCACTAGTACTACTCACATACTCAAAATGGTTTCATAACTCTAAATATTTATATATACCAGTATGATCTTCAGCTGAAATCACAGAGCGTCTTGTGTTACTAACACTTGGTGTTTGTTGAGTTACAAGCTGTTTTCAATTTTTAACCAATAGGGCTGCATTTCAGCAACTTCATTTACAGTTTTTTGTGGAAATATTTCTGGCCAAGAAAAATGCATTTTTCAGCTGTTTAAAGATGCTTTCTAAATTCTGAGATTAGGTTTAAGGCTTGGGGTTAGGATTTAGCAATTAGGGTTAATTATAGCTCTAAAATACTTACTTAAGCCCCTTCCGCAGTGCCTGGAAGACCCTATCAACTTGACTGGACTGGGGGCCCCATATGCTGCTGCTCAACCTGCCAGAGGAGTAAGGCATTCTGGGAGATTTCCCTGATAACCCTTTGGACCTTAAGGAGCTCTGCACCGAGGAGACACTGGAAAAGCAGGTTTAACAAATGAAATCAGTATCTGTAACAGATCAGTAACATTCACTGTACGGGAAGCAGTTGACATAGAGGATGGTGTCAAAATGTTTATGTTAATCAACAGATGAGACCAAAAATGGGACAGGTAAGTACTGGACAGGTATGAGATATCAACAGACTGACTCAAGAAGATACATGGAGGAAGGATAGATGAGTATGGATCATTAAGAGCAATGTCTCCCAATCCGGTCCTCGAGGATCCACAGTCGGTCCATGTTTTTGTTCCCTCCGAGCTCCCTGCCAGACAGTCCACATTTTTACACATTTTAGCAAAAATGTAGACTGTCTGGGGGTCCTCGAGGACTGGATAGGAAATCACTGATTTAGAGGATTACAGGATGAAACATAAGGGGGAAACTGGTAGAAATACAAGGCATAACACAGGTGGGAGATGGAGAAGGTGGACAGGGACCAGGCCAGGAGGAGTGCGTACCGGCGTCGGCTGTTCAGGGTGCTGAAGCCCGTGAATGAGCGGCTCCGTTGGACCCCACCCTCAGCCGGATACTCAAAGCGCAGCTTGACCGACATCACCTGCTCTCTGTGGAATCTGCAAAAGGCAGGCAAGCATCAGCCACGACTCTGCACCTCGACCCCCTCTTGTTCCTCACTCACTCCAGACGCCTATGTACCCCAATAAGCAAATTCACCCCATGGATCTCACACCAAAAACTGCTATATCCGTCCTGTAAATGGGCAATGTGGCTCAACGAGTTAGGTCTCTGTGCCTGTGATCGTAAGGCTGCCGTTTTGAATCGCGTGGTTGGCAAGAGGGTTGCATCACTTTTGCCCTTTGAGCAAGGCCTGTAACCCACTGGCAAATTCTCTAACCCAAAGCTTTGCTCTCTCCTCTATATACTGTATTTGAAAGAAGAGTAAGAAGAGATATGCAGAAACAGAAAGATTGCTATGTAATTGTGCATATGGTGAATATAGTATCATTTAAATGAGAGGCAGGGAGGTTTCCCTGTAAGGGCATCAGGGGAGGGGAGGGGAGGCTGGGAGGGAGATATGCGTGTGTCCTGATAGCAAACCCAGAAGCCCTGGATAGTAACTGAAATCCTGCTTCCCCATGCGGAAGTATAACTCAGAGACCTTGTAATCCTCTGTTCTTATTAATAATCAATAATAATAATAATAATAATCACGTTACAAAAGCATGCTACTTCGGTAAGCTAAAGTATTACTCCTCACCAACACTGTGGTGTAAATGCCACATCAGCTTGGGAAAAAAATCCAACGTTCCGTTCTTTAAAAATACGAGTATGAAGTATCAATACATAGTGAAATGAAATAATGAAATACTGCTACTTGTTTTAAACACATGCATGAATAAATTACTTTGCTTTTTACTATGTTCCCCATAAACATCTATCCATCCGTATGCCAACTGCTCATCCAGCACGAGGTTGCAAGGGGGCCTGGAGCCTATCCCAGGATGCACTGGGTTCTACCCAGGGAAACACCCTGGGTAGGATGTCAGTTCATTGTAGGGCACATGCACACACACACAGAGACACAGACACACACACTATGTGCAACTGAGAGATATCACCAAGAGGGGAACCATAGTACCCAAAAAAATCCTGCTTAACAAGGAGGGGTCATGCATTCATGGCATGCAGAGTAGTGGCAAGATTCAAACTGCCCGGTCCTGGAGGTGTCAGGCTGCCATGCTAACCTCAGCTATAAAATACAGTCTAGATTTGTGTGTGTGTCTATATATA
>JAABNY020000129.1:548688-564008 GCA_015164015.2 Brevimyrus niger
CTGCGATAGGCTGGCCCCCTGTCCAGGGTTGTTCCCTACCTCGTGCCCGTTGCTTCCGGGATAGGCTCCGGACCCCCTGCGACCCAGTAGGATAAGCGGTTTGGAAAATGGATGTACAGAATCTTTTTCCTTCTTATTAGTCACTTGCATGTATTTGTAAACTAAAATGAGATGCCATACGTAGGGGAGTATTCCACAAATCAGGATTTCTTTATTAACCAGATAACTTAAGCCAAATTTATTAAAGTATTGCCCAACAGGAGTGTTACTTCCCTCTCTTCCTATTGGCCAGTTTTCAGGTTTGGCTTAAGTTATCCAGCTAACTGGGAAATCCTGGGGCCTGTACTACGAAGCGGGTTACTGGCTTATCGGGTGACTTGTCGGATTTAAAGTACCAAAGTTTAAATGGACTTAATATTCATTCACTTATATTTTGCCCATACTACCTTAAATCCGACAACTTACCCCGATAAGCCAGTAACCTCTCTTCATAGTACGGGCCCCAGGATTTCCTACAGAGGATACACCCTCTACCATGCTTCTGTTTCCTGCTTTACTGAGTGGGTGGGATCTGTGTGGATGGGGTGGGAGCAAGTTGCCTCAACAAGACTGTGAGCAAAACACATACATATTCCATTTATTAGCACGATAAACATTATTATGCATGCAAATGTTTATGCTAATTTGCCAGCAAACAATTTATTGTGTAACTTCTCATCTGTTATCTATTTAAATAGGATTAAGAGAACTGTTAGTTTTTTTGCTGGATACATAATTAGGAAAATGTTTAGTCCTGGTTTATTTTTTTCACTTAATATTCCACTCAACTGACTATTTTTAGGTGCAAATGCCTGATTGAGGGCTTTCTTATGTTAAACCTTACTGGATTAAAATGTATAAACATATTTTGGATTTTAAGCAATCAAACCAAGAGGTAATTATCGGTCCCCAGCAGGGTGAGGGCCACCCATATATATTTTATCTCTATTGTAACACAGTGGAATGCAAAATAGACAAGTGACTAACAAAATCACGCTTCCCTAAGTTAATTACACCACAGATGTTACTATATGAAGGTTTTGTTGCGTTTCATTGAGAATTATTTTATTCATATACATGATAATAGTTTGTCATGGGGGTATACATTTCCTAGTAATTAACACATTCATTCACTATACCTTTGCCTTAATACAAGTCAAATAATTCTGCTTTCTTTCTTGACATGCATGCATCCAGACCCTGATCCCTGAATTTGTTTTCCTGCATGATTCTCTTGTACTGAAGCTGAAACAAAAGTCTTATTTTCATTCTTCAATCACCTATCCAATTCCCTTTGCCTCATTTTCTAATCCAAGTCCAAATCTCCAGGTTCCATTCACCTTCCCATCCAGAGTATCCTACCATGAGACCTGTACTTCTGAAACATTTTCATTGTTTTAAACACGAGGATGATACAGTGCTCACAAGGAGTTTTTGGTTGCTTGCTTAATTCTGCAAAAAGTTTGTTTCATAACAAAAGCCCATTTACAAGCACCATTTAACATATCCGCACATATAATCTGCACAGACATTTTAAGTGTCAGCTTTTTGAGTCATTGGCTCCCAAAGGGATATTAAACACAAATGTCTGGTGTTTTATAATGTTACAAATGTGTTACTAAATAATAAGCACCCTATGACACTGCTCGTTAATGAAGTTTTACACCCAGAGCAGCTCCGTTAGAACTATCATTTGGATGTCAGATTATTCCTACCTAAAATTAATGTCTTACTTAAACCTACTGGTTATTTCTAATGCAAATAATACTTTTCTGTAAACAAAGGAATAAAGTAATTTTTTTTTATAATGAAACCAAAAGTGTCTCAAGACGTCCTGTGAGTGCTGTCCCTCTGTCCAAGATACGCTAGGCATCTCACTGCATTCCCTGACTCAATGAGTGCCATTGCTAGGGGCACAGCAGTTCACGATGCCATCACTGGCTAAACTGGACCTTCATTTTCTGGAGACCTACTCCATATGGCTGTAAAAATCTGTACATTTGACTTTTTTGGCATCTAATGCTGACCTGAAGCGCCATAAGGCAGGGGAAAGTTAGGACGACTCCAAGGGCCCCTGAGTGACAAGAGGGCAAGAAAATTAGAAAAAAATCTGGATTGTTCTGTACTGGGGGGACCCAATATGATTTGCATGGAGTCCAAAATCTCTGGCAATGTCCCTGATGCCGACCATATAAAGTCATGGTGGAGCACAACATCTGACACAAGTAATGGACTGGCTTCTTTAATAATCGCCAGCATAATTTTAAACACTGCTTGCAAAAGTGGGCAGCTATACGATCGGACTTGTAGCAGATCGTGAGATCAATACCTAATGCTGGCCTTTTTCTGAGTCTTATGGTTTATTGTACTCAGGCGATGAGAAGAGGCAGCTTCATGTGGAATATTCAAGGCAGCCATGTGTGATGTGCACAGGGGCAGCTGTCCTTCACCATTTGTAACATGAACAGTTCTGTGTGTGTATAAGCTTAAAGAATTGTCATCTCCTGAGAGTCCAGCTCAAACAATGACACCATCATTAAACAAAGGTAATGTAGAAGAGCTCTTTGGGGAAGGATTTTGCCAAAGGTTCTTGTCTAGGCATTGCTTGGCTTTGTGACAGGGGTGTCAAAAGGGCAAGGAGATCCAGGCAGATTCAGGGGCCCCCACACTTCATAGGGGCCCCAAAATATGCAGATGCACACTCAGCAAATTCTATCTACGGTATTTGTGAGATCAAGCCATGTTTCTTCAGAGTGAAAGCTGAAATGCCAGCCAGTGAAATTACAGTTTTGATTTTTTAAATGTACTTTTTATGTTTGCATTATTTTCAATTTTTATTTGAAATCCAGTTCAGTTTTAGTTCGTTTTCAGTGTGGTTTTTATTTTTAAAACACATTTCTATTGAGTTTTTATGTATTTTAGCTTCGGTTTGAGTTTTAGTAATTGTATTTCTAGGGAAAGACTGAAAGCTGTAGGGATATTTTATGCATCTGATTTTTAAAGGATCCCACATTAATACACAGAGCACATTATGTACTAATGTCCAAATTCAGAATGAAGACTTACACTTTTCATTTAGCTGTAGGTTTTTATGTTTTATGTTACTTAATTTCAGTTTGGTGGGGTGTCTGGAGGGGAATTCTAGCCATGTCGCTACATTGCATTCTGGCTTTAAGTAGCAGGCTAGCATTCAGTTTTTGTCCAGTTTGAATAATCTGCTACCAACCTAATACACTTTTAGTACACTGTCAATCAGTGAAAAACTAAAACTTTTTTTTTTTAAATAACAACACATAATAGGCTTAAAACTGTCATAAATGTCCCGAAAACTAAAACAAATAAGCTGTTCCCCTGTTGTTAGAGGTTAAGCGACTACACAGATGGTCACATGAAAAAAGGGCACAGAACGGACTCCATAAATTGAGCCTAATGAAGGCAGAGTAGGTTGAGAACAGGTGCAGTCAAATTACTTATGCATTCTACATAATGCAAGCACTGCAGGTTTGGAAGAAGTAATCTGCCTTCCTCTAATTTTCCTCAGTTAATCTCAATTTTTCTTAAAAATTGACTCAATTCTATAAAAGGAATATTTTTTCTTCTTTGCTTTCTAATGATCATTTTCAAAATCCTGTTTCATTGGAAAATTATTCCACCTTGTCAGATTTACATGGAACTGAAGTATCATTTGAAAATATCAAAACACGAATTTTCAAATAGACAATTGAACTCAATTGCTGATGGGCTGTGTATATCCAGGTTTTTGTGTAAAAATCCTGTTAATTAACCTAGTTGTTTAGATATTTGTTCAGTTTTTATACAAATAATAAATCACATAATATTTATTTTACATAGATTTATTTTACTATAGTTTTACTGCACCCATGACCCTGAACTTTATATAGGTTGAGAAGATAGCTGGATTAATTTTACTGAAACTTTTTTGGGACAAATATATAGGAGTTAATACTGCAACATCCCTATTGTGAATAAGTACACTTTAAGCTGGGACCTAAAACAAATAAGATTTAATTTTTATTATGTTATTCTCTGAGCACGTGACTGCTGGTGGTTACTGCAACATCATTTAACCAAAGGAAAAAAAACATGTCAGATGCCTGCTGTATGAAGCATTTACATGATTATAATTACACGCTTGGTCCCCCACCCAAGCAGTCTTTTACTGAATTATATCATTTGTGATGTTGAAAGTAACAATGACAGAAACAGATTTCAGTTGTTAAAAAACTGTTTGGCATTACATTCCTTTTTCATTATATTTTGGCTGGGAATTGGTGATCAGATTGGAATCGCCTAATGTGATACGTGCCTCTTATATGTATTAAAGCTGCATGTGAATAACACATCACAATAAGGAAAATTTCAGTCATTATGTGCCATTGCAATCAATATAACCCACCACAGTACTGCTGCCTTTATGCATGAGCACTGTTTTCGATAAAATGACAACGCCATTTTTATGGAGGCACAGTTATATAGATACAGTGGCTAACCGTTTTATAGGGAACCCCCAATGCGGTTGGCTTTAACGTGCTTTATATATATTTATATATATGTACATAGAGAGAGACCTAAAAGGAGAAGCTGGCTGACACAAGGAGCCACAATGCAATGCGGGCTTCTACCTTCCCACTAAACGGGCGGACAAGACTTCACGCCCCAGTTTGCTACAAATGCATGGTCATATGCAGGAAAAATTTAACATCCGGGAAACGAAACATGAGCAAAGACGTGGAATGTTAGACTCTTTTCTTAAATGCTGTAATGATGGAGTAAAGAGCACCATGATTGGTGGATGCAAGGAAGAAGAAACACAAAACCAACGGAGACCTAGCGCTGGTTTCAGGAATACGACGGACATGCATTAACAATTGTGCTCTCGAAAGAGAACAATACGCAGATTATAGGGATTCTATAGTTTTTCCCCTGTCGGCTTTCATATTATGCATGTTGCTTAAAAAGAAACCAGTTGTAAAATAGCTCACATCGGTGGAAATAGCCGAAGCTGCACAATGGTCGCTGGGTCGGGCGCTCTCAGACAAACGTAAAGCTGCCGTACTTGTTTGACAGCTCAGCATCCAATGGCAGTGAGCATCGAGTCGGTCGCGTTTCGCGACAGCCAATGAAAAACGGAAAGGGGTGGGTCCAATTCATGTTAGGCTGCCGTCGCCTGCCTCCCAGCGCTAAACTTCACCAAATAATAGCTGTTTGTATTTTGGCTGCCGCAGTAGCCATTTTAGGTAAGTGGATCTTTTAACTTATTTTGTTTTTATTTCGCACCGTCTGGGGAATGAAATGCATGGCGGGGTTTGCGTTTGGTGTACCTCAAACTCCGTGCATTCTTCCCCCCCACCATGAATGAACTCCGCGGCTCTTGTGTTTTACAAGGAATAAGAAATTGCACGGAGTTTTTTTTCCGTCTCACCTCCCTCCTCCCCCCCCCCTCTAATTTTTATGCATTTTTTCCTAACTGTCATGGCGTGTGTGTGTGTTTTTTTGGTGTCCTTGGGAATAACGGCGGCGTGAGGCTAAGTCGATGCCCGGTCCGGTTAGTGTGGCTTCTCAGGTAGGTGAGGTCGCATCGTGGGGGTGGCGGCGGCGGCGTCCCTGCGCGGAGTTTTAACGGGGGTGTTAACACGTGTGAGGGACCGAAATATGTAACACCGTCGCGGTGACATTAGGCTTAGCAGCCGGGCTAGTTAGCCCGTATAAATAGGACACTTTGCCGTCGGCATGGCTTGCTGGGCTTCCCTGGTAGGACACCTACACGATTATACGTTATTATGGCTTTTCTTGCATGTTAATCTCATGGCAACTTCTATGCGGTGATGTAGGATTCTCCACGTTTTTTCCTCCTCCCTTTCCAAGGCTCCTTACCTGATGGCCTCATTGCCTTTTATAGTAAATGTTTATTTATTTATATATTTATTTTTTTGTATGGAAAGCGCGCCTCTCTAACAAAGCCCCCAGCCGGCCAGGTACAGGTAACCTAGCCTAGTTACCTAGGTTTGACAGATTACTGGTTACCCTGATCAACTGGGCATAGGGAAGAAAAAAAATCGCATAGTGATATTTGTCTTTTATATCTTGCGGTATTTTTGATTTTTTTTTCATTTTTTTTTTGAGGATAAAAGAAAAAAGCATGTCCAATGTAAACAAAACCATCTTAATTAATTCATCCATGTGAATTATTTATATGGTCTTCATTGCTGTGATTTATTAGTATATATTACAGGACTGGACCAGCTACACTACATTTGTGGTAGTTTTCCAGTCTGAAAGTTTGAGTTCAGTTGAGGGGTTTTTGGGTCAGTCTTTGGGGAACTTTGACACAGTAAGGTGACTTGACCCAAGGTATCCTGTCGGTGTTTCATTGTCACCTTTCTAGTTTGGGACACCAAAGGCCACAGTCACATATCCAGTGAGGGTAGGTCACTGTGGCTTTTTTGAATTCTGCCCAAAGCTTGCTTAATATCTGAAGGTTTCTATAACTGTGGATGGAAGAAATCCTGAGTTTACAAAAATTCAGTTGAAGGTGTCAGCTCCTGATTGGTCACGGGTGGTTGCGTGTGAAAATGCACAGTTTGCCCCAGAATGTCTATTTGTGACATTCGTCTGGGGAAAGGTAACTCCATTGAATGTTTGTGTTAACTATGGATGGATGTCAGCAAGTAAACACCTTTTATATTCAGGTAATCCAATGCAGTATTTTATTTTTTTCCCCAAAGTGTTTTCACAGGTACATACTTTCCCTACTATTTCAGGTTAATCCGCCAGCCTATCCTGGGTTTTGACCTGGGAGTGTTTGGGAAACCAGTCCATGGCGTGAACCGCAAAATTAGCTTCTTGCAAATGCTGAATCTTGTGTGTGTTTGTTTGTTTGTGTGTGTTCTCTGGACTGGGGAGGGGTAATCCACTGAAATCCAGTAATTTTTCTTTTTTAAAACGTGTTGTCATGCTTGCTACATAGGAAAATAATCCTCAAACGGGTTGATTTTTGTTTTTGGAGGTACTGAGGTTCTGTGTTTTTCTCTTCAGATGTAGATGGTTAGATACATTCTGTTACCTGCGAATAATTTGTTTTACAGAGGATTTATGGATATTTGATTCAACCTACGGATAGTAGGCCTTTTAAAAAGCTGAACAGGTTAATACTTACAAGACAGTCAAAGTATTAACAATTGCAGAGAACTGATTTTAATAAATAAATTGTGGTTCTTTAAAACAAAGTGGAATCACAGATGATGACATTTCTGAAGAACAAAATGCACTTTCTCTGTTCAGGTTACATGCAATACAAGGTTCTCTGATTGGAAGGGCACAGTGTTTTTAAATCAGATATACAACTAATATCATTATTGGATGTAATCTTTCTGTGAGACTAGGGGGACTCGAAGGACACTCCAGAAGGGGGTGACTTTTTCTGTTCAGGATTTGGAGATCTTGGGGATTTCCACGAACTGCTAAGCACAGCTAGAAAAAAAAAATCACCAATTGTGACAGTTAGGCAGCTCTTCATCATCAACAGCATCATCACCATAATTCTCGTATGCATCGGACGTGAGCGGAGTTGTTTCAGCGGTTTCAGGAACAGCTGACCCACATGCCTCAGTGTGTCCTGAAAATGATCCAATAATATGGGCAATATAGCGAGCTAATGACAGATGTGTCACACTAATTGTGTGTAGGTGCGGGTGGTCTCATTCATGGGTTCAGATGCGTTGGGGGAGGTGCTATATTTAAAGAACCATCAAGTTTGCATTAGGCATTTCAAACTTGTGTGTGCCTCTATATATAAAAATATTTTATAAGTGTGTGGTTGGGTCACTGTTTATACATAGACACATGCGCATAAGCACATGGCTATAGATCTTCACACATAAACAGGTACAACAAGCTTCCAGTAGCTAAATATGAAAATTTAATTGAAAAACCACAAAAATGTTTATGGCACATTTATACAGAACACCCTCATGCACCATCTGCATATGAATTTATTACAATATCTGTATTCTTTTCAACAAAATCTACAAAATATTTTTATGTTGATGTCCGTATAAGATTTGATAGTTTTTAGTCAACAGGAATCTAAGTGAAGCATTAGCTAATTTATAACTTGATGCAATATTCCCCTCAAAAATCAAGCTTGTGCACATGTTTATGGTAGGGTATGCCTTTGTGTTGGATCAGTAAATGAACCACCTGGGTAAGCCTAATTTTCTATTGGCAGAACAACTTTCTACCCAGATTCATCTAATTGGGATCTGTGCACCAGTTGATTTAAAATAAAGCTGCTTAAAAGTAAGCACTGCGCAAAGAAATCTGTGACAGCATAGCATGAATGGCAGTGTAGTGTACGTTCAGTTTTCCTCAAGTGTCATCTGCAGTCAAACTAGTTATAAGAAGATGCACTCTTTCCTACGGATGTGGGTTTGATTCCTGGTGTGTAGGAGGTCCATTGGTCCATAGGGTGTTTTGGATGGCTGGGCTTCTCACTCACTACTCTGTGGTGATGTCTGTCATCTGCTGTGGCCTTTCTTCTGGATCTGCGCTACCCTGCAAGCGGATGACATCTCTCATGGAGACCCTCCCCTCATATCGTGGAACAAAACCCAAAAGTGGATCTCTGACGGCACAACTGTCGGAGAAGGCCCGTGCTGACCGTCACCCTTACTGAATCTGCTTATGGGAGACGACTGATGGGAATAATAATTGCCCACTTTATAAATCATGTGAAAGTGAGCAAAAATAGAGGGGGGGCACTTAACTGATTTCTGTTAAGGAGAAAGTTGACCAAGTGATGAAAGTATGACGCTGCTGTGTATCTACAAAATAAATGATAATTAAGGACTTTATTTTTGTCCTAGCTGTGGCGTGTGTGCTTGTATATGAGGGGCCTAATAGGAAAAGCGGGAGAGAACATGGTTTAGCGAGTGTAATATTTTGTGTCAATGAAGAGTGCAGTTATGCAGATGGATGTTGCTGTTTGAATTGCTCATTTAGGTTAGTCACAATGTTTTTGTTGTAATGGGAATGTTACTATTATGCTGCTTTATATAGATATCAGTGTTAGTCGAAGCGTCTTGCTGCTATAAGTAATAATGATATTCAGGGCAGATGATACTTGCTGCAATGGGCGGGATCGTGGCTTGTGGGTAGCGATGCTTTTACGCCTTGAGGGCTGGGGGTTTAGATCCTGCCTCCACCCTGTGTCTGGCATTCGTATATTCTCCCCGTGTGGTGTGGGTTTCCTCTGGGTGCTCTGGTTTCCATAATCCAAACACTTGGAGTTAGGCTAAATAGCCTATCTACATCGCCCATAGTGTATAGGTGTATGCCCTGTAATGCCCTTCAATGTCCCATCTAGGATTTACCCCAGCCTTGTGCCCTGTGCTGCCTGGGATATGCTCGAGGCCATGAAGACCCTAACCTGGATAAGTGGTTAGAAGATGGGTGGTGGATCTGTTTTCTTCATCCCTCCAGAGTACAGAAGCTGTATCTATTGGACCCAACACTGCTGTTCCCAAACCCACTTTAGTCATTATCTGGCTGGCTGCTACATTGTTTCTGGTTTTTAGGTTTTGAAAAGCTTAAGTGTCAAGTTTCTGGCCTCCTGAAGTGTCAATATTTAACTCTCTTTTATCAGCGAGTGTGATTTTATGCATTTATAAAATGGATTATTTCACTTTTTCTCTGTAGACTTCTAAAGTATGTGGTATACTCCATTTTATGCTATATTTCAGGTGGCTATAGTTCAGTGCATAGCACAAAATAATCCATAATTTATCTGATTTGACATTATTGGCAAGTCTTTAGTTTTTAATGAATCTGTAGTTCATATATGAACTCGGAGGTGCGTGTTTTCTTCATGCGGTAACTTGGCATGTATTATCTGATAGGCATTTGCTCTTGGCTTGCTTTTTCATAGGATGGAAATTCTCGCAGTATGTTCCTGGAAGCGTGTTAAAATGAATACATAAGTGTAAAAAAAAAACAAAACGCACTGCTTAATGGTCAATCAACTAAATATGGGCTTGGGTTTAGTTAAATGATGATAGATGGATATCAGCTATTTCGACAACTCTGACAAAAAGTTGTAAATTCTTATTTGATTTGTAGTAAAATTGATAATTCTAATATACTTTCCAACTGAGAAGTTTTTAATGGTGAATAATGTTCCTATAATATTAAACAATTTCTGTTAGCTTGATTGCTTCATGTCAGTTGTGTACAAATTTAGAATGAATATGCTTAAATGAGGGGGGTGTGGGTGTCTATTTAAGGGCCCTCAGTAACTTAGTTTATTAGTAGTTCATTTATATGGATGCATTTTTTTAGGGGGGGGGGGTGAAATATGCAAAGCTTCTATGATCAAAAATTTGGAAAACACCAAAATAGGACATATGCATTGTTACAGTAGTGTTCTGTGAGTACCACATGAGCACCTGAACACTGTTGCCAGAGTAGTGTTCCGTGAGCACCTATTGCTCTGCATTTGGAGTAGGTCTAAATACACTGGCTGTTTGTTGAGCACTTGGAGTTTAAGTTTTATTGTAGCTTAAGCATGTACAGTAGACATAAAATACATGACAAAAATACGAAAAATGTCAAACAACAATGTCATAAAAAATAGTCAAATTAGACTCATCAAAATAGCCGCGTTTTACACTCTGCTCACAAATGACCTGCACCAGGCTGGCAGTATAACCCTGTCCTTTCTATGTAATTCATCCCAAATCAGCTCAGCGGGGTTAAGGTCAGGTGACTCTGCAGATCTTGTTGTTATTTTCCTTCATACTCTTCCTTTAAATGGGCTATTTACTTAGAACACATCGCTTGAAGTTAGGAAAATGCTACAATACAGGGTGATCAAAAACTTTTGCCCAGAAGTGTACAGTGTACAGAGCCTTCTAGTTAGAGCATGTCATGATTGTTATTTATTGTTTCTATATATATTTTTCTTATTTGATGGGTTCTGTAATGACGCCACACATCAGAGCCCTTCTGTCTTCAGTGAGACTAAAGATGGATTTTTTCCAGTGTGTTTGTGCTTTTACGCTAAAAACAATGTAACATTGGTGAACTGTGTAGTAATTGGGAAAGCCTGAGTCTTTATGTCGTTCTCATTATTTACTGATGATGTTGATATTGGATCAATAATTGGGATGACTTTGCTGCCTAAAAATGTAGAATTCTTTACATTAAATTTAGCTTTACATATCTCGTATTCTGATTATAACTTGTGTGTAAATTAGTTAATTTCCATGATCCTATATGTACCTTACTATAAAAATATTGACTGTGCAAATCACATCATTCACTGTGGCCTCGTCCTCTTGAGATATTATGAAACTCAAAGCTGGCTTTCACCTGCCTTTCTCCCCCCAACCACATGCTCCTCAGGGTTTTGCTCACCTGGGTCATGCACCTCTTACCATCATATTGCCCAAAGATATTTCGTGCTTCCAGCCTACTCTTGCGCGGAGGCCCCTTTTGGCTAAGAATTATTCATGCTGCTCTTCAGTGAGTTGTGCTGTAATGCAGCACTATCCTTTCATTATAACAAGGTTGCCTGAGTTTGTACACACAGTCTCGTTTGAGATGTTGCTAGTGCTTTGTGCCTTGGCATGGCTTCTTATGACTTAAATTGTGAATGCTTGCATATATCGAAGCATTGGGTAGTTTGTGCCGTAGCCTCCCATCTTCAGGGATTAAGGGTTTGATTTCAGGCTTTTGTGGAATGTGTACCTGTGGAGTTTCTGCCCACATCACATAGGATTCCTCCAAATGCCCCGGCTTTTGCCCACCATCGGAAAGCTGGTGGCTTGGCACTTAGGTGTGTCTCAATTACATATATGTGATGGTGTGCCTATGCATCTAGTTATGGACTGAGATTCCATCCAGGGCATTCCCCCCTTCCTGGCATAGGATCATGGTTAACCAGTGCACTATTCTGTAAACTGGGAAATGGCTTGGATGGGTCTACGTGTCTTTTTTGATAATTTTCATTACATTGTGATGATGAATACCGTGAGGGACCTTAGCACACGCCCGATCTTCTCTTGGGCAAAGTCACCTTTTTGAGGATCTCCCTGTAGAAGCTGTCGATCCCCTTCCTTCCTCCTCCAACAACATGCTTGCACTTTGTTGAATCTCATTTGTTGACGGTAACTTTTAAGTGCCCCGTCTACGTTTGCTGTAGCGTGCAGCCTGGCGTTTGTGTGCTGTGAAACCTGTTTGTTGAGCACGACGGTGATGGTTGTTTTAATTCAGTCCATGTGCTGTTGGAGGCTCCGGCATCTTTAATGATATTTCTGCTTCCGTTTGTTAGCTATGAATAAGGATGTGTATATGTACACTGTAGCTCATATCTGCCTTTTCGTAGACGATGATGACAGTTTAAGGAAATCTTTTGTTTGCAACGCACTTGTTCTTTGATTTAACTCTTTGATTTAACTTATTTTGTAACACTAGTTGGCGGGGTGTCACGGTTCACTGTCCCCTACCTCCATATGTCAGTTGGTTGAGCAGTCTTGTTTACAACTGTATGCGTGTGCAAATTTCAATTGAGGAATTGTTCCAAGAAGTCTATACTAGCTCATTAACGCCCCTCCATTATATTTGTGTGTTTAGCTGTTCGGCAATCATTTATGGAACATACTCTTATCCAGCAAAGTGGTGAGATGGTTTGTGTGTCACTTAGAAGCATTTCTCTGTCAGGCAGCGCAAATTCAGTTTGTACTTGTACCATGTTCGTGAATAATAATGAAATGGACTGATGCTGAGTTATTGTCACACAAATGCATCTTATTAGCTGGAGGTTGTCGACCTGGGGGGATTGCAGGGGGTCCATGGTGTGGTGTTGCAAATTGAAAAAATGTCAGTATTATCATCCACTTTGCGCAACGGAAATGGAGTGTTACAGCTGCCGCCCCCCCCCCTCCCCCCCCCTAAAAAATAAATAAATAAAGAAATAAAGAAATGTGTAATTACACAAGTTGTGTTAGATTGGGCTGGTGTAAGAGAGGCTGAAAAAACCCTACTTGAGGCCATTTTAACAGGTTCTGGCAGCCCATAGTGCCTTGACGTCTTTATTGACTTGCTCCAGCCTGAGGTGTCCCGTAGTTTGGGATAAGGGAGTGTCTCTTCTTGTCTGGTATTCAGGCTTTGTGTCCCGAGGAGCAGAAACGCCTCTGTCATTGTTTGTCTGGGGTTAAGCTTGCCGCAGTTCCTGGCACTGTAGGCTATTGCCATTGCCTCTCGCCTCCAGGGTTGCGGGTTTGATTGCTTTGAGCACTGTATTGGGAGTTTGCACCTTACCGGTTCTTGCTCTGGCCATGCCGCTTTCTTCCCACAGGTCGAAGACATGTAGGTAGCTGAACTGGTGTGTCTCTATTGTTCAGGTGTGAATGCAGGTTAGTGTGTGCCCTGCGATGGGCTGCCATCTCCACCCAGGGTATCCTATGCTTCGAGGGACCGGCTGTGGGCTCAGACGCCCTGAATCGGATAGCCTGGTGTGGAAAATAGGGCAGGCCAGCAGTTACTGTAACTGTAAACAGTTTGTATGATTTGGTGGTTTTAAGATTTGTTTAAATTTAGCAGACTAATCCTAAAGCCCTTATTTGTCTTTTTTTTTAATTTGTTTTTTTTTTAAAAAAAGACTCTGGTCCTTTAACTGGGCGAGAAAGTTCTTGTTCATACATGGATTCCAAATAGGTGACTCGGAGCCGCTGAACGTGGAGATCACTGATAGGTCACCAGTGCTGATGTCCTCACTCCTGCTTCAGTAACTTGGCTTCTGTGCTTTTTCCCAGGCATGCATAGGAATGTTCCTCTTAAACAGGTGAGGTGTAGTCAGAGTTAATCGATTAATTTTTATTAATGAAGGGTCGGCTCCTTCTGAAGCTTCTCCTAGCAACTTCTGCTTGTATCTTGGTCTGGATGCTTGCAGATGTTTATGGAGGAATGAAAAGAATGCTTTCTTATCCCCAGAGGTCAGGTGGTCAAAACTGAAGGTTGAACCTCGGTGTTTGCTGTGAATTTTGATTGTTTTTAGATGAAGTAATTTGATAATATACTTTTATGTCAGTGAAGATTTGGACTTGTATCATTTACAAGTACGCATTTGTGTTCTTTGTTCTGATTATGTAGATTTTCAGCAAAAAGTTGCATCATGTTATTAATTACCAGATAACGTGTTACGTTATGCTTGGATAAGGAACATTTGGATTTAGAAAAATCTGAGCCTGTAAGATCTCCTGAAGATATCTTTTTTTAACATGTAAGTCTAAGGAAGATATCTTCTGAGAGATACCTGACCCAGACATTTAATCTGTCTCTTGATAATCCTAAATGTAAATAAACATACATTATATGGACAAAAGTATTGGGACACGCCTCTTAATCATTGAATTCATGTGTTTCATTCAGACCCATTGTCGCAGGTGTATAGAATCAAGCACCTATCCATGCAGTCAGGTTTACAATCATCTGTGAAAGAATGGGTCATTCTGAATAGCTTGGTGAGTTCAAGCGTGGCCATAGGGTGCCACTTTTGCAATAAGTCGGTTTGTGAAATTTCTTCCGTGTTAGATACCACTTACAGTTGACTGTGGAGTATTTTTTCAAAGTGGAAGCATTTAGGATATACTCAGCCACAAAGTGGCAGACCATGTAAAGCAACATAGCGGGTTGTCGAGTGCATAGTGTGTAAAAGTCGCCCGCACTCTGTCTCGATAACTGCAGAGTTCCAGGCTTCCTCTTGCATGAACTCCAACACAAAAAACATGCACCAGGTGCTTCATGGAATGGGGCTTTATGGCCGTGCAGCTTCATGCAAGCGTCACATTACCAAATACAATGCTAAGTGTCGGATGTAGTTGTGCAAAGCACCCAGCCGCCGGACTCTGGAGCAGTGGAACCATGTTCTGTGGAGTAACGGATCGTGCTTCTCTGTCTGCCAGTTTGGATTTGTTGGATTATAGGAGAACACACCTGACTGCATTGTGCCAACTGTAAAATTTGGTGGAGGAGGAGGGATAATGATATGGGGTTGTTATTCAAAGTTCCAGTGAAGGGAACACATTTTTTTTTTGCATCGGCATTCCAACTTTATGGAAATGGTTTGGGGAAGACCGTTTACTGTTCTAGGATGACTGTGCCTCAGTGCACAAAGCAAGGTCCCTCAGAACATAAGAACATAAGAAATTTACAAACGAGAGGAGGCCATTCGGCCCATCAAGCTCGTTTGGGGAGAACTTAAC
>JAABNY020000129.1:579278-590683 GCA_015164015.2 Brevimyrus niger
GTTGTGATGGCGGGTGTCCTCCCTATGGCCGCCTCTGTGTCATTTCTCTCTCGGTCTTTACCGGGCAGGCGTCCCAGGGAGAGCTGCCCCAGGAGCTGGAGGAGTTTTATGTCAAATCCAGGAATTTGTAAGTATGTTCATCGTGGAACGCGCCGCAGGTCACGCCGCAGGTCACGCCGCAGGTCGCGCCGCAGGTCACGCCGCAGGTCACGCCGCAGGTCACGCCGCAGGTCACACCGCAGGTCACGCCGCAGGTCACGCCGCAGGTCACGCTCTGATCGAAACGGCCCGTCACAGAATGTTGACAGTTGCTTTCTGGTGGCGAGCAGATCCATAGGACACGGGAACAGGGGGATAGAGTTGGGGAGCTTTTATTACTGCCCCCCCCCAGGGCACTAATTGGGCGGCTAACTGGTTACTATGTATCTAACACAGGCTAATTATAGCCAGACCAATGCTCCTGGCCTCCGCGTCTCACACAGCACACCTGCTTTGGGTAGTTACTGACTTCGTGAGTAGTGAGTAGTTACTGACTGATTACTGGTGAGTAGTGGGCCCTACTTCTACTTCACGTTTGTAGTATCATTCTGTAGTGGACACTGTATCCTTAATATTAAGTCTTGGCTTGGGTACACTGTGCGTTTTTGTCTCTGCAACCAGCCTCACTGACATGTCAGCCGTCATTGTGACTGTGGAATCTTGAGTTTCTTGCCGTAACTTAAACTTTTCAGTGTGGGGAATTTTGCATTTTTTATAATAGGTCCAAAGCATAGTGCCCCCAGTCCATATAGTGGTAAGTTTATACATACAGGGGCACAGTTTAGATGGTTTGTAAATTATAACAAAAGATGTACGGTTCCCAGATGCAGACGTAACCACAAGTTAATCCAGACCCAGTCCATAATGAGCTTTATGAATCAATATGGGGAATGGTATCAGTAGGCGTTTAACCACTTTCCCATTATTGTTATATATTGAAGTCTATATCAAAAGTTATTGTTAAGTTATTGAAGTTTATGAAACGCTGTTTCCTTATTGAAAAATGTCCTGGATCTTTGACTTCGAACAAAAATTTCATGCGGACTTTTGATCAGGAGGAAAAAAAAATAACAAAGCAATTTGTTGTGCATACAGAACAGGAGTGTTTGCTTAGAAATTGGTATTGAATAGAATTGTGTTATTGTTGGGGCTGGCAGACATTTAAGGGTTAAGGTTGGGGGAGGGGGGGCAAGTGTCACACATGAATTTTTACATTCGTGGGAATCTTTCGCCCCTAACCCCTATGGATGTAAATGGATTACTGTAAACGTCTGTGGCCTGTAGAGGGAAAAGGACAAATGGTACTGGCAGTGCAGAGATGTGATTAAAACGCCTCCCCGCTCCTGACTGCTCCCCGCCCCCGTTTGTCGCCCTCCTCTGACTGCCCCCCGCCTTTGGCTGTCGTGGTGTCCTCAGTGCTGCTTCTCCTCCTGTCCCCGCAGCTCCTACCTGCACTGTAAGTGGGCCACACTGGAGGAGCTGGAGAAGGACCCGCGCATCCACCAGAAGATCAAGCGCTTCAGGAACAAGCAGGCCCAGATGAAGCACATCTTCACTGAGGTCCGCCTCTTCGCTTTCTCGCCGGTTTCATGTTTGGTGTGATCCTTGCCGTGGTAAAACCGCTTTTTATTTTGTAATATCTTCTTACAAACGTGATTTCTTTGGAGGACAAAAGACTTGGCCTGGAATGCTGTGATGTGCTAAAGAAATCCTTTCATTTGATTTAGTGATATATATATTTTTTTTAATACACTTTTTTTTTTTCTCTGTAGTTGCTGTCCGTTCCTGATGAGGTCAGAATGGTGCTCTTGAGTAACCTCCCTCTCTTCTCACCTCTCCTGTTCCTTGTAGCCGGATGAAGACCTCTTTAACCCAGACTACATCGAGGTGGACCGTGTTCTGGAGGTTGCCCACACTACCGACACGGAGACAGGGGAGGTGAGTTCAGCGGTCCCTCAAGGGGGGGGGTTTGTCTATCGAGGCCGGGTGTGTGGGGCTGCTGGTTCCCGTTTGTACAGCTGTACTGGAGTCTTTGAGTCAGTCGATTTCATGTCTCCGGCTCTTGGCCGCAGACCCCCCCTCCTCCCTGCTGGGGAAGATGAAACAAAATGGAATTTAAAAAATGCTGTGATCTTCTGGGTTTTCTATGTGAGTTTATGTAAAGTAGCTCCCGTCGAAAGGTCACCCGCACACGCGCGGATTTCCTCGTGTGTGTGTTTAGGATGTGACGCACTACCTGGTGAAGTGGTGCTCCCTGTCCTACGAGGAGAGCACCTGGGAACTCCAGGAGGACGTGGACCCCGGCAAGATCCAGGAGTTCGAGGACAATAAGAAGATCCCCGAGCTGAAGCATGTGGTGAGGGCCGGGGAGCAGGATGGAGGGGCCGTCTGCACTGGGAACGCGCTCCTTTCATGTTCCACTGGTATTCCTGAGCATGCAACACGTATTATCTTGTTGGTCTTATATGCAAGCGTCTCCAATGGCCTTCGTTAGTGCCTTTTTTAATATGAAAAAGGCAGACTGTATTGTATAGGAATGTCCAATTATGCTGGCTTGTTCTACCACGAATACCCAACTGCAGTGTCCCCAGTGCCGTGTGTCTGTCTGTCTCCATATGGCTGGTCATCCGTCTTGGTATGTGTGTGTGTACTTGTCTCTACTCGTGTCGCTGTTATAATGGGCACACAGGGTGCTCTGACACGTCTGCTGACGTCCGCCTTTGGAATGGAAGTCCATGCCGGATCTGTGCTCTGTGCTTCACTCTTGTATGGCGCCGCCCTGCAGGAGAGACCTCTCCCAGATCAGTGGAAGAAGTTGGAGCAGTCGCGGGACTACAGGAACGGAAACCAGCTTCGCAAGTACCAGCTGGAGGGCATGAACTGGCTGCTCTTTAACTGGTATAACAGGTAAGGACCCCCCCCCCGACCCGCCTCAAGCCCTTGGCTTCCTACGCCAGCGAATAGCTTAGTTACATTTTGTTGGCATGGTTTCCTCGCACATTCAGGTTGAGGGTTTTCTACCATGTGCCATGTGCTTTACAGGATAGGCTCCAGGCTCATTGTCACCTTGTTCTGGATCAGTGTTTCTCAGCCCGGCCCTTGGGGCCCCCCAGACAGCCAACATTTCTGCTCTATCCCGGTTTCGGAGGGAGCAAACAATGAAATGGACCTTCTGGGGGGCCCTAAGGGTTGAGAAACACTGTTCTGGAAAAGCAGCAAATGCATGGATGGGTAATCCTATTGAACGGGAGTTCCTCTAATTGTTTAATTACAGTTCAAATCCCAGGGTTGGCAGAGTGATTTTTGCCGCTGGACCCTTGAACAAGGCCCTTAACTCCCAGCTAGTTGACCCTGCTTTCTCAAAAAATGTACGTAGTTTTGGAAAAAAGGACCTGCTAAGAATGTGAATGTGATTCTTAGTTATGTAAGCAAAAAACGAAACTGTTTGGTCAAACCGTAGGGGGTGATGGTGTGAAATTAATGGCTTAGGGGGGATCATACGGTTTGTCTGTCAGATTCATGCTGTGAATGCTGCCCCCCCCCCCCCACAGAAAGAACTGCATCCTGGCGGATGAGATGGGTCTGGGAAAGACCATCCAGTCCATCACATTCCTGTACGAGATCTTTTTGATGGGCCTGCGAGGCCCGTTCCTGATAATCGCGCCGCTCTCCACCATCACCAACTGGGAGCGGGAGTTCCGCACCTGGACGGAGATGAACGCTATCGTGTACCACGGCAGCCAGATAAGCCGGCAGATGATCCTGCAATATGAGATGTACCACCGGGACGAGCAGGTGTGGGGGGCAGGACCCTGACTTCTCTCTTTCCTTTCTCCTATCTGTTAGAGGCAATGGGAAGAAAAGGGGTTTTCCTGACTGGTGGAGGGTGGTACTGTCATCTTCTGTCAGTCTCAGCCTGGTTTAATCCAACAGGAACTGAGACGAATAAGCAAATAAACAATAAGAAGTTGGCTGATTCAGGCCGGCTGAGAAATAATGTGTTTGATGAAAGCGAAGGGGCAGGCCTGCCCTTATTAGTGGTTAAAAGGTACCAGATAGTTGTCTTTTTCCAGTTGTGGTGTTTGCTTTTATTTAAATTAAAAACATCCTTGCAGACTTCCTGTCTGAGGCCATATTGATGATTGTATGCAATCTAATCTAAAGCTCAGTCTCACAATTCATAAGCTGTGTTTCGGTTGCTAAAAAGTAACACCCCCTTCCTCTCCCTGCCGGGCAACCCCTGACCCCGCAGGGCAACCCGATCCTGGGCACGTTTAAGTTCCATGGGATCATCACCACCTTTGAGATGATCATGGCCGACTGCCCCGAGCTGAAGAAGATCCGCTGGCGCTGCGTGGTCATCGATGAGGCACATCGGCTCAAGAACCGCAACTGCAAGCTCCTGGAAGGCCTGAAGCTCATGAACCTGGTGAGAGGCGGCCGCAGACTCTCAGCAGGCTGGGGAACCCCCCCCCCCCCCTCCTCGGGTGACTGGTGCGTGACTGATGCCCCCCCTCCGCGCACAGGAACACAAGGTGCTGCTGACGGGGACTCCGCTCCAGAACTCTGTGGAGGAGCTCTTCAGTCTGCTCAACTTCCTGGAGCCGGTGCAGTTCCCCTCGGAGACGAGCTTCTTGGAGGAGTTTGGTGACCTGAAGACTGAGGAGCAGGTAAACGCGTGAACGCGGATCACCCCCCCCCTCCACCCCCAAACCTATCCTGCAGTATTTCCACATTAAATACACCTCTGCTCCCTTCCCCCCTCCACACCTTCAGGAAATCGAGGTATAGTTATAGTGCTCATTCCAGGCACGTTTCACTGAGCTTTGCAGTCAGGTTCCCTCACATCTGGCCAAAAGAAATGTGTTTATATACATTAAATATATTAAATAGATGACTCCTGATGCAGGAATGGAGAATGTCCAGTTTTTCCCCTTTCATTTTTACCATCTATTTGTTGATTAAAATTTAACATTTAACTTCAAACCTGAGTCATTATTATTATTATTAGTAGTAGTATTAGTATTATGATTATTATTATTAGTGTCATTAGTATTTTTATACTAATTATAATAATATGTTTGAGTGGTTTTACTCACCGTGCATTTTGTTTTGCATGGTAGACCTTTCGATGCAGAGGTGGGCTGGATGCAGATTGGTGGTCTCCAATCCTCTTTTTTACATTGAGAGCTACTTTTACAAAAAAAAACCAAAAACAAACATGGCAAACTACTAAGTAAGGATGGTATATTTTGCTGAGCAGGGTGGTCCCCCTTCACAGATTGTCTTGATCGACAGAGAATGTCTTAAAGAAGCACTTTGGTCACGATGACAGATGGCTGGGATGTTATTCCTTATCAAAAACCCCCGGAACCTCTTGTTACCATAAGAAAAGCGCTCTTCTGGACAGAGGGCGGGCTGCTGTTGTTGCTGTAAAATTTTACTTTTTTTTTTTTACTGTTATCAGGCAGTATGGTTATTGTTGCGGGATTAAGGTGTTCATCCACGATCCTCTGCACCATCTGTCTCTGTACATCAGCGTTGTCTGTATGACTGTTCAGAATAAGTGGAAAAATCCCAAAGAAGCCATTTCCAATCTGAGGATTTGAAGTGGCGATTGAAATACGACCCAGGCCCTCTCTAAGGTTTAGTCCCCCATCTGTAAGAACATGTCTCTTTTAAAACCCTCCTTACACACTCCAGCCCAGAGGCTCAGCTGTTGCACCTGTGCCCCCCCACACTTGTCAACCAGTTATATGGCAGCAACTTAACTGGACATTTTTATCTTGTTGGTCTTGTATGCCATTAGTACGATTTCAAAAGGTGTATTTGAATTAGAATGTGTCATGAATTATATCCTGAAAGAGTGATTTCACTATGATGTCATTCAGATTTCTCCTTTAGGTACAGTCTAATGGGCTGGGGCGGGGGTCAGTTACATTTTTTTGGAGGGGGGGTTCATGTGTCATGCTTTGCCCTGTGGCATCCAGGTGAAGAAGCTGCAGGCCATCTTGAAGCCCATGATGCTCCGTCGCCTCAAGGACGATGTGGAGAAGAACCTGGCCCCCAAAGAGGAGACCATCATCGAGGTGGAGCTGACCAACATCCAGAAGAAGTACTACCGTGCCATCCTGGAGAAGAACTTCACCTTCCTCGCCAAGGGCGCCAACCAGCACAACATGCCAAACCTCATCAACACCATGATGGAGCTGCGGAAGTGCTGTAACCACCCATACCTCATTACAGGTACCCAACCCGATCATCACAGGTTCCTAATCTCATGACGGATTCCTCTCCCGTCGTGTCGGGTTCCTCATCATAAAATTATGGGTGCTTAACCCCAAAATCAACCTCATCACAGGTTTCTAACTCTAATATCAAAGGTTCTAACCCTAACCTCAACATCATCGCAAGGGGTGGTGGGGGGTGGAGGGGGTGTCAGGGGCTGCAGCAGTAGAGCATTGGTTTGCCTTGTATCCACCAAGGCTATGGGTCTGATGTGGTTTATGTGGCTGATGGGTTCTGTGTGGGTGGAGCTTGCATGTTCTCGCTATGTTTATGTGGGTTTTCTGTGGCTACCTCCATTTCCTCCATCTGCAGTTTCAAAACACTGGTGACTTGGTGACTCACACCTGCCCACTGTGTTTGTGTCTGTTAGTGTGTATGTGACGGACTGATATCCAGTATAGGTGCCATGTGCTTCTTAGTCTCCAGGCTCTTTATACTACCCGGTACTGGTTAATGGTTATTACTAATGTATTATTGCTGTATTTATATGTTGTCATTTATATTCTATATTTTAGTATCACTTGTGTTTTTGGTAAAACCCAACGCCATGTGATTTGATGTCCTTGGTCACATCTAACGCCGCTGTCATGCTTTATGGGATCAGGTGCCGAGGAGAAGATCCTGGAGAGCTTCAAGAAGACACACAGCCCCGACGCCTGGGACTTCCAGCTGCAGGCCATGATCCAGGCTGCCGGAAAGTTGGTGCTCATCGACAAGCTCCTGCCCAAGCTGATCGCCGGCGGCCACAAGGTGCTCATCTTCTCCCAGATGGTGCGCTGTCTGGACATCCTGGAAGACTACCTCATCCAGAGGAGGTAAGACCACCCAGCTCCAGCTACATCTTATGGGTTTACCGTTGGATACATTAAAAAAACTCGCATTTTACATGAGCTTCAAAAAGAATTCTTTAGCTTTTAAATGGTAGCAATTTTCCATTGGCCTAAAATGACCACGTAGAGAAAGTAACATGGTGGAATGAAGAAACAATGTTATTTTTCAACCTGGCCTTTACTCACTGGTCTGATTTGTTTAATGAAGTCCGGTCCCTTTTTTCTGGGTTTTTGTGAGGATTCAAACAAATCTCTTTGTGGTCAAGCCATTCATAACCGCTGTGGTCTGTTCTTGTGGTGTCAGGTACACATATGAACGTATCGATGGGCGTGTCCGAGGCAACTTGCGCCAGGCCGCCATCGACCGCTTCTGTAAGGCGGATTCCGACCGCTTCGTCTTCCTGCTCTGCACCCGAGCCGGAGGTCTGGGCATCAACCTCACTGCCGCCGACACCTGCATCATCTTCGACTCCGACTGGAATCCCCAGAACGACCTGCAGGTAGGTTCTCTGTCGCTCCAAAGGACACGGCCTGGAATCCGTGGCGTATTAAGTGTCGGAGAGCATAGCCAGTGAAATGTACTATGGCTTTTTGCATCACATTTTAAAGCATTTAGAACTTGCCTTGAGCCCGGGCTGTACGCTTTTCTTAAGAGATCCCCTGTCCTTTCTGTACACGAGGCCCAGGCTCGCTGTCACCGGATTGGCCAGAGCAAAGCTGTGAAGGTGTACCGGCTGATCACCCGCAACTCCTATGAGAGGGAGATGTTCGATAAGGCAAGCCTGAAGCTGGGGCTGGACAAGGCCGTGCTGCAGGACATCAATCGCAAGGGCAGCCTCAACGGGGTGAGCTGTGGGCTGTACACATAGCTCAGGGACCCTAACACGCGCTATTTTATGGTTACCCACACACACACACACACACACACACACACACACACACACCCACACACAGAGCCAGGACTGCAGGGCTCTCTTTTATAGTTCTAAGTTTGTTGAGGGGCTTCTTTTTTTTTTTGTTCTTTCTCCACAGAAAACCCCATAAGAATATCCCTTTAAGTGGCGCTAGAATATTTGTTTATGATTCGAGATTTATGGTTTCAAATTTTTCACGAGCTGTTTAGAAGACACACACTTGCATTTATTAACCTACGAAAATAAACCTGGAATACTATATGAGCAATATTATGTGCAAGGCTTCTGTTTAATTTGCAGTGTGGTTGCTCTGCATGAATGTTATTTAAAAGGAACAAACTGCTAATAGACGTTTTACTTAGCATGCTTTTTCATGTTGCGTGTTGATTTCTGTTTTGCCCTAAGTATTGCTCATTTTATTGTATTTAGTGTAAAAGTTCAATTCAATTTCAGTTTAGTTTGTTTTGCTGTCTTTCGCAGCAAAGTTGCCCCAAGGCAAGGAAAGAAAGAAAAGCACCTTTTTTTTTTTAAAGCCACAAGAAAGCAAATTTTACTAAATACTAAAAATAGGATTTTCCAGTCGTGCTTTACTTCTATCTGTTGTTTTGTACATTTCGTACATCATTGCATCTGTATGTATTTCGGGAATGTGGCTCCATCTGGCCAGGAACACGGCTGCTATTGTTCACTCATTGGGATGCTGCTTAAGGTCCAGCAATTGTCCAAGATGGAGGTGGAGGATCTCCTGAGGAAGGGCGCTTATGGGGCACTGATGGACGAGGAGGATGAGGGTTCCAAGTTTTGTGAAGAGGACATCGACCAGATCCTGCAACGCCGCACCCAGACCATCACCATCCAGTCTGAGGGCAAGGGCTCCACCTTCGCCAAGGTGACGCGAGACTGCGGCTTCGGTCGTGTGCTCAGGGTCGTTACAATAACGGAGGAGTCAATATAATTAAACATCTAAGATATTAAAGTGATTTTTTTTTTTGTGGTTTTAGTGTCCACAGTAGAGCTCTTCAATCTCAGGGCCTCTTTGTCACCTTGTTGCCAGGGTGTGTCACTATATGACTGTGTTCTTTGGTGGCTGCAGGCCAGCTTTGTGTCATCGGGGAACCGGACAGACATTTCCCTGGACGACCCCAACTTCTGGCAGAAGTGGGCCAAGATCGCGGAGCTGGAGGTCGACTCCAAGGCGGAGAAGGAGAGTCTGGTGATCGACACGCCTCGTGTCCGCAAGCAGACGCGCCACTACAACTCCTTCGAGGACGACGAGCTGATGGAGTTCTCGGAGCTGGACAGCGACTCGGAGGAGCGACCTTGTCGTACGCGGCGGCTCAGCGACCGCAATCGCCGATATCTGCGCGCCGAGTGCTTTCGGGTTGAGAAGAACTTGCTGATATTTGGGTGCGTGTGCTGCACCCCCCCCCCTACCCGCCTCTGCCCTACCAGCTTCAGTTCCAGCTAAATAATTAGCTGTTGTTAAGCACTGAAAACTGTATTTTTAACTTGTGGCAAAACCGATGAATCGATTGAGGGCCCGCTGTGCTTTGCTATTGAGGTCCTTGTATCTGTGCTGCAGACCTTAACCAGCTAATACTGGTTTTAATCTTTGCTAAGTTCAATACTAATTGATTTCGTGTTAGTGGTCAAATAAGAGACACACAGGCCCTTTCATCAAAGAAGGACCATTTTACAACACAGCGAAACTGATCAAGTAAACATTGTTAGTTGTATTGTTAATGAAACTTGATTTTAAAGGATGTGGAGAAAATCATCTGTTGCTGGAATGCCCTTGATACTTAAACAGTAGGTACACATGTTAATTTGTTAATTAGTAGTTGATTGGGCTTAATTGGTTGAATCAGGACTACCAAGGTTGTGGTTCCCAGGTTGGACCCAGTGTCTTTGGTGGTACTGAGGTGTGACATGTCGTGGTGTTGATGGCGCTGTTCCTGCGCTCCACAGCTGGGGGCGCTGGAAGGACATCCTGACACACGGACGCTTCAAGTGGCACCTGTCAGAGCACGACATGGAGCTACTGTGCCGGGCCCTGCTGGTCTACTGTGTGCGTCACTACAAGGGCGACGACCAGATCAAGAGCTTCATCTGGGACCTGATCACGCCCACCAAGGACGGTCATGACCAGGCGCTGGTCAACCACTCCGGTGAGGAAGGAACTGGCCTGAAGTGTGGTGACCGCTGGACAGGTTTAGCGTATTTATTTGTAAATGCATTGTGCACTTTCAATAGGGTTGAAATATACTGGGAAAAGTATAATATAATACTGCAATATTTGATTGCAATAATTGCCATAATTGCGATTTTTAGGAGTTAAAAAGTGAACTATATAGCCAAATAGAACTTACTGCCTGCTGGCAGTCTGTTAGATCAGTTGGTGTTGCCGTGAACCGTACCAAAAGACAGCATTAAAATTGCATATGTTGCTAAGTTTTGTTTCCTTTCACTAAGTGAGCCTAGTTTGAACCCAGCAGACTCGTGATCCTTGTGATGTGACAGTTCCATTTGCTTGAAATGTCATGTCGACATTAACATTGCAGATTGTGCAGGATTCAGGGTGGCACTGTGGTGCAGTGGGTAGTGCAGTGTTGCAGTGGGTAGTGCAGTGTTGCAGTGGGTAGCACTGTGGTGCAGTGGGTAGCGCAGTGGTGCAGTGTGTAGCGCAGTGGTGCAGTGTGTAGCGCAGTGGTGCAGTGGGTAGCGCAGTGGTGCAGTGGGTAGCACTGTGGTGCAGTGGGTAGCACTCTCGCCGCACGCTGCCACTTTGTGTGTGCGGAGTTTGCATTTTCACCCTGTGCATGTGTGGCTTTTTGGTGGATCCTGCTGTTTCCTTCCACTGTCCAAAAACATTAAAAACATAAATTAACTGTATGTGTGACTGAAAGTGCACCCAGCCGTGGCTGGTTGGATGGTTCCTGCTTTGTGCCAAATGCAATGTATGTAATAATTTACCATCATATTAATTAGTACATTACTTGGTTATTGATATGATCGACAGTGGCAGCCCTAAATTTAAATTGGTTACATGCTAAACCATGCTTAAATCTGCTAAATGAGCCCTTTTTAATGTTTTTTTTTTTTTTTTTTTTTTTTTTTTTTTTTTTTTTTCCTTTAGCCGGCTGAAGGATTTCCCCCGATTGCCACCAAAACCCCATTGTTGTCTGAAGGTTGCATGAAGGTTAATGGCAGGATTTACTCCTGTATATGATATAACCTCAGTGTATCTACTGACCCCCCCCGCCCCCCCCCAGGCCTGTCTGCCCCTGTGCCCCGGGGCAGGAAGGGCAAGAAGCTGAAAAACCAGCTTTGCCAA
>JAABNY020000129.1:590842-604828 GCA_015164015.2 Brevimyrus niger
ACTGTTGAACCCGTGAGAAACTTTAGTCAGGTAGTCAACTTCTGGAAAATGTAATTACTGAGATAGCTGATGCTAAGTTTATATTTACTCAAAACAGAGAACTGAATTTTCCTGTTGAATATATGTGACTTAAGAGTAAGTCAACAAACTTCAACAAGAATTTCTTTTTCTCCAAAAACTTACTGATCTTGTTGGATGACTAGATCGCTTCCGTTGTCAAATATCTCCTCAGGGGCACCCCAGCCATGTCATGTATTCACTACATTTCAGGGACAGTTAACTTAATTAACCAAGTTAAAGAAGTCAATGACTTATTGATTAGCTGTATGAGTTGTGGTAGTGGTCAAGTCAAAAAAACACATGGGTGTGTTGGATGATTGCTGCAAATACTGGGGTGATTTTTTGGGAGAATTTGATATGGGTAAGCTGACACTTTAACAGGCATATCATACGCAAGGGTTATTTAAGCATAATTTTCCTTGACTGCCTCAGACCCTTGAACTACTGTATGTGTTTATGTATTTTTAGCTGGTGTAGTTAATGTTAGAATTTAAAAGGATGGCAGAGCTGTTAAAGGCCTGAGGCCGGTTCTCTGTGCAGGGTGCTCCTCAGGGTTCGCATGCTGTACTACCTGAAGGTGGAGGTCCTCGGAGAGGCTGCTGCCCTGGCCATGGAGGGCACCCCCGCTAGGTAACTCGGAAGGCCTGCCCCCGTTTACTTACCCCTGTACTAGGACACGTACAGACAGGCAGATGGGTAGCAGCCTAGCGGCTAATAACTTGGCCTTTGTAACCTGCCGACTACTAGTTTTAGTCCTGCTGGGTCCTGGTTTTTACTCAAGGTAAGACGGGGTACTAGGGCACTGCTAAAATAATTCGCTGTGTAAATGGTTTATACGAATTTGTGGATCCTAATAAATAGCTGCTGAATCGTTTTCTGTGCACGGTGTTTCTGTACCTACACCCTCAGCATAGAGCGGAACAAAGTGCACCTCTCCTGTGTGTGCTGGGGCAGACATATTGGTTGCTGTTGTAATTATTATGATTCCCCCACAGGAAATTAGACGTCGCCCTGCCTGACATTGACTACGTGGAGATCCCAGCTGGCTGGTGGGATGCAGAAGCGGACAAGTCACTCCTGATCGGCGTGCACAAGCACGGTAACAGACAGCGCCCCCTTTGGCCAGGATGGTTGATGGACTGTGGGAGTGTGACACAGGATATGGTCGAGCTCTATGTGCAGCAATCCTTTGTTCAGATGGCAGTTTAAGGGGAAGCTTGTCTATTATCAGGAAGAAATAAAGAAATTCCTTAGTAATGAATTTGGTTAATCCTTTTGGGGGCTGTACCCTGCCTTGAACCCTGTGCTACCCTATATAACCCAAGGCTACGCTGTGCTGCTTTCTGCTGCCCATGAACCTGACCAGTATAAGCAGTTTGAAGATGTATTGGCAAACAGTTTTGGTTTTGGATCCATTTTTATAATTCCTTACAGTCAGGACTATGTTTGGGGCAGGGTGATTTATTTATATATATATGTGTGTGTATGTATGTATGTATGTATAAAAAATTAAAATTACAACAATCTTTGTGAAACTGGACTGCAAATCTCAGTCTGATGGAATACTTCAAGAGAAAAAACGTGGCAGGTGTCAAGGCATCGTTAATCAAACACAGAAAAATGTCTTATCTTTGCAAATCTTTGTGACAGAACAAAGGGCTTCCTCTTAGTGGGATCTTCAGGTAGCACGGTTGCCTTTAAAGACGGGCAGCCATAAGTGCAGTGCGGATAAAGGGGGGGGGGGGAAGCTTAGTATTTCGTTGAGGCGTCGAGGCACGTGCTTATAATGTAAACGCACCTCCGTCCCAGAGGAAGCAGCGTTTCTTTGTGGAGGCAGCCTGGAATGGGAGCTCATCTTATTTCTAAGATCCTGAGTCCCAGGGGCAAACAGGGGCTATTTCTGCACAGCTGGGAATCGGGGGAATCTACCCCTTTTAACATAAAGGTTTCTGGGAGTTTTTTTTATTAGTAGTGTATATGCTGATAGTGGATTCTGCCAACCTCAGCTAAAAAAAAAATTTAGCATCTGTGTCCCTATCTCTACCCACCACCCCTTCCTTTTTCACTTGTGGGGACTCAGGCTACGAGCGCTACAACGCCATGCGTGCCGACCTGGACCTGTGTTTCCTGGAGCGCGTCGGCATGCCGGATGTCACCGCACTGTCAGCTGAGCAGAGCGGAGGGGAGGTCCTGGCCGACGTCACTGACAGGCAAGGGGGGGGGGGGGGCCCTGCTCATTTTCAGTGCATTCGGGGATTCCTGCATAGTCATACTTATCTGTACAGATTGTGTGGCGTCTTTGCAAATAAACCATGACCTGTTAATGCTGACTCTGGAGAAGTACCACGGCAATTTGTGGGACGGGCTGTTGATGCCACACTCATTACTAGCTAATTCCATCACTTCGCGTTTGTCTGCTCCATATGGGGGCCTTGCGTCCGTTTCAAAATGTCCCAAACGGCTGAATGAATGCAAGGTTGATTCTGATCTTTGGACACGGATGTCCACTGTCTGTCTCGCAGCATCTGCAAGAGTGACGAGGTCAAAGACGATCCTGAGGGAAAACCGGAGGTTCCTGGGGAGAACGAACAGCCTGAGGCAAGGCGTCCGCGACCTGGTGTCAGAGCAGAGCAGTCTGGCAGTCCACTGTGTGTCCACGGCTTTTGGGCTGATCTGTGTTAGACCGATTCTGTCCTCGCGTGCCGAGCTCTTAGCTGTGTTTTTCTGGGCGGGTGCTGAACTACTTTATTTTTTGGGGTTTATTGCGGGAAATTTTGCATTAATTAATAATGACTATCTAACGCTGCACGATATCACATCAATTATTTGCGCTTCATATTGCTAATATTAATCTCTTTAAATTTGGCATATCCTTATCTATCCTCACCACGAACCTCTTTTTATTTCGCTAATCCACAATATCTCTACTTTTAAAAGACGTCGTGGCTGTTGAGCTGTCCTGCTCTTCACTGCCTCTTCAGGGCTCGTCGCTTCCATGATAACAGAACAGTAGCATGCGACGTGCTCCGTTAACTGAATTAAATAAGCTTAAGGATACGCTGAGTTTATACAGATTACGAACTTGTGCCGTCACAATACACATCTGCTTAATATTTTAATGTTATTACTAATTTGCTTATAAAACCGTGGCCATAAGTAAATGGCCATATTGTATCAAAAAGCTGCCGTTCCAAAAGCGTGCCATTTTTACACCCGTTACCTAAAGCACTGGTTGTTGTTCCACATACGCATATTGCAATTCTGTTGTGATGCAATATCGTGCAGCTTTATGACCGTCCCAGCTGTCATTGTATTAGTCTTTGAGGTGTACTTCGATTGAACATGCATTCCCGTTGCTGCAGTGAGACCTTGGTCTGCAGTCAGTCAGCCTTTGTTAATCCTCCACCCATGTGTAATCATGTGACAGGAAGAGAACACTAATGTCCCCTTCCTCCCGTGTTCTTAAAATGTGTGTAGCAGAGACGTATAGGTTTTGGGTTAATACATCATTCTGCTTTTACCCTAAAGGAAGACGCAATATCCTTTAATGAAATTCTGGAGAAAGGTGAAAGCACTGTTCCAGGTAATCTTCAGTTTGCTTACTGCTTTTCATGAACTTTGTTATTCAGGGGTGGGTGTTTGGACAGGGGGACAGTCATTTAACACAGTTTCTCTGGAGTGGTTAGAGAGGGTGTGATTCATGCATTGGGTGTCTGTTCCAGTCATCTGTGCTGCCTTCAGATCCCTAACCCTCCTGTGTTTGGCTGCTCTCCTCTTATAGCAGTCGCCGTCTCAGAGAATGTGGACCAGGGGCGGGCCTTGTGGCCAGCCAGCTCCGCCCTCACCGCGCGCCTGCGGCGGCTCATCACTGCGTATCAGCGCTTCACCCGCCGTGAGCCAATGAGGCATGACTTCTTGGTGCCGGAGGGGACTGGGCCAATGGCGTGGCAGTTTGGTGAGGAGTTCCGCCGGAGGGTGTCTGAGCCTGACCCCCTCTTCCTGGAGTGGCAACAAAGGTTAGTGACCTTGGAGATGGACTCTATGGTAATATATTCATCCATCCATTTTCTGAAACCGCTTTTAAGGGTCGTGGGGGGTCTGGAGCCGATCCCGGAGGCTGCGGACGCAGGGCAGGGAATAACCCGGGATGGGGCATCAACATATCACAGGCCACACTCACACACACCATACAGCATCAATGTATTAGCAGAGCTACTTTTTGTGATGTGATATAGTGCAGCCCTCTGCTACAGATAAGAAGTCTAAGAGCCGACAAAAATGCCTGGATACTTCTAAATGCCGCGTTGATGCTGTTAATGACTCTGCTAACCTCCGCTGCATTACATCAATTTTTTTTTTTTTCCCCCAACATTATGAGCAGTAGAGGTTAATCCCTTCTATGTAAGTGTTGCCACGGCAGGAATAGTTAAACATGTTACCTTCTGTATAACTAGCAGCAAGGAATAGTAAATATTTAGGTCTTTGAACATGGTCAAACTTGATGACTCATCACTGGTTCAGAAGCATAAGGTTACAAATGGAATTTGCTTTGTGACACGGTCTGGTTGGGGTTTGGGATGAGTGGTGTGGATCCACAGCAAATTTTGGGTACCGTGTGGACGTTCAATTACTCCCACAGTTTGATAAGCGGATTAGTAATATGCCTAAACGTTGCATTTCACCACAGCAATAAATACCTAAATAGGTAAAATGCTGGACTGCTTGTTTTTTGTTTTTTTTCCCTCTCCATAGCAGTTTGCAGGTACGGTTTAGGACGGTGTATATGAGCTGAGATATAGGCCCCATGTTAGCTGTCAGAAGTGTCGCACACATGAGTTTTACAGGCAGTACTGACAAATGGACATAAATTGACGAGTGGAAACTATGCAACGTTGTGAACTGTCTTGGTGAATAATTCGGTGTAGATGGGAGATTCTGTCTGCGGGGCTCGTGTTTATGCTGTCACTGTGATATATTATGCAGATTTCCACTGTTTGAACTGAATAATAAAAGTCACAAAACCTAGAATTAAATATTCAATTTGAATCCATGGCAGCTGCCTATTGTTTTGCTCTCGGGCCCAATAAATAACTGTTAAATTGTAGAAGATTAAACATTTATGCATCAGAACAGATCTGAGCTTATAATCCCAGAATGCATAGCGAGGTGTGTTCCTGGACTTCCTGCCAATATCATTGCGGAAGACGCCTGTGTAAAGATGTGAAAGGACTCAGTGCTGGCCCTAACACACTTTAATTGCAGCTGTGAAATATGTTTACTTGCATTAAGTGCTTAAGGATCTCATGTAAATAATTGGCTCTGTGCAGTAACTGTATTAATGGGTGACGTATATCTGGCAATGGCAAGCAAATGTGTAAATATTTGCTGTAAAAGTGTTGAGTGGGTTAGTAAGGTATTCATTAAAGACACCGCAAGTCATTTGTGGGCTCTGCTGTTGTTCCCTTGAGCCAGGAACTTAATTCCAATTGCTACAGCCCAAATATCCAGCTGTAGAATTAATATCCGCTATTTGCTGTTTTGATGATGAGGATGATGCCGAAGGTGATGGTGAATATGGCAGGAGATGCATGTACGCATGCGTGCCAAAAGGGAGAAATTATTCTTATTTTTTATGATGCCGTTTTGAACCTGGGTAGCAAAGCCTCTGAATAATCATCGATTCCCTATAAAAATGGGGGAGGGGCGGAATGGTGAGGAGGGGGAGGGAGAAAAAAAAAAATCAATTTTCCTCAGCAAAACCTTACTTTTGACCAAATGATTATCTGTAATGGGGGAATCAAAGTTATTAAACAAGGCAAGTCTGCAAAAGCTGAGGTTATCTTCAAGTGGGCACTGCCTGCCTTTCTTGTAACAATTTACAATGCTTCAACGCGGAAACGGTGAGATGCTTCCCTTAGCCTGAGGTTTAACGCACTTCTGCCCCCCCCCCCCCCCCCTTTCCCCCGGTCAGGTGGACGCGCCGCGAGCAGGCCGATTTCTACCGCACCGTGTCCTCCTTCGGCGTTGTCTATGACCCGGAGAAGAAGGCCTTCGACTGGACGCAGTTCCGCTGCTTCGCGCGGCTGGAACGGAAGACCGACGAGAGCCTGGAGAGATACTTCTGCAGCTTCGTCTCTATGTGCCGCACGGCGTGCCGCCTGCCCCCGCGCAAGGACGAGGGTAAGCCGCCAGGGGGCGGGGCCTTAAGCCACCAGGGGGCGGGGCCTTAAGTGCTGCTATTCTCCAGTTACAGTCAGCCCAAGTGCATTTTCGGCTATTTCTTGCTTGGTAGCTGTTGTTTTTTTTTTTTTTTTACCCGGATAAAAACACAATCTGATTGCTTCTGTTCAAGCAAGACTTCCTCATTTGGATCAGATCCTTCTCTGTGGTCTTGGTTCTGTCTGTGGTGTGCCAATGCAGGTCGGTATTTAGGTTTTACCCGGGCTCTCTGTCCCAGGGCCTGTGGACCCGACGCTGTTTGTGGAGCCCATCACGGAGGAGCGGGCCGCCCGCACCCTGTACCGCATCGAGCTGCTGCGCAAGGTGCGGGAGCAGGTGCTGCGCCACCCGCTGCTGGGGCCGCGGCTGCAGCTGTGCCAGCCCAGCCTGTACCTCCCGGTGTGGTGGGAGTGCGGGAAGCACGACGGCGACCTGCTGGTGGGCGTGGCCAGACACGGCCTGAGCCGCACCGACTACTACATCCTCAACGACCCGCAGCTGTCCTTCCTGGAGGCGCACCGCAATTACGTGCAGAAGGAGAGCCGCAGGTACCCCGCGGCCGGCGTGCCCCCCAACCCGCACCCCCAGCACCCGCATCCCTGCTGCCCCTACGAGGCGGGTCTCGCCCGCTGCCATTCCCCCCAGTCGGCGGAGTTCCATGTGGGCCCCGCCCACCACAGCCACGCGCACCTCCATGGCCACGGGATTCACCATGTCCCCGAGGCGGTGGGCCCGGACGGCGTGGGGCCGCTGGGTGTGGGTCCAGCGGGCAGGGAGAGCTTCCTGGACTGCCCCCCGCTGGATGAATCGCTGGACCTGACCTCCCTCCAGCACGACGGGCTGGCGTCAGACTCGCTGCACGGCAAACCCACCAAAGAGGCACTCAATGGCTTCCCGTTCAACTCGGCCGCAGCCGGACACAGCATGCTGAACCCTTACGGGGGCCAGGCCGACACGGATCCCATCCCCGGCAAGCTGCGCAGCGATGTGCTGGTGGGGGCGCCGTGCCCCTGCGAGGAGACGGGCCTCATCGCCCCCTCGGTCCAGCTGGATGACCTGCAGGCGCCTTGGGACAGCGAGGACCACGGAGGCACGGCTGACATGTTTGATGAGTCTGACACCATCCTGGGGCCTCCATCCCTGGAGACCGAGTTCTTGGATTCGGGGCAGCCAGGCGAGAGCAGGGGGGATGGGGGGCTGGCCGACTGCCTGGGCATGCCAGGCTCCGACTCGCAGGGCACCGCCGTGGAGCCACTGCAGCCCAGCTTCCTGCTCTTCAAGGACCTGTCGGACTCCGGGCCGGCGCCGGGGTCTGATTACGTGGCCCCTCCCGCCTCCCTGTCCGGCGTGAGCCTCCACCCCCGCGGGCCGGGCGACGAGCCAGAGGAGAAGCTCAGTGACTCGGACGTCACCCGCAGCGTCCCGAGCCCAGGCGACGGGGTGGAGAGCGTGACCTTTGAACTCGATAAGGAGGAGCTTTCACGTGACAGCCAGAGCCTGCTGGGTCCAGAACCGGGCCTGGAGCAGGAAAAGGACCAGGATCAGGATGAAAATCATGAGGAAGGTCAAGGCCTGGAACAAGGGCCGGATCAGGCCCAGAGCCAAGAGCAGGATCAGGGGCAGGAACACAGCCAAGGGGCCTCACTGGAGCCTGTGGAGGGGCGTTGTGACACAGGGGACGAGAGCACGCTGGGCGGCCATGCGTTCCCCTCTGGCGAGTCCACGTCCCCCTCTCTGTCTGCTCCCTCCCCCTCCATGGTCGTGCCTCCAGCTGACGCCCCCGTGGTCTCACAGTTCAAATCTGAGTTCCCCCTGGAGTCCCTGGAGCCAGACAGCACCATGCCCTCCCCCAGACTGGAGCAGACCAGCATGCTGGAGGTGAAGGATGACATCAAAGAGGAGAGACCCAAAACCCCAGGTACGGTACCTTCCAAAGCCTCCAGGCAGCTCATCCTTGTTGGTTACACAGAGGTTTATATCAATCTAAAGGCACGTAATCCGACATTCGGTGTGACTCTTCAGCGACACTATGGACAGACGGGTTGCCTTCAGTGCATTTGTGAATGCGAGTTACGGACGTTACATAAACAGCGCCGACGTTCTGCCGTAATGCCAGTCTGCCTCCCTCGTCCCCAGCAGCTCTGCTGGAGGAGTCCCGCTTTGCAGCTGCCACCCAGTCTGTGTGCGAGATGCCGGACAGCCTGACGGAAGTCCGGGAGCCGACTATCGCCCAGCTCCTACAGGAGAAAGCCCTCTACTCCTTCTCCGATTGGCCCAAGGTGCCGTTTCCCCTCCCTCCACACCGCATCATGCTGTCGATCTACCACCTGCTCAAATGACTTTATATTGATCTTTTAGCAGTTTTTAACGGGTTTGTTGTTTCGCGCCATTACTCATTTTTTGACTGCACCTTTTTGTGAATGGTTCATGACTACGAAAATGCCGTGTCAAAACTTGAAGTGTTCGTAAATTATAGACTCGAGACTTTGCACTGTTAGAACAGCCATTAAGGTGATTTCGGTGGCACTCCCACAATGCTTTATAAAGCCTTTGCTTGTGTTTCTCTCTGGCAGGATCGAGTCATTATCAACCGCATCGACAGCATTTGTCACGCCATCTTGAAAGGGAAGTGGCCCACCTCTGGTCAGCAGTATGAGTCTCCTAGCTGTGTGCCCAACAGCGCCTCCCACAGGGCTGCCTACATCCCTGCAAGGGTGCAGCCGCCTCAGAACCTCGGCTATAACATCTCCGCTCCTGTGTCCCACCTCCCCAAGGTGACAATGCTGCATGGCCACTACGCGCCGCTCGGTCGCCAAGACGCGCAGCTCGGTCGCTAAGACGCCATGACTTTCCATTGGAAGAATAGTCACATGTCTTTGGGCTGTTGAGCAAGGCTCTTAACCCCAGGCTCCAGGGACACTCCATGCTGCCCAGCCCTGTACTATGAAGCCCCCCCCCCCCCCCCCAATGTCATGGACAGCAAGATGGGATAGGCAAAAAGAAAATTTCCCCACGGAGATTAATATAGTGTCACCTTCACCTATTCTATTCCATTCTATTTTAGGTATCAATTGTCATGGCCGGATCTTGTTCAGGTGCCGGTTCTCATTACGGTTTCTTCTGACTCGCCGTAGTGGCTGTAGGGATGATGTATCCTACGTGCACGAGGCCAACGCCACACCCTGGTGTCTTTCAGGAGAGCTTGGTGGGTGTCCCGTTCCTGGCTGACCTGAAGCGGGGCCGCCGGGTGTTCGAGTACGAGGCGGAGGTGCCCGGGAAGCCCTGCCCGGCCGTGGAGAAGATCCCGGTGGGCATGTCTCACCGCGCGGGAGCGCTGCTCCTCAACGGCTGGCAGGAGGCGGCCATGGACCTGTCCAAGGCTGGGGAGCTGGGCATGGGAGGGGAGCCGGCCGCGGGCCACGCCGGGCCTCACAAGCTGCCGCCGCTCGGCCCGCTGCAGAGCTCGCGCGGCCTAGACATGGCCAGCATCCTACAGGCTGGCCTCATCCACCCGGTCACCGGCCAGATCGTCAACGGCAACCTGAGGCGGGACGACGCCGCCATGCGCAGGAGACGGGGTCGCCGGAGAAACGTGGAGGGCCCCGAAGTCGATTTCCCCAAGAGCAGAGAGCTGCACACACCCGACCCGCAGGTACTCCTCCCTTCACGCTCTCAAATGGCTTTTAATCAAAATCGAGTTTATTTGATCACTCTGGACATTGATTTTTTATTATTTTTTTTAACGTATCAGACGTTTTTATCCAAAGCGGCATACCTTTTTGAGAAAGCAGGGTCATCCAGTCCCTGTAGCGTTTGGCGCTTGAGGACCTGCTTCAGGGGCCCAACGGAGCCACCCCTGACATTTCAGATCACAGATATGGCATCTTACCCGCTGAGCCCCAGACTTGACTGGGTTGTTTACCTGAGGCTGTTGACATGGTGTCTTACAGAGCGGGCCGGATGCCATCAGCCAGTCTACGGTGTCGTCATCGTCGTCCTCCACTCCGCCGGACCGGCCCGCTGTGGCCCCCCAGCCTGAGGGCCTGGTACTGGACCGGGAGGCAGCCAACAAGGGGCTCCTGGAGTGGCTGCGGCAGAACCCCAACTACACCATGGAGCTGTCGCCCTTCAGTCCGGTAAGCATCTCCGGAGGGGCTCCTCTGCGGGGCAGAGGCTCTTCGGCCCGGTTTGCGGTGTTTTTTCGTTCCGGTGACCCTCTGTGACTTTTGGCCCCCTCCAACTTCCAGCCCCAAAACGTAGGCATCCTCCACGGCTTCGTGGAACGACCAAAGCAAAGACGACATCGCTGCAAAGACCCCAGCAAGCTGGATGCTAGCGCCCTGACCGGGGAGGAGCGCGTCCCCGTGGTCCACAAGGGCACCGGCCGCAGGGTAACGCCCATCCTCCCGCACCCACGCTTCCTGTTAGGCGCCCTTCAGAAATAGATGCACTGGTACCGGCATGATGTGAGGGTCCCGGCCCTGATGGACCCAGGTGGTTTAAATTCCTGGCAGGTACCCAGCGCCGTGACTGTGGGGTTTTGCTGCCTCTGAGTCACGGTTGTGTGGGAAGATGAATAACGGATTCAGCCTGGAATTAGGCCTCTCCCCGCATACGCTGTGCGGTGCCACGAGCCGGCAGCTGAGCTGTACAGCCGTGAGGCTTGACCGAATCAAACAGGCCGCAAACACATTCTGCCATTTATTTAGATGACAAGTGCCAAGCATAGCACGGATCGTTAATCCCAAATGTCAGCCCCGAGGAGCAGGTGGGAATGAGGTCTTTACCTGACTGCCCATCAATAAGAAAAAACGTTTTCTATTTTTTTATTTTAATGTATCCCCTTCTACTACACATAACAAACAAACTGCGAAGGAACTAACGCACCACAGAGCACAAGAGGGCATAAATCAAAGTGAAACTTAAAGAAAACAAAACCTGAAATACCGAGCATCTCTTCTGAGGGACAGGGGAGAAGTCAGCGTGCCGTTTAGGGAAGGTTTCATCCTACCATGGAGTTTTTCTATGCCATTATTTTTCCAAGCCTCTGACTTGCTCACTGGGGGCTTTGGACAGCGATAATGTAAAGCACTACACAAAATGAAATTCAATTGAATCTCTGCAGTGTCGCAAACGTCAGAACAAGGGAACCATTGTGATTGGGTGCTCAGCATGCTTCGCTGCTTTTGGGAGACGGGGTCTATCCCCCATTCATTAGGTCCACCTGACTCTGCTTTGCAGCACTTCTTGAGTATCCAGCAGTCTTGATTTATTCTGTGGTCAGTCACCAGAGCCTGGTGTTTAACGTATGCCATGCAGTTATTTTTTTGCTACTTTATGTGGCCTAGTGTTGTATGAACTTTCCTTGCCCACAGCCCATTTAGGTAACACCACCCCCAAATAAGGAGTGCTGTGTTCTGGACCTGTAGTTTACAGGCCTTTTTTTTACAGCACCTTATCTCTGGGAATGCTGGGAGCCTTTGAAACGTCCCCAGTGTAATTGAACCCTTTTTATCGCACGGCTGTGCTGAAGTTCTCTCGTGTGCCCCGCTGCTTGGTGAATTCTTTTGGCAGTCCCTGAACAATCGGGCACTTATTTAAATGTGGGGAAGTCTGCCAGCTTTCTGTTCTTGGTGTCATTGTTGATAAGTGTTTGCAAGCCCCTGAAGGGAGGGTGTGTGACAAAAGAAGCTGAAGAAGGAAAAAAAAGAACTTGAATTCCAGCTCCTCGGAAGAGATTCACTATGCAGTTTATTGGAAATTTCACATTAAAGACGAGTGCTGTTGTGTACTTCTGAAGGCTACATTTCTTACAGATTCGCTGTGGATGAATTCCTTACCTACTCTGAGGTTCAGTCATATTAATCAAAATCATATTCAACTTGTATCAGTTCGTGGGCATTTTAATTTTCAGTCAGCCGCTGAATGATTCAAAACCGTTGTCCCTTCTGTACGGGTCTCACATTGGGTTTTCTTTTAATATAATGTGTTCTTCACATCTTGGAGAAAACATGTTTGCCTATAATTATATATATAATTATATTTTTGCCTATAATTGAAAAACAGTAGCCTTGCCTCCGAAGTTTGATCTGAATCTGTATTTCCATGTATTACAGCTAGGGGGTGCTATGGCACCGGCGATAAAAGAGCTGTCACGGTGGCTGGATGCTAATTCTGATTACTGTGTAGCCCCTGACTGGGCTGACATCGTGAAGCACTCGGTGAGTAGTTAGACTTTATATATATTTTTTTATTTTCTCTTACCACCAGGTAGCAAGTTTGAGTTGTCATTCTTTTCATGACCAACAGAGGGCAGTCTGAATCCATGTTTTTCTTTTTTCTTTTTTAAAGAAAGTCAATAGATACATAATTTTCGTATTTTTTTAAAAAACATTTGTAGGGTACTTGGTTTTCTGTTCATGTCTTCCTGTAGCCCATGAAGTGTTAATCATTCTGCTAGTGTTCCTGCTGCTGCTCTGCTCAGTGTCTCTCCGCATATTTCAGGGCTTCCTCCCTGAGGGTAAGTTTACCCGCATACTGACGGAGCCGGTGTGTCGGGACCCGGGACCCCGAAAGCGGGGCAGGAGACCCCGCGGCGATATGTCGAAGGCGGGCATCCTGCTGTCGGACTCCCACTCTGGGATGGGCCCCCTCTTCATGAACGGGCTCATCGGGAACATGGACCTGATGAGCCTGCAGAACCTGCGGAACGTGCCGGGGATCCCGCTCAGTGGGCTGATGGGCTTCCCCCCCGGCTTCACCGCAGTGCCCGCCGGGGAGGACGCGAAGAACGGCCTGAGCATGCTCCCTATGATGCTGCACGGCATGACGGCGGTGCAGCCCCACGTATTCGGCGTGGGCGGACTCATGAGTCAGTCGGCCGCCCCCGGCACCCCCGCACCCTCTGCGGCTGGGACCGCATCTGCCGCCGCCAGCCCGGCAAGCAGTTCTGACCTGGCCACGCCTTGCCCCACCGGTGTAGAGAGTGAGCCTCCTGGCTCGCAGGGTGGGCCAGAGGACGGGAAGCAGGAGAAGCCCCTGGCGGAGGGCAAGTCCGGTGTGGCCTGTGGCCACAGGGAGCCCCCAGCCACCCCGGTGAGCAGCTCCGGCAGCCACCTGACCTTCAACCCCTTTCTGATCCCAGGGATGTCCCATGGACTGCTGTATCCACACATGTTCCTGCCCCATGGCGGCATCATGGCCCTGCAGGGCGTGGCCTGCGCCGACGGCGCTGGCAGCCCCAAGAGGAAGAAGAAAAAGCTGCGTGAGGAGGTGGCTGAGGAAGCTGGCGGGAAAGGCAGCCCGCAGACTGACGGCGCGGCCCTGAGAGGGCAGGCTCAGAGCCAGACTGAAGGCGGCGGCGTGATCGTCGAGCCGCCCCGCGAGCCGCAGCGGCCGGAGGCAGATGAGCCCCGGCTCCACGCAGACCGGGGTCCCCGCACGCCTCCTGGGGAGGGAGTGCACCAGGGCACCGAGGAGACGGACACAGTGACAGAGGACATGGAGAAGGCGGAGGCGCGGGGGCAGGGAGAGGAGCCAGACGAGGAGGGAGCAGGTGGGGGAGGAAAGTCGCCCCTGCCCTCCTTCTGAACTGTAAAAGAGAATTACCCGTTTGTGGTGTGTAAGTCGACGGTGTTCATGTAAAGACCTTTCTTGTCCACTTTAATCATGTTTATAGATCTCTTGTCCAGTACCAAACCTCAGACG
>JAABNY020000129.1:609268-633699 GCA_015164015.2 Brevimyrus niger
CAAATATAATTTGATACGATTGATTTTGTTATGTTGTTGGTTTTAGTGGACGGTTAGGGGGGGTGGGGGGGGGGGTGGGGGGGGGGGGGGGGGGGGGGGGGGGGGGGGGGGTGGCGCTTAAAACCTGTAATCTTAGAAGGAGTTGCACAGGGAGTCCATAAAGGGCTACCGTAAATTGAAGAAATATCAGTTTAGTTAGTTACGTGATCATGCAGATGACGCATTAAGTCACGCAGAAAACCCTTGACTTAAGATATATAAATGGATTAGAATGGAAAGCGCCGACTGCAGCAGTTGGTTTTAAAACTATTTTCGGATTATTGTCGCATTTTGACGACTCATGTCGTAATAATTTGGCTAAAATTTCAACAGACTATTTAAGGTTCAGTCGAGGACTGTGATCATTTACCAAAGTGTGTTGTCCATTTGGTTATTTCGCTAAAGGGCTTTTCAGTGTTTCTCTAAACAAGCCTGTTTCCCGTTTGCGCCGAGATATGCCTCTGCAGAATTACAACAAAGATATCTAGTTTTAAAGTACAGAAAAGGAATCGTGTCATTTGAAACACTGAAGACAGGGGACGCAAACACATTTCATTGTTCATTGGTTAAGTGTGCACACGTCAACCTATCGTTAAAAGTACACTTAAAACAAATGATGTATACTATGTAGCGGGTGAGTGTTTTAGGACATCGGTAGCGTATCCACCATAGCGTACGCGTTCAGGCACGCCCAAGGGGGCGGTCCCGAGGGCACCACTCCCCACGTGCCTTCTCTTCCTGTAACGCTGTACTTTTTCGCGCCAATTTTGCCCGCAGAGGATTGTGGGATACTGGTGGACGACTGGATGACTGAGAATACTGCGGTTGCAGTCTAACGGCGTAATTTTTTTTCTTTTTGTTTCAATTTGAGAAAAGGGAATATTCAGATGCGAGAAAACGAGGTGGACTCCCCGTGTGGGAACGGGGAGGAAAACACGGCCCGGGAAATCATGGAGGCGCTGTGCCAAGAGTTGAATATGGACGAGCAGACTGCGGATGAAGCTATGCAAAATTTCATTGCCGTCTGGGATACGTACACGCTGGAGGTGAGGGAAATTCGACATAAACTAGCGTCTTCACCTCATCAATCGCGTTTATTAACGACAGAATCGTTAAACCTCGGAAAGGTAGTTCTATCTTGGTGTTTGTGAAGTTGACAGTTTGTTCGGCTGAATATTTTTGTCGGGCAACTAACCCGAAGTCGGATTAGTCAACAACTTGGCTGCATTTGTGTTTATGCAGTGGGACGATACGTCGTTGAAGTTAAAACTTGTACAAAAAACTGCGGCATGATCCTAGTGCTGCAACAGTAATGTGGATTTTATTGAATTGCATAACTTGCCATATATTTAAGCTTGGTCGGGCAAAATACTTCTGTGTTTAGTTTGCCTCGATTTATAATGTGCTGTCATTGCCTCAAATTTTGGTATTTTTCTTAAATCCCATTTCCGCTCCATCTCTGGTTTGATGTAAAATGTATGTAAATATCCTTTGCGGCTTGTCCTTTTCATTGAACTGGTGTTTTGCTAGTCAATAACATGATCATTATTTTGTGTTTGCACTGTGTGGCGGCACTCGTTTGCGTACGGGTTGGACAATTCTCCATCAGGGTAATAACTAGTTCAAGGAACCAAACTTAATAGTATTGCAACCTAACGAATTGGTGACAAAGCAAAAACTACTGGAAGATCGAAAATCGCCTCAAGTGGAACCAGGCAGGTAGCAGCACCAGACTTTATGAGTGTATCAACTGGAGTTTGGTAGGGTTTTTAAAACTCGACTCCAGAATGCTAGGGATTGCACATGCGCAATTGATCTGTGTGTGTTTACAGCTCCACGCGGCTAATCCCCCACCCCCGATTGATGGGAATGGGTCCATCATGAACATTTAATCATGGTACCTGGCCGTTACCTCACATAAAACGAGGTGTACTACAAGAAGAGTAGTAACGTTATTCCACGGGATGGCTATTATAGCAGTGGCAGTACATTTATTAGTTTTCGTAATAATGAAACTGGGTTTGCTCGATTAATTTGTGCTGTGTTCACATGAAAATTTATTCGTAATTTATTTACGTTACTCTTTCATTTCTTAACATCACTGGAGTCCCAAGTATAGTAAAATCAGTACTGCACCTGACAATGAATAACAAATAATAGAAAATAACACTAAATAGTCATGAAATGTATTTTATACATATAGTAGAGATGCAACGAAGGTAGAGCTTGGGGGGGAAAAAGTCCGTTTTTTTTAAGAGCATTACTGCCTTTGGGGAACTGTCCCTGAAACTTTGGGGACTGATCCCTTAAGGTCCTAACTGACTGAGAAAGGGGAGGATGGAGAAAAATTGCTGTACAGATTGGGCTGGACCTTGTATTTTTCTTAGGCAGTATATTAAATATGTGTCTTGGACTGTTCTGAACTGTTTGCTGCTAACCCTCTTACTTGTCTCCCTCATTCCAGTGCCTGTCTTGTTTGTATCATTGTAATGCAATGAGTTGTCTTGATTATCTTGCCCCCCCCCCCCCCACCCCACCAAAGGCAAAAATCTAGCCCAACGTACACAATCCTGTAAGATGACAAAAATGTATCTTTATTGATATGGTAGCTCTGATTTAGCCAAAAACTAAAAACTTTATGAGTAGTCCAGCCCATTTACTTTTTGGGCCATGGTGTGGTGCAGTATTGATGTGTCTTTGGTGCTGCTTCTCAGGGGGAGCTGGTCCACTGGCTTGCCTGTGCCCTCTATGCAGCCTGCCGCAAGGGCAGCACACCCACTGTGGGCAAGGGGGTGATGGAGGGAAATTGCGTGTCTCTCACCAGAATCCTGCGGTGCTCCAAGCTTAGGTAAGGATAAACTCCCAATTTGCCTGATTTGGTTCATTTTCCATTTACACTGTGTGCAGATTTATTAGGCTAGTGTGTATTTTGCTTGTATCTTCTCTTCTGACCAATAATTTTAGTCCAGATTAATCACAAATTAAAAATGGATAGCATAAAAATACAGCTTGCTTAGTGTTTGGTCTGAGTACTTTGGAGTAAAACACGAAACGGTATACTTTCCTGTGCAGAATGATTAAGCAAATAATTATTGCTGTTGAAATGGGACAAAGAAAGGACTTTGCAGAGAGTAGAAAAACAAAATAGTTAAGTGCCAGTCAGAGGGATGCAAACCAATCAAAATTGCTAACATTTAAAAATGTAACTTTAAAGATCTACTGTCAACTTCTAGAAGATACTTTCTTCAAATACTCGTATAAGAAGTCACATGCTTTCAAAAAGGTTGATATTCATGCAAGACAATGCCCCTTCCCATGCAACAAAGTATTCTATAGATTGGCCGAGAAAGGTTTGATGGTCATTGATAAGAACGGTGGCTATACAGTATACAGGACATTAAACTTGGTGAAGTGAACTGTACAGAATGGCTGATTGTTTGCTGTTCCTTATGCAGACTGAAAAACTGAAACTGTATTTTTTTTCTGTTTATGGTGAAAAGAAAAATCCAGTTAGTTTCCAAACACTTAATTGTGCACAATAATCATTTTTTTCTCTTAATTTTTTTCCCTTTGTGACAGAGTTGTGTTTTCTTTCTAAACAAATTTACTTGGAGCAGAAGAACTTCTCAATTCACTTTCCACTCCCCAAATTCTGCTGAAAATTATTTCCAGAAATAGCACTTGCCTAATAATTCTCCAGACTGTATAATTTGAGCAGACCTGTAAGTACTGCCTTGTTTCAATACATTACTTGTTCTTTTCTTCCCCTCTTAAAATGACAGTTTGATTCAGTTCTTCTGTAAGATGAAGAAGTGGTCGGACATGTCTAATTTGTCCCAGGACTTCCGAGATAAGGTTGGGCACTTGGAGAGGAATTTTGAAGTGACAACAGTGATCTTTAGGAAGTTCGAACCCATCTTCATGAGCATGTTCCAGAATCCTCAGGGGGAACCTTCACGACAGCCTAGGAGCAGAAAGCACAGGTACTGTATCAAACCTCCAGCTCTAATCAGTGGCCAATGCGCTCTGGGCGCCGTTGTTCTTTTCGGTTTCATTAATATAAGTTAGTAGCAGTTCAGTAATTGATTCTCCCCCCCCGCCTCCCTTTTTTCAAGGCGGCTGCCCTGTCACATAAGTGATGTCTTCAAATTTTGCTGGACTCTCTTTGTGTATACGAAAGGTAGGGCTTCCCACTGATAAAAATGCCATTGGCAAAATGTGTGTTTACTCATTAATGGCCGATCCTGATTATAGTGGCTGATGCCAGTACTTTTTTTTGGTGAGGTGGTGGCTGATGTCATTTTTAGTAGAAAAATTACAATTGACTAAAACAATGCCTTAACTTCACATATTTAACATTAATAGCATTCAAAAATGAATTTTTAATTACATGTTGAACAAGGGCATGCAGCATTTCAAGACCACATTTAGTTCTATTTCTTTGGTGTCTGATTCAATTTCTGACAAAACTAACAAAATATGTTTCAAAACAGATCGTTTTCGCTTGAGCCAATATTGCTCATGATGTGAAACTGATGTAAACGAGGGGAATTTAGGACTCTTACCTATGGCTGCCGTGTAGATTCACTGCAGTAGGTTCTGATAAACCGCACTGCAGCAGCTGACGAAGTGAGTGCTCCGTGTGGCTGCTTGTCAATCACACACAGCCACACGCCGCAATCACAGCCTCGGCCAGGCAGTCTGATTAACCGGCCGATGCCGATTGCCTTAAAACGCTTAATAATCGGTTGCCCCGCCCCCTCTCCTGTCGACCTCTACTAGTACTAATGGTAACATTTACTGTACATTTTAGTTAATGTGGTTGGCGGTTCAGTAACTTCACACTGCAGAAATTGACTTTTGATGCAACTACACAGGAAATTTCCGCATGATTGGCGATGACCTTGTGAACTCGTATCACCTCCTCCTCTGCTGCCTGGATTTAGTGTTTGCTAATGCACTTCTGTGTGCCAACAGAAAAGACCTCATCAATCCATCCTTCAAGGGTAACGGCCCAGTACTGACATGATTCGGGGATTTGCTTTCCTGGGGTGTTTTTAAAAGCTAATGTTTTATGTTGATGGTGGCTGTTTTTTTTTTTTCTTGTGCAGGTCTGCCTTGCCCTAAGAATCAGGACTACCTTAGCCCTGTTTATACCCCTCCAGAGCAGCCCCCATGCATGCTGGAAAAGTTGTGCGAGCTGCATGATGGGCTAGTTTTAGAGGCCAAGGGAATTAAGGAGCACTATTTCAAACCCTACATTAAAAAACTGTTTGAGAGACAGGTACTGTCCCTTCTGAGGTTGCCCTTGCAATCTATAAGTTTGTCCTGCAACTCGCTGAAATGAATTAATTTGAGTTTCATCCATCTTATAACAACTTGTCTAGGCCTTGTGGGCTGGTGTCTCCCCAGACAGTTAAAGGCACTAGGCAGCAGTGCAGTTTGAACGAGGTGCCATCTCAGGCAGTTTATAGATGCCGTTTAGGCTAACTGCGTGTCTTTGAACATGCAAACTCCACATACAGTGTGCAGTCTTCGGACCAAATCCTCTCCTTGGGCTTGAACCAGCAATCTTTGGATTGACAATCTGGTAGATTAACTACAAGGCTGTTATGCTTTCTGTGGGGGCACTGGGTCACACGGAACCCCCATGTTTAAAATCCCTTCTGTTTTACCATATGAAGTCTTACTAGAAGTGAAAACAGCTGCCTTGCCACACCATTATCGGTGACTCAAGCCGTAATGTGTTTTTATTTCTTCTAGATTTTGAAAGGGAATGAACTATTGCTTACTGAGCTCCTGGACACCCCTAACTTCATAGATAATAAGTAAGAGATGACCCCCCCCCTGTCCTCTTACTCCTCTTTGTCAGCTCTCTCTCTTCACTCTGTACTCCCTGGTCTTTTGTAATGAAATTGCTGGACAAAATTCACAAATGGTTTGATATGCTTGAAGACTAATGAAACAATTGACCTTTTTATCATTCATTGTCGTCTTTTTCGTGACTTGCACTAGCTTTTAGATTATTTGAAACTTTATCTCCAGTTTTTAAGCTCTCTTTAGTCACTTAAATCTTCCTCCCTGCTCTGTTTGTGTACTCAGTCATCCTACAATGAGCTAACTGCTAATTGCTAACTTTATTTCTGATTCTGATCACCAACTTGTTTGCCTCCCCCAGCAAAGCGGTTAACCGAGAGTATGAGGAGTATGTGCTGACGGGCGGTGATTTTGACGAGCGCGTGTTCTTGGGTGCGGACGCTGACGAGGAGATCGGGACTCCCCGCAAAGCCACGGCGACTGAACATGCCGAGGGACAGCTGTCCTGCCACCTGCAGATGGAGTGGAACTTACAGCAGCACTTCGAGAAGGTGCGACTGAAGCCATGTCTGCAGGGTGAGCTTTACGTCCAGCGCTGCAGCTCAAAGGGTCACGTTTACTTTTCCCCATGCAGACGCGCTCGTTTGCACCCTCTACCCCCCTGACCGGCCGGGGATACCTGAAGGAAAAAGACGTCCTGGTGACGCCAGTGTCCTCGGCTACGCAGAGTGTCAGTCGGCTGCAGAGCATGGTGTCCGGACTACGCAATGCCCCCAGCGAGGCCCTGTTGCAGATCTTTAAGTGAGTAGGACGGCCTGGAAGTTCAGGCATGTTCCCTGCCGTCCATGGTCTGGTCCTCCCCGGTCGCCATGTTCTACGCGCTTAACAAAAGGCATCAGAAGTGCCACCCTCATGGCTCCTCTCCTTGGTGCCGCTCGGCATTTTACTCGCTGCCGGTATTTATTTCCAGGTCGTGCTCCCGAGATCCCACAGACGCTATTCTTGAGCGAGTGAAGTCCCTGGGGGAGACGTTCCGGGAACACTACACCAAGGACACGGAGGAGCTCCCCGGATCTCACATGGGTGAGGGCGGTGCATTGCGTGGCGTCATTACTTCTCAGTCACATAAGTAACATGGGATGCTGTGGAAACTTTTGGATTTATGTTAATCTCCTGACCATGTCGGTGCCGTGTCAGATTTCGCAGAGAAAAGATTCAAGCTGGCCGAAATCCTGTATTACAAGGTACTGGAGAACGTGATGGTCCAGGAGCTCCGCCGGCTGCAGGGCAAAGACATGGCAGTAAGTAAATTCCCCAGCAGCTGGTGCTGGTTGTCTGGCTACCATGTTGCCTTACATTAAGAGAGTTTAAAACACTAATCCAGACTACCTCTTCTGGAGCAGTTTTTTTTTTTTTTTTTTTTTAAATCTGGCCCTAAACAAAAACACCTCGCGTAGCTGCCTTGGTTACGGCAGTCGATGTTGTTTCTGTTCCATCTGGGTACCTAGTTCCCCAACAACCCCAAGTAGCAAGTTCTGGTTTGAATAATATCCCTGACAGGAAAGTAATCTTTAGCTCCATCTGTAGCAATCTGACATCTTTGTGGGTTGCTTTTAATAAATGTTCCTTTGTGTTACGTCTTGCTCATTTCGGGGATTGATGTTTTTCTGTGTTCTCCTGATACTTTCCATCACAGGTTCTGCTGGAGCAGGACATCTTTCACCGCTCTCTAATGGCCTGCTGCCTGGAGGTGGTTCTCTTTTCCTACAGCTCGCAACACACCTTCCCCTGGGTGATCGAGGTCTTCAGGCTGCGGCCCTTCTACTTCTACAAGGTACGTGGACGCCGTCTTGACCCGTGTCCCAGCAAAGTGCCTTCTGCACACTTTATGAATGAATCCTAAATCTTCCCCCGTCCCATCCAAGGTGATTGAGGTGTTCATCCGCTCAGAGGAGGGCCTTTCACGGGACACGGTGAAGCACCTAAACAGCATCGAGGAGCAGGTCCTGGAGTGCCGAGCCTGGGCCCGTGACTCTGCCCTGTGGGAGGCACTGGAGGCTGCGCACATGAAGGTCCCGACGGTGGAGGAGGTAAGAATAACTTGGAAGGGGCTCCTTGGGGAAGCACCTGCTGTAAAAGAGCTGAGACCCATCTGGGAGGACGAGGCTGCAGCTGATGGGTGTCTGTGGCCAGTATCCGCCTGGAGAGCAATTTGTGTTCTCCATGTCATGGAAATAGGCCACTGTCATATTTGTCATTTGTTTTTTTTAGTTTTTATGTCAGAATTTGGTCCCGGTGCATGTGTGGATTTTGGGTTTGGTTGTGTGTAGAGCCAGTGAATTTTTAATAAAACGGTGCAAATGCATAAAGTGACAAAACCGTGAAATGACAGCCTTATTAAGCATTGAGTGGCATATGGGGGCCGCTGACGTTACATTTCAGATGCACGTGGGCTTCTGCCGTTTTTCTCTCGCATTTCGGTCAGCAGGTCGTCGTCATAAGCATCCCTCCCTCCGCAGGTGAATTTCCCTAGCAGCTTTGAGACGGGGGGCAGCAGTGGTCCGGCACACCTGCCCCTGGTGGCCCTCTCCCCAATCGTGCACCCTCGCATCAGGGAGGTGAGGACCGGTCTGGGCGGAAGCGGAAGTGCCCGCAAAGGTGAGGTTCCCCGTGTGGTCACTTCCTGTTATTGCACCTCTTCCACATGAAATCTCTTCATAATACAGTCACTGCCAGAATCCATGTTGTAGGAAATTACTGTGTTTTAATTTGATTTAATTTGTCTTAATTAGCAGATGCGTCTAACAAGTTAAACTATTCATGCCGTGGTTATTTTATAATTGTCGTTTTTTTTGTTCTATACAGAATCTTTTCATTTTACATGCTGACTGAAAAGTAGTTGTTCTGCTCATGTAAGAGGCATTTGAAAAATAATTGAAGTTAATCATTTCATTAGTCACTGGAGGAGTAGACCTCAGTTACAGTTGTATTTTAAGCAGACTTGGAGCTTTAAGGATTATGCAGCTACTTTGGTTTACACTGCGATAGTAAAAAGTCGAAAGCTTCCTGAATGTCTTGTGACAGTGAAGAAATAGAAATGTTATTTCGGTGTAAACTTGATTTTCTGTGATTTATCCTCTTCACTGTGAGTTCTGGCATTGGCTATAGTGTTATTCATTCTGAGGGCGTTGTGCTTGTTGGTATTCACTGTGCAGGGTAATCTTTATCTGGGGGTCCCACAGCTTGAGAGCCCTCCTCTCCCCATGTCTGACACATTTCTTCCCCCCCACCCCTCAAATGCAGATGTGCCACCTTCCCCCATCTCGCTTCATGACCGGTACAGCTCCCCCATGGCCGGCAGTGCTAAGAGGCGTCTGTTTGGAGACGACGTGTCATCGGCCCAGCCGGGATCGCCCACCAGGCGGGTCCCCCTGCCCCCCGGTGGCGTGCTGAAGATCATCCCCACGTCCCCCTGTGCCACCGAGGCCATGGCCGGGTCCCCGGCACACACCATTATCACTATGTCTGCCTCCGCCAACGCACAGCAGCTTGCCATACCCATGCAAGGTACCCCCGTCTAAATGTTAATCCAGTGTTTTTTAACCTTGTGGTTGTGACCCCATGTGGGTCGCCTGGAATTTAAATGGGGTCCCCTGAAATGTCTAGTAATTGATAAAAAGAAATGACTGAAAAATAAAAAAAAATCCTAAATTAAACTGGCGTTGACAAGTGTTTAACATTTTTTCTTTAGTTTCAGTTTGGAAGCATTGTTTTTTGTTTTTATTTAGTTATGTTATTTCATTTTTTTCTTTTTGGCTAACGCTAATGACCCTGGCGCTAAACTGATGTAAGCTTTTAACAGCTATAAACACCTCGGTAGTTTAATTAACTGTCTTGCCTGTAAAAGCTCAGTTTTTCTTGCCCCTGAAATTGTGGTGTATTTTAGCATGGTTTATACCACAGACCTCTACCTCCATCTAGGGGTACAGCTGCCAGCCCCAGAGACTCTTAATCCTTATTAATGCCCTTTTATGCTCAGGCCTGAAGAGTGACTTCGGGGGAATCACCATCATCCAGGTGCAGCCCAGCGAGTCTGTTCCCCTAACGGCTCAGGTTCTGCTCACTGCCTCCCCGGGCCGGCCTGGCCTGGGTGCTCTTCCCGCTGATGCCCAGAGCACTCACAAGCCCCGGCGAACTGGCTCACTGGCACTGTTCTTCCGCAAGGTGAGGTGGGGAGGGGTTGCATGCACACTGCATATGCCAGTGTTACTGCATTGTGGCAGAATTGTGATGGATATGAGTGGGAAACAGGGCAGCCTCTGCGGATCCGCAGGTGATCCAGCGCATTCCCTAAATACTCTCACGTCAAACGTCAGAACTAATGAGTCACTTCATGTAAGCTTCAGAGGGGAACTGGAGGAAGAGCCCTTATACACGTTTCTGGCGTGATTTAATAAATGTGTGTGACAGAAGTTGGCTGTCAGCTTGGCTCTGAGTGGGACACAGCTGGGTCCATATTTTAATTCGTACCTGTGATTTGGGGGAGAGCTGGAGCCATGCAGCCCCCCTGGGCTCACCTGCTCTGTATGTGCAGGTCCCTCAGGGTCCAGCAGACTCTGTCGCTGTCAAGGCCATGATATGGGGACGAATCTCACTTCTGAGAGGTGTCACATGGTACCGGAGATGTAAATGGACGTATTGCAAATGCACAGAGATGCTTCTGTATAGTGAAAATTGTGTATGTTTTATGTTTTTATAAAAATTTTGGCAAAGGATCTGCAGCTTGGCATTCTCATCTGTCATCTCCGAGCAGGACTTGAAGAATTAGTCAGAATTTGTCACTAATTCCTTGAATCTTGCCTAAAATGTTCCGGCTGCCACCTGTATTGTTCATCTGTGGTTCTTTTCCCACTTCATATCTATATTCTGAAAAGAGCAGCTATGTTCCTGCTCCCTTAGGCTGATCATGACCTGAAATGCAAAAGCTCATCAGTGAGGTTTGTTTCTGTATCTATGGAAACTACCTCCAGGCCGCATAGCATTTCTCACCTGTGAGGACGCGCCCCCTTGGTTCATACAGGTGTATCACCTGGCCAGCGTGCGGCTGCGGGACCTGTGCCTGAAGCTGGACATCTCAGCAGAGCACCGGGGAAAGATCTGGACGTGTTTCGAGCATTCTGTCGTCCACTGTACTGACCTGATGAAGGACCGGCACCTGGACCAACTCTTGATGTGCGCCGTGTACATTGTGTCCAAGGTGATTGGGGCTCCACCCTGTCTCCACATGCAGAAGATGCAATAATCCGCATCTTCTGGCCTCCCGCTAATGTCCTTTTACTGTCCTCCTACTGTCCCCTTCCTCCCAGATCACAAAGGAGGAGCGCACCTTTCAGGACATCATGAAGTGCTACCGCAGCCAGCCACAGGCCAACAGCCGCGTGAGTGATGCCCTTACTGCCCCAACTCCACTCAACTGTCTGCTTATGGTAGCTTCAATGGCTTGTTGATCAAACTTGTTTCGACCCAATATTCCTTTTCCACTCCAGGTTTATCGGAGTGTCCTCCTTCGGTGTAAAGGCAAGGAACAGCCTTCTGATGAAAACAAGCCAGCGATAGACCAGCTTGGTGAGCAAGGTGAGTGAGTGACCCAACACACACACACACGCACCACTGGGTACCTGGCACCCCCCTTTTAGAGGAAATGCTTCGAATTTAAATCTTAATGGACAACATTAAACTCCTTTTCCAATGTGGTCAGGGTGAAGAGTTAGTCCCTGCGTGAGTCTTCACGGCCGTGTAATCGGAGTGCCTGATTAGCCACGTTGGATGCTAAGCAGTGTTAGGCCGGGTTTCCGCTAATCCGTTAACTGTTAATTAGCAAAGCTGACTCTTTTGTTAGTGAATTAGAATTTCTGCCAACTCTAGAAACTTCATTCGGAATGGGTGTAAAATGCTAAGTGCATTCAGTTTGGAGAACACTTGCTAGTCATTCACAAATTCCTTTGTTTAATAAATAGCTTAGAGTTATCTAAGTATATCAATGTTGCTGTCCAATTGTCCATACCAGGGCAAACCGTTTTGGTTATGAATTTGAATGATGTTAACCTGGGGGGACTCCCCTTACCCAAATCAGCCTGTCAGAGGGCCTGTCTAGTACTGAATGTTGGTGTGAAATTATATGATGTACATGGCGCACATCAAGAGTTCGTCCAAGTGCCGAAATACAAATGACATGTTATCTGTTTGTTGACAGCAATACAAATTATAAGTATAGCAGAAAGGAGAAATCAATGTGTTTTAGCATGATTAAGGATTTTATCTTTATTCACATACGTTTACCCCAGACTACCATAAATCCAACAAGTTATCTGGTTACGTAAATAATGCTGCTTCATAATACAGGCACCCAGTTGTATTTTGTCAGAGCTGTAGACCAATAAGGAGCTGAGGCTCTTCTTCCTCGGTGCGCCATGTTTGTAGTCCCTTAGCGGCTTGACTGAATGCAAAATGTCATCATGGGCAATTTGTAAAATAGGGCTTCTCCAACATGTATGCTTATATCTCGCAAATGATATTTCGTAGATAGAAAATTTCAGCACTGATTTATTTTGGAGAATACAGAATCTAACAATACCCAACTGGGTAAGTCCTAAACATCTTCTGGTAATCACTGCAGTCCGAAAGCTGGAACTTCAGCGTCAAATAGGCTAAAATTTTAGCGCTCTAGGTATGAAAGCTAAGTTCATGTAATAAAAGTTAGCGGTTATCATGAGCTTTTGCTAAAAATTTTAGTGGTTTATCATTTTAGCATTATCAAATTAAACTAGTTAGTGGATTAGCAGTTGTTAAAGCTAACGTTTTTGTTAGCTGAATCCACCACTGATACTAATTTATTACTCTCACTGAGAAATGGATCACTAAGTGCTGTATCAACAGATACGTTCAAAGGCTCAATTATGGTGCAGGGAGCTCATGCTGAACAGCCACAGAAAACATTGTGATGGTGCCAGAGCCAAGAAGCTGAGGATGCAGAGTCATCCGTTCTGGCATAAATGGGGCCAGAGAGCAACTGCTGGAAGGTGATTCTGCAGCTGGCTGCTGGAGCTCAGCTGCTGTGGATGACCCTCAGAGAGCAGGAAGGCTGCTACTCGCCTGAATGCCCTTTCAGCAGATACACACTCTGCTTTACCCAGGGAGTTTGTCTTCAAATGCATTTTCCAGGTTCGCGCATTAGTTTTTTTTTTTTTTTTTTTTTAAATGTCTGACCTTGCTTTGTTGTGTGTGTGTGTGTTGCAGGTGCTGAGAAGGAATCGGAAGCAGATTTAGAGGAGCGGGGTGACTTGATCCAGTTCTACAACTCTGTCTATGTGCTGAGGATGAAGGGTTTCGCGGTGAAATACGCCGTTCCCAGCGCAGACAGCAGGGTAGGCTGCCACAGGGCTTTCTTGTCTGTGTTAAATTTGGCAGTACATTTTCATTATTGATGTTCTACACAATCACGTCCATCTTAAACTGCCTTTCTTCCCACGTATCGATTCTCCCTCTCATTCCGTGACGGTGTCCTTCTACAGATTTTAAAATGAGCTTTCGACCTGCCCTTTCGGCTTACATATGTTAGCACTAACCTTTTGTCTCGTAAAAGCCGACGACCGCGTCAGAACCCACACAGTAGCAAGCCTGCTGGTTCTGATGTAACCTTCGGGGCTGCCGATGTGAATGGTCCTCTCCCCTATTCAGGCAGAGGCTCCGCCTCTTTCCCCATTCCCGTCTGTGAGGGCGCAGCCGCTGTCGCCTCGCCGCGTGTCCCAGAGGCACTTCATCTACGTTTCCCCACACAAGAACGGTTCCTGTATCACCCCTAGCTCTGCCTTCACCTACAAGTTCAACGGCAGCCCCTCTAAAGTAAGTCCACTCCCCCTCACCCTGTCATCCAGTATCTTTCTTTATGTTAGCACCTATCAGGCTCAGACATAGACATAGGACTTTGATCGGTTTGCTGTGAATGATAGCAAGTTGCAGTTCTGCCCAGCTTGGGTCTCATGGCCATTCCGGCATAGAGCAGTGTGTTCTGTTCCTTCGATCTTCTGTCCATCGCAGTTTGGAGATCCGGCTAACAGCAGCTGTGCAGATGTCTAATGAGGATACTGGACATGTTGCCTCTCTGTACTTAGCCCCTGCACGTCTGGACGCAGGCACCTGCCAAGTGAATAAAACGTAATTTGTCCCCCTTCCCACTGTGATCAGGAGCTGAACGACATCAACAGGATGATCCGGCAAGGAAGTGTGAGCCGCAAGCGGGTCTTCACCATGGAGGGTGACTACCCAGATTCCCCGTCCAAGCGACCATGCCAGGAGAGCAAGGACGTGCTGCTGAAACGGCTCCAGGACGTCGTGAGTGAGAGAGCTCACCACTGAGCGCTCTACCACTGAGCGCTCTACCACTGAGCGCTCTACCACTGAGCGCTCTACCACTGAGCGCTCTACCACTGCAGGCCATGTCCCCTGCTTGACTCTGGTTCTAAGGGAGGCGGTTCTCGGTCACCCAGTGCCATCCCGGCATCAGCATTATGGATATACAGCACAGAACTGTACCTTTAAGTCGTAAGCACACAGGTCTGCCCAGAGATCTCGTGGTTTGTGTCTCTCCCCCTAAAAAAAAAAAAGAAGAAAATCAAGGTTGTGTTTTTTAATGTAATATTTTTCTTTTGGTTATGAACCAAAAGTAGTGTCTTGGTGTGGCTTTGGGAGATGAGGTAATGGGTGAGTGAAGCCCAGCTGCTCCCTCTGTGGCCCTTTCTGGAACTGATTCTTGGGGCAGATGCAGTCGGATGGTCTCTAGGCAGGTGACTGTGGGTTTATGCTGCTTTTAAGCAGCATTGTGTCAATGTGTGTAGTATCTACACTTTTTCTCTCTTTTAATTATGTGATTGAGCATTAATGCTGAGTCGTTCAGCTGAGTTTTGTTTATTTTTGCGAAGTCATCTTGCTGTTGAAATGTTTGCCCAGCTGTCTTCTTTTAAATGATATTCAGATTTAATTTGGAACCTAAAACTGTTTTCTTGTGTAATGTTTCACGTCTAATGGGTCTTGGTGACCACTGATTCTGGCATTTACTTTAAAATTGATCAGTACTCTATGAGTTAATCTGTTTGTTCTGCATCTTAAACAGAGTTTCACATCAAACTGAAATGGAACATAAGAGTAGTTTGGTCACAATTCCAACACGGCTTACATTAGCTGATTCTATATAATACAGAAGGGTTACTGCTTGTTAGAAAACATTCCCACTTAGAGAAATGCAAAATCCTGTTTAGTATCTTTTATTAGCATTCTAATTACCTGGGTGTTGACTAATTATATTTTGTATAGTAACAAATTAAGCTGAACTGGGAAAAATTGGAAGAAACAATGAAATGGACACATGGTAGCATGGCCGTAACCCAGAGCATGGGCTAAATTCTCCCCTTTTACACATGTATGAAAATAAACTTTCATATTTTACTTATTTAGTGATCTGCTTTTTGTCTTAACTTTATGCGCCTGTTGACATTAATGCTCTATTGTAACATGCACTTTCCTAGCAGGATAGGAATTCATACCCATATCCTGAAGGGCTGTGGATTTGAATATTGTGACTAGTAACCTTATCACTATTGGACCCCTGAGCATGGCACCTAAACCCCAGTTGCTCTAAGTTCTGTATTCTGACCCTGAGCTTTTCTCACCTGTATGCCACTTTGCACAAAAGCATCTGTTAACTGTTAAGTGACTTTTAAACTCTTCTTGCTTTGATTTGGAGTTGCTCCTGTACACTTTTAAAATGCAGAGTCTAGTTTATGAAAGGGGGCTTTCGACGATAATACAAATTCCGTCAGAGAGAACTGCCAAAGAATGAGTTTGTGCGCTGCCTGTGGCAATAAAGGAGGTAGGCTGTTTGTTGAGATATCATCTTTATAGTTGCTTATTAAAGTGAAGTAAATCAAAGTGTCCACTAGATGGTGCTAAATGAACTGCAAATATCCCAAACAAGAAAAGATCGCTTTCACCTTCAACAATTCTTTCAAGCAGTCTGTCTTTTTAATTATTAATAATATAACACTTGGAATCGAGCGGTAAGTGAGAGTTTTGGATAGTGAGGCAAAGGTGGAGGTCCTTAAAAGTCCTGCTTAGGGTGTATGAGCACAGCTGAAATTTCAGTCCTACCTCGGGGTCTGAGTGAGCGGCTGAATCACGGAGCGAGGTCACAGCACGGCAAAGGCCGACCTGCCTGGCCCTCTGGAGATCAGAACGTGGGTTATGTGACAAGAAGGGAAATGCTTGCCTGTAATTGGGTTCACGGCCAGATAAAAACTTCTTTTATTTTGAGAAATGATGTTAAGGGACTTCACATCTTGAAGTACTGAAATTATTTCTGTTCCGCGGTTGCTTAGCTGACACCCATGAAACTGATCCATGTATGTCTAGCTGTTTATTTAGAAATATTATATGAATTATACATACGCCTGAACAATTGCATTTTCTTCAGTTATATGCCCTTTTTAAGACCTATTCAGATTATGCCTTTTGTCAACATTAAAATCTCACTTTTAATGTGTGAAATGCACCCCCTCCCACTCACTTCTTACAGCCTGTAATTCACCGTATGTAACATCCCTGTGTTTTGTCAAGCGAAGGACCCAGCTGTCTGCCTGTGCTCCTGCTGTCGGATGATCATCTCCCTGACTGCAGGCAAGACGTAGCCGCACATCGGCACAGCTGTCGCTCTGCGGCCAGTGGACAGCGCTCCTTTCTGGGGGAGGGCCTGAAAATTTCCGCCTTCGGCCTGCTCTGGATTCAAGTCAATGAGCCGGAACTCTTTCCACTTTGATGACCAGAATTTCTGCTGCCTCACCGTGCAAAGTTGGCCATTGTCTTTGGAAGTCAGTGCGAAGTAAACAGACTCACCTCTGAGTGGTCTGAGTGTTTTTTTTTTTTTTTTTTTTGTATTCTGCCCAGAGATGGATGACGACAGCCTCGATGCTGAGAAGTCACACATCTTTGCGCTGCTTCTGTCTTGCCCCACGGGGATGCTGGATGGAGTCACAGGTGCTGTCCCTATGAGGGAAATTTATCTGGTGGATGGTTTGTGCAAAACCAAATTACTATGTTTTCAGTGCAAAATGAAACCTCATTAATGTTCATAAGTCTTGAAAAGAAACGCTGCTTCTTCCTTGATCCATAGCAAACAGATCCTCTGAGATCAAAGCATGGAGTGTGGGCTGTAACCTCTGCTATTTCAGTGAAATATACAGCTGGTAGATGAATAAAATTTGTGTCTCAGTTAGGAAACACGCTAATTACATTTGTTCCATTGTATGCACATAAGTGAGCTGAGATGCACTTGCTCACAGGACTTGGTGTGGCTCAGACTCTGTGTAGGTTAATGTAAGCATTTGACTTCTGTCTTCCTGACTCTGAGGTTCTTGGTTCCCCAGAGGCCTCCTGTGAAATTAGTGCACATTTGCCACTGCATTTCTGCTGTTATAATTTCATAGTTGATGTCATTTAAGGTTATTGAGCTCAGCCTGGTCCCTACCTCCCAGGAAGGGAAAGGGAAGGGCTACGTACCCTTCCGTCTTTACTGGAGCCTTGAGACGCCGTTGTCCCTCGTACAGGTGGTCACTTCGCTTAGTGCCTCCTATTATCTGCTCATCATTGGTTATCAGAACTGCATCCCCAGGGCCGAAACGCAATCCAGGAGATCAGAGAACATAAAATCCTGCCAAGCTGTATGTCATGGGAGTTATTGATTTTTGTCCCGAGATCCCTGCACAAAGCAAGACGGTGCTGGATTTAGGGCAGGTGTGGTCTCGGAAATCTCTTCTATGGATGATGGTAGCAAGTTGCTGTTCTTGTTTCTTGATTAATAGTTTCCTGTTTCATAGGGCAAACATAGATGTGTTGTAGTAGTACTGCTCCCTGTGTTTCCAGCAGCATCTGGCAGATAGGTGGCAGCAGCAGCTCTCTCAAGTGGGCTCTGTGAGTGTGGCCCCGGGGACTCCACAACGAAATCGGCTTACTGCTTTGAGCTGACACCCCCAGGACCTCTGCATAATATAGTTTCGCGCATGACATGGGAGGAGTGGCCATTTTATGTTTACGCCTTATGATCCCGACATTGTGAGCTGGAGACGCCCGTCGATGACAACCTGTTGACTTTCCCTTGTTGGACAGAATTTGTATGGATTTCCACTGTCTGTTCTCTCTGTGGGGGAGTTTACAGTGAGGAAGGTTCAGATTCAGTCCAAAAATGTACGTTTTTATTCCAGGTAGCAGCTGCTACTCGTATTATTAGATATTAAAAATCACAATTTCACACTTTTACGATTTCTTAAAATTTAGTTTGCTTTCTTAAATGTAGTCAATCCCCAGGTTACGAAGAGGTTATATTCCAATAAACCTACCATATGAAAAGATCATTTCGTATTTGCATTTTAGTATAGTACACCTATCCTAACAAACATCATAGCCTTGCCTGCCTTAAACATGCTTAGAACACTTACATTAGCCTCCAGTTGGGCAAAACCATTTACACAAAATCTATATTATAATAATTTGTTAAATAGCTCATGTAATTTATTGAATCACTGTACCTGTCATAAAGCCGAAATATCGTAAACACCATCGTAACCTGGGGAGCATCTGTATATTTTTCCGTTGGACACGGTGTTTTGACCTGAATGGTAAATAAAAATGCACAGATGCCATCATCTGCATGCCTGCAAGTCCAGCTTGGCGCATAACCACTCTACGTCGAAGGAACTGAACTGAACTGAACTGAACTGAACAGCGTCATTGCCGTGAGAGAGAAAAAAAAAAACAAAAACAAAAAAAGGCGTCAGTCTCTGGACTCCCTGAGGCGAGTTATAACAACTCTCAGCAGGTCTGGGGGCTGCGGCACTGCTTTACTGCTATTCACCTTAGATCAGTACGTGGGGGCCTTGCTGGTGAAGGTGCTTTGTACCTCCGATGTATAATGTTGTTTTTGTCCGTAATGGAGCTGTTGGAGGAAGATGCGGCAGAAGGTGGTCTCTGAGGGAAGCTTCTCTGCAGCCCGCGGTCCGCCGCCCGCCGCAGCGCCCACTGCTCTAGGGAAATGAGATTCTCTCTCCCTGCCGTGATGCCACCCGCTTTATCGCCAGTTAACTGCTCCCATGGGCCAGCTAGGCTTGAATAATTCACAGCCAACGGACAGAGGATGGGGGGCGGGGGGGGCTCCAGTTTTCCTTATGTAAATGCATGTCTGTCCCCAGTGCTAGAACCTCAGGGCCGAGAGAGACAGGCACTACCGATGCCACTGCGACAGCTGCCTAGTGCCAACTTGGGCGGCTCGTTACCATGTCCTGCTTTTTTTCACCTGTCTTGTTTACCTCCGCTGAGGAAATCGTTTGTTGGCCTCATTTGGACCCAGTCCTCTGAAAGGCTCACAACTGACGGGGATGATTATTTGGGCCATTTATTACTCCATCAGAGCTCTAGTGGGAGGGGCAGAATCCGGCTATTTCTGTACTCCGCTAACTATCTGCGCTACTGATCAAAAGGGAAAGATCCCGCCTGTGGGATTTTCTTGAGTGCTGTTTACACCATGAGGCTGTGGTGTTACGATCACACGCGTCACTGGTTACTCGCTGGAGTAGGGAGTCCTTCACGCACAGTTATCATTACAATCCAATCACCTGAACCAACCCCCCCCCCCCACTTTCCCTCTATCAGCACTGATTACCTGTAAAATATTTGGTTAAATACTTTTTCTTTCATTTTTATACAGTGAGGAATGATTTACTGAGCAGCACTGAGTGGCACCCTGTTTTACTATGGCACCCCAGGCAAGTTTCATCTGCCAAGTTCATTTTGCCATGTACTGTGAGGGGTGGGGGGACACCAGCAATTTGCTTAGTCAGTGCCCCTTCAAAAAAAATGATGCCTTAGTACAGGGGTGGCCAATCTGATCTGCAAAGGGCCGGTGTTTTTGCTGCAACTCCCAATTAGGTCACTAATTAGAGGGCTGATTGGCTGAGGAGTCCTCACACCTGACTTTGAACAGCTGACCTAAAGGTTACCCCAAAAACCTGCATACACACCGGCCCTTTGTGGATAAGATTGCCACCCATAACTGACAGCTTTGGTTAGCGTGATAGACAGGACATGATGGTTCTGTGTGTGTGTGTGTGCGCGCTGAGGGGGCCCTCTCATTAGTCACTGGCTGTCATATAGTACATAAGCAACTGTGCTCTGTAGCTTCATAAGAAGTTGGGGAGTGGGGAATGTTCCACAAATCAATGACGACTCATTCTGTTTGAAGATGCCCCTGCACCTCTTCTTCCAATATCTAAAGGAATTAATGTTCAAATATCACACATTTTTGTTCACAGCTTATTGGTTTATGAAAGCAGTTGTGAAAACATTAGTAAACATTGTCCCGATAGCCAATTCTGTAACTAGGTACAGTACATGGGCTATGGATTATCCACGTATAGCATACGTATGGGTACATGGTATTACAATCGATCTCCCATCGGGAGATATCCTTATGAAGCAGGTAAGACATTCTGTTGTGGTAATGCCAAGTAATCCTAATAAGACTTTTCACAGCTGTTGCTATTTGCATTTAGATTAAGTAAATTTAAGGCTTCTTTAACGTGCCCCTGGTCTGTCCTTGTCACATTACAGTACCCTCATCCATGCGCGCGAAAAAAACCATTTACATAAGTCCTTGAATGACAGTCGCCATTATCAATGGTGCCCGCGTCACGCTCATCTCCGCGGCTGGCCGTGTGTTGCCCGCGATCCATTTCCCCACTTTTGAGGGATTGTGTGCTGTTAATGCTCCCCTTTCTTAAATGGCCAGCGTGCTTCTAAGGATAAGGTTAGGCTTCCCTTCGAAGTACCTCACAGGTGATTTAGTTTCAATGGCTTTACTGCTGTGTAGTATTACTTATGGTTTGCTAATTTCAAACACGTCAAGTTAAGCAGCTAAGCTCCAGGCATGACTTGGCCTGCTCATGCTCACCAGCACTCCCACTCTCACCTTGTGCCTTTTTCCATTGTGGCTTCCCCCTTGAGGAGGACTTCACATGCACAGGATACATTCTACCTCATATTACTGGCATTCATGCTTGAGATTTCTCCTCACTAATCTGAATGATGACATTACACTGTTTTTCTCCACTATTTCTCCTGAGAGGTTGCTTGACTTCCTCCTGTTAGTTGGAAGTTTATTTTCTTTATCTCGTATGTTCTGCTGAGCTACACAGAACACCATCTGCCTTCTGAAATTTTGCCTTAATACATCTTTGTCAGAATTTCAAAGAGCAGTTGTATTTTTTTCTTACACTTTCCTCATTTTAATTTCTTTAAAAACAATCCTAAAACCATTTTATAGGTTGTGCGATACAGGTGCCTTTTCAAAAACCACATTTATCCTGTTTCCTGTTTCTGTTTCCTTTGATCTAAAACACCCTCAATCAAGTTTCTGACATTTCTCGCACAGTGTAACGTTTTGAATTCTCATCAGGCCAGTTTTAAAGTTGGGCACTCCACTAAGATTGCTTTCCAGATTGTGGACAAGCTGCAATCTACAACAGCTGCATTTAGGTCATCTGCTCTCAAATTGATGGACCAATCTGCAACCTTTAACAAGATGAACTACCATAACCCCCATGTCCACTTTCTCTCCACTTGGCATCAAACAGATTGCTGTAAGATGGTTTGACTTTTAGTCTTCTAAGAGTCTTGGGGAGCAGAGGTATCAAGTAAGAACTGGGGTGCTTCAAGGTTTAATCCTTGGTCTCCTCTCTTTCTCCCAGTACCTTACCTGTCAAGGTCCCATCATCCAGTCACCTCCTACACCGATGGCTTCCAACTCCTTCTGACTTTCCCTCCAGAGGATGCCACAATATAGGCTTGGATTTCTCTGTGTCTCACCTCACTGGCAGCCAAAATTAGGGATCACCGACTCCAACTGAACCAAGAGGACCAAGCTTTTTGTCTTCCCTGTCAGTCCAACCATTCAACACTCCATCACTGTCCAGTTTGCTCATTGACATTGACAGGCACAATGTTTCTAGGAAGCTAAAAGTAATCTAAGACCGTCAGCTATCCTTTGCTGTCCACATTTCAGCCATTTATCAGTCTTGCAGATTTACTTTGTATAAGATCAGGATGATCAGGCTTTATCAGAATACACAGCTCCGCTTTTTGTCTGGCCTTTACATTACTGTTGTTCCTTACGGACTGGCTACCAGTATGTGAAACCACTACAGATGATTTAAAATGCACCCACACATTTGGTATTCAATCAGCCAGAATATGTTCTTGCTACACCTCTCTACAGTCCTCCTAACGGCAACTGAAGTGTTTTGATTTTGACTAGCCTTTCTGATGTTGGATTCTGATGATTTTTTGCATAGCTTTTGCTCTACTGCAAACACTCGTTACTGGTTACTCATTGGAAGTTCAGTCTAACAGTCCCTAAGCTGGCTCCTTGACAACTATAGGCTTGTGATCTAGATCTGCCTCACATGTACATCACTTTGAAAGAACAGATCTGCCAAATAAATGAATATACAGTAAATGTAAAATTCAGCTTGTGCGGAGCTTTGGTGAGGAGGCTAACTCTGATGCTGATGGCGTTGTTAGCTAATGAAGTTTTGTAGCACTAAGGGCCCATCAAAGGAATGGCCTCCATCGTCGCAGATGCCTGAGCATGTTGCAGCTTAAAATTTGGATCCAGACTGGATTCATTCTTATCCAGATTTCTTCTTTATTCCAAACCTGACTTTATCCAACCCATCTTTAACTCTTCAAACTTGATTCTCTCTAATGCAGATTGACTCTTTTTCATGAAAATCTGACACTTTCAAAGATATCTTAGGCTTTATCTGACATTTTATTCCTGTTGTGAACATATTTTCCATGAGTATCCTTGCCCCAAACTGCACTTGCGGATATATCTGCCTATGACACGTATAAGGAGAACTCAATCAAGCCTTGCATCACTCAAAACAGTTCAGCTTTGTAGCCCACGGTCCCATTAGTAATCATGTTTAACAGATCAGATAGTTCGTCACATAGAAGCCGTAATAGATGGACGAGTCTCGTTCCTGTGTTATCTGAAGTCTTGGCCAGTATGAAACTCGATTTACAGCCACTGCTTTTAATTAAAAAGCACCTTAAGCTCAATTTAAAATATTACAAATAATATTGTGCTTTTCCAGGCTGGATAAATTCATTATCTGATCCGCTGATTATCGAAAAGAAAGTCAACATGCTGAGAATTATGGGGGATAAGCTCTGAGCCGGCCATCAGTGGAGGCTTTCGGCAAGGGAAGGATGCGTGGGCAGGAACACCGGTCTCCGAACAGACTGCGTTCTTTTCTGGCCGAGCATCTGCTTATCCCAAGGTAAACCCTGTAGGGGAGGGAGGTTGGAGGAAGGGCAGGTAATTCAGTCGCAAGCGTTCATGACTCTATAGGACTCAAGGCAGTGGCCAGGCCTTCTGAATGATGTCCAGTGTCCGTGTGCTATTTTTAAAGATGGTGCCTTGTGATTACCTTGTGTTGGTGACAAGTATGAGTTAGTATACCCATATAGTTAGATTATGGAATTAATTTAAGTTTGGAAAACATTGAAATATATTTGACATTTTAATATTTTTACTGCGTATGTCACTGTGCAGGGAGTTATCAATGCTTTTTAAATGATAGAGTAAAAAAAAAAAAAAAATGTGGTAATTCCACATATGGCCACAAGAGGCCTGACCGAACATTGGGACATTTAATTGAATGGAGTATTTGGGGTGGGTTAATTAAGGCAAAGTCATCATTAATTAATTTCCAAATGATAAATGTAGCAAAAATTCATTTTCCTTCAGAATTAGATTCTGTAATATCCCTGGGGGCACAGAGGGGAGGAGAAAAGTGACAAGCAGTCACTGTCTTTTAAATGCCAGGGGGAATAACATGGCTAGATGGTTAGCTTCCAAAAAATCCCATTACTGACAAAGTCTAAAATCATTTATTTCAGTCATCTTCCTGTATTATTCAACTTTTAATCCTCCTCTGATCCATTATTGCTATTTACACCAGGAAGCTGTGGAGGAGGTACAGAAGCAGCCCTGCCTGTTTATCTGATAGTCCACGTTTGTGCTCCCAGCTCTCCACGACTTGGGCAGGTAAGGAGCAAGTTCACAGTTCTGCTTCTTAGGGGCCATGGGGGGACTCGGATATTGTGCCTGTGATCAGAAGGTCGCTGGTTCAAATCACGAAGTCAGAAGAGTGATTTCAGCATCGAGCACTTGAACGAGGTGCTCCACCCCCAGCTGCTCCAGGGTCTGTCTGACACTGATTTCAATTATGCGTCACTTTGGATAAAAGCGTCTGCTAAATCAATAAATTGTAATTGGGTCGTGGCATTCCTCATGGAATCGACTCTGATGCTATTTTTCACCAAGGCCATCATCAGCCCTGCTCCTATAAATGCTACTGCTCACTCCTCTTGAACCCCAGCATTGCAATGCAGGGCTGGATATTGGGGGG
>JAABNY020000129.1:633799-647303 GCA_015164015.2 Brevimyrus niger
CCCGCCGTATGAGAACTGCGCACTCCCGCCTCCCGAACACACGGGGGGAGAGGGGGGGGTGGTGGGGGGGGGGGGGGGGGGGGGGGGGGGGGGGGGGGGGGGGGTGGGTAGTGGCAGGAAATGGACTGCCTGACGCAGACATTCTAATCAGGGAGCGCTTGATACAGATCTGTAAATAAATAAAAAATGGTGGATGGATGTCCCTCTTTTCTAAAGCAAGGCTGCTAGGCACTGGGGTCCAGTTGTCGGTCAAATGTGGGACTGTAAATGGACTGCATTTATATAGCGCTTTTCTACTCTTCGAAGTACTCAAAGCGCTAAGGACTGTAGCCTGAGCATCCCTGTGGGGAGGGGGCACATGATGGCCAGCACCCCTGAGGGGAGGCGGGAAAATGTTTGTGAGCACCCTCAAGGGGCGGGGCCAATTGATGCTGCGCACCCCCTGAGGGGAGGGGCCAAAGGATGGTGAGCACCCTTGAGAGAAGCAAGTGGCAACCAACCCCACACAATGTTAGTTAGTGAGCTATCAATGTCATAGTTAAAATCAGTGATATAAAGTAATCCATACAAACATCAATGCTAGTTTAATGGATCATAAAATATTTTTTCATTGACCAATTAGATGTGAAACGGTGGACAGAAGAGAATGGGCATTTTTATAGTATATAATGATATATTTATAGTAAATAGTCACAAAAATCTAAAAGTGGACATATGGAGTTTTCATCAGACAATGACAAGGCAAAACCTGCAGATCAAGCTATAAATCAAGCTGAATGATAAATTAGAAGTTTAACTTGATGTCATCATTTCCTACGAGAACGGCCATAGTTCCTCAGGACGCTGCAGGTCGAATGTGAGAATGCGATCCATTCTGACTCGATCACATTCCATGCAACTTGCAAATCGGCTCCTGGGGACCCTTCATCCTGGATGCAGCAGAAGCAGCCGCTTGCTCGCATTGAAATCCTGACTCGGGAGGCCGACCTCGCAAAATGAACTCGCTGCCTGCGTTCTGTCGCCCCGTGGCACGCAGTGCTATCCCCCTGAACGATGCTGTTCGCTTGTGGAGACGGCAGCGCTCTGAAGGACTGCGCCCAGCTGCCGATGTTGCTCAGATGTCCAGAGGCATTCGCACATCAAATGGTTCAGACGCAAACCTGCGCGGCCCACAAATGGCAGGATGCATCTGTGGACCCATGCGGTTCGGATTATATCCCGCTTCTGCCCGGTGGCGTGAAACAGCAGCAAGCCAGATTCACCACACTGACCTGTGTTTCTCCAGTCCTCTTAATTCACTGCAACTTCATACCTTATTTATTTTTAATCAAGAGTATAGCAGCTGTTAGATACAGTATCTAACAGATTTTGTTAGAATGTTACCGGTTTTCCTCAATCCATGGCCGAAGGCTTTGTAACACAATGGAAGGTTAATAAACTTCTTTAAGCTAGCCAGCTTGACCAACCAAAACCTTCCCAGTACAGGTTAGCTGCAGTCATAGGGGTGGGTAACAACCTTCTCAATGACCGTGATTATCTAGATTTGACTGCATTCCCTTAAAACGGGACAGTCACTGGCATATCAGCTGAAGAAACGAGAGCTACGGAGCTCACAGCACAAGGGCAAATAATCATCGCAAACAGAAGAATTTAAATGGATCCTTACTGGAAAAAATAACACAGAGAAGCATTATTAAAAAATCGCTGACCGCATATTTCCGTGACTTTCAGTATGGGAGGAAACACTGTGAGGCATCTTTACAAAAGGAGACCAGAGACTGAAATTGAATTTAAAAAGCTACAAAACACAAAAATTAAACTAGAAATTTAAAAACACGACAAACAAGTATAGCATTTACAATTGCTTGCCATTGTGTAACCTGCATATTGAAGGAATTTGCATACTGAAAAAGATTAATGATATTTTCGTTTCCAGGAAAGACAAAATGCAGAGCTCTGACATATGTGGAGGGAATAAATTAAATGGTTTAATTAAAAAAAAAAAATCCTGTTTGGGGGGGGGTCATTAACTAAAAAACTACTCTGTAATGGAGTGTCTGGCATCTTTGCCACTAGGGGGTGTCTGTGCTAATCACGTCCACAACACCAGCATTGGACAGGAAGTGATGTTCTCCTGTAGGAAGAACCCTGAGTAATTAAAAGCAGCTGAATCTTTAGAGAGTCAACGGTCATTCCAATTCTGACCAATGTTTTTGCAAGTGTAGCATTGAAATGAGTTTGAGGTGCAGGTTGGGGGTTAGATTAGGAGGCCATCAGGTCTGGCTCGCAGGTATACCTTCTATCCCCAGCTATAGCCTTACACAATGCAGCCTCCTTGGAAATTATAAGCTACAGATAGATGATTACAGATAGATATATACACAGGAAGGATGGATGGATGGATGATAGATGGATAGATAGATGGGTGGATGGATGGATGGATGGATGCTGGTCACTTGTCAGCCCCATGTTCTCCTGAAAATGCCCCAATTGCTGTCTTGTTGAGCCCTGGGGAAACCTGCAGGGTCCAAATACATAACTGAAGATCGTGTCCATGAATATGAGGTGTGCATAAGTGATGGATGCCAGATACACAGGCAAGTGGCTGGAACAACAACAAAGGTACTCAGGAGATTATTGAGGGCGAGTTATACCTGGTGAATCTCCTGCCGTAATGTATTCTCTCTTAGGTTTTTCGGCGTCCGCGATGCAATACAAGAGCCCGTTCCAGGGTACGGCAAAGCAATGCATGCAGCTCCAGTGCGTTTCGCCGTGGACATAAGGACAAAGTAGCCTGCAGAAAAATATGAGGGAACTTTATGCCCTGTGCCAGGCCCCTGCAGGCAAACTTCACTTCCCAGTTTCACTTAGTCTCAGAAGATGGCACCCTAATGTTGCCTAATGGGTTGACCAGCACTGTCTATAAATGAACAACCCCAGTTGTACCTATACAGTACAGAGCATACACACTATCACTACCCCACTATTCATGAAGTTACTGACAATGAGTTAGCAGAATTTTTATGGTGTGTAAAATTATAAGCAACAATAATCTTTTTCTAAAATAAATCATAACCACAAAATGAATACAGTTCCATGTGTACATGCTTTCCTGCATTTGACCATAATATACTTTCATTTTACTTTGCTCTGATTATCTATGTTTATTCAGATACATTTTTACAGCTCTTAAAAATTTTAGTGCCTGTTAAGAAAGTTTTACTACCTAAAGCTGTACCTTCTGTTTCTAGTTTAGAATCATCCATCCATCCACCCTTTCATCCATGTCATGGTTGACAATAATTTCAAATACTTTATCTTTATATTACTGTTAGATGAATGAAAAGTTTAAAAAGTAAAAAGAAAAAATGAGACATCAGCGAACCACATAACAAGTAATCGATACTTAAGACTGAAGCATATCAAAAAAAATCTCGCAAGAATAATCAGGAAGGCGCACGAAAACTGTGACCAATCTGTGCCTTGCAGTGATTTTGTTTTTCTTCGATAGATAAGAGATTAACTACAGATATCATCACAGGTTTATACACTTAATTAGACTGACTGATTCCCGCCTCCATACTCAAGCTCTGCACACGCACAGTGAGAAGCATTGCAGAAAAGCCAATTATGAAACAGCTCTTAGTTATAAGATTTGACGTTAATTAAAAAAAAAAGTTTATTGAAGTTGACATATCACAGGTTGTGCACCTTCTACAAACAATGTGTCAGAATATTGTATTAATGATGGTATCTGTTATAAATAACATCACATAATTATCATTTTATATCTGTGTGCATGTATATACTGTAAGTTTATAGGCATGTATAATGCCATTAAAACAGAAATAGCCATGTAGTGGTAATAATTTTCTTTTATTGCATTTCTTTACTTGGAACTGACAATGCCAGCCATTTCATTTGGGAAACCTAGCTTTTGTAATCAAAAAACAATTAACAATATTTATCAGATGAACAATAAAATCAATCACGTATCACTCCTTGTCCTAGTTTCATGGTTTCTGGGATTATGTGCTGTACAGACAGATGGGTTTTTTTTAGTGCGGCTGAGTGGAAGTGATTCTGGAGTTCTGGGAGTGAACAAGAATCTGTTGTGGGTCTGCGAGGCTGCAGGGGGAAAGCAGAGAGGGTGTCATTTCCAGCCTGTCAGGCAGGACCCAGAGGAGATGCCATTCAAGACTGTCCTGCTTGCACGCTGCCCTGTGCACCACTGCCAAGCCTCTGGAATTGTACCTTCACTGAAATAATCTTCCCACCAAGGAGTCGTGAAATAATGGGGAGTTTTTAAATGTGGGAGACATGAAAGAAACACCTGAGACCTTGCTATGATTTTGAATGTTTAGGAGCAGCGCTTGATTGATTTCCGAGGCTGTGCTTATGTATGCTTGAAGGCTGATGAGTTATCAAGCTCTTTGCAGTCTGTAAATAAATAAGAACTGAGCCAATGGATGGGAAAGTGAGGGGGGTGGAACGTTCTTTTGGACAGATCAAACACGAGCCCACTGAGGTCAAACGCAAGGTTGATGGTGAGTTTGCAGTGGGGTGAATCATAGGCGGGGATGAAAAACATCTCCTTTTTGGACAGGTTGAGTTGCAGATGGTGGTTAGTCATCCAGGTGGAGATATTGGCGAGGTATGATGTGATACGGGAAGAAACCTGTGTGGGACCACAGGAGGCAGGGAAATGGAGGCAGAATTGGTTGTCATCCAAGTTGCAGCAGTAAAAAAAAAATTAGAGGACAGAACTGAGCCAAATCAAGGTTATATACAGCGACAAGTGAAGAGATCATTCTCCAAACCATTCCCTGCACAATCTACTGCCCCAGGTCGCCTGAGGAAAATTCCTGAGAGACACTGGCTTGTTGCAATGCCTACTGTGTTAACCTGAGCAACGGATGTCAGGGGAATCTGGTGGCCCAAGAGTCTGAATGGTGCAGTCATGTTTGGATGGATGAATAGGCACTATGAGAGGGAGGGAAGAGTGAAAAGGCAACTAGAATAAAGAGATACTCAGCCATGTGTCCATGTTTGGAATCAAGCTTGTATCAGCTGAGAAATGCATTCTTGGATTGAAAGGTAATAGGTTCGTTTAAAGATGGTTTTGAAAGACTTGAGTAAGAGGGCAGGTGGTTTGTCATCCTCTTGGTCATCAAGGCTACGGCACATTCATGCTTTGTGGGAATGGACCTATCAGAAAGGGAGGCCTCAATGCCAGAGATGTAAGGTGCAGGCGTGGGAAGAGAGGCTTTGTTACCGCGGAGAGGAGACGGCGTCCGGAGCACAGCTGGCAGGCTGGCAGCGCACTCTGCCACTCTGTCAGAGAAGAGCGCAGGAACGCTTGGTCAGGTGAACCGTCTGCTGACTCGGCATTCTGTTCCTCAACTGTGCTGCACAGACTTTCAGACGGAATGGTTCATGAATACTGCTCTCAAATAAACAATACGTTACCCATGAAGACGTGTCCTGTGTGACATTATTCAGTAACAACTAACAGTGCTGAGTGCAACATGCCGACCATCTATGCATGTTGCTTTCCTCCTATGAGAAGTAAACAGATGTTTACAATTGGAATAGATCCAGTATATTATATATGCACATAAATATTTATGCACCTTAGGAAAGTATATAGGAAATATTTGGAATAGTTTAGCATTCCTGGAGGACAGTGGTTTGAAGCATTGAACCACCATACTGAAGTGCTGACACTCACCGTCCATCACAGCAACTGCAGTCATTTTGTGAATTTTGGCATTATGCTTTCGGAACAACAGACCATGTGGCGTGAAGCTTGATTACTGGATGACAGGGCCAGACAGCAGAGGCTGAGTCTGTTTTATCTTCATTATGGAGTATAAGATAACTGGCAGTGATGCAGTGTGCACATGCAAAATAAAATAAATTAAACGGACCTGCAGACTGAAGCAAGAGGTTTGACTTGATCCGACCCATGAAAAAAAAACTTTTTAGACGTTAAAATGTTGTCCTTTTGCTGAAACAAGAGATGTGTCCTAGAACATAAGCATATATATTCCAACATTTGCAAGTATAAATAACAGATGAATTATTTTAAAGGTCCTTGTATTTGTTATGTTCCAGTGAGAAATTCTCAGACTAGTTTTGTACGTAAATAAGTCAAGTAACCTTAAAATATAGTCTTGCTGTAAAAAAAATAAATAAATGAAACGGAATAGACTGGAAAAAAATCTGGCAGGTCTGTTCATTTGGTTTTGCTATATTTGTAATGGAAAGAAAATAAATAACTTTATATTTCACTATCTCACTGACTGCCCCCAATGGCAGCGGCTTATGGGGAATATGAATGGTATTGACACACCCGTCCTGTAGGTTAAATACACACGTCTATGAAATCCAAGCTGTTGTGCAGCAGGCTTGGTGGCTGTGCAGGTGCTGCTCTCTGTAATGATTATAATGATCGCAGCTGTTTCAATGAGAGGCCTTCCTGCCGTGATAATGTGGTTACCGACGAGAAATAAAGTGTGGCCACATAGCATCAGGTCCAGGCTACCTCCAGATAATGCAGATTTTCTCTTCTCCGTAGTTTTCAGGATTGACCTCATATAATCTTCTTAGTAATGGAAGGACAGATTAAGTGTAAGGCTCCCCCTGATGTGTTTTCCTCTGATTTCTCGCTGAAGTACAAAGGTACACCATCTCATCCATCCATCCATCCATCCATCCATCCATCCATCCATCCATCCATCCATCCATCCATCCATCTATCTATCTATCTATCTATCTATCTATCTATCTATCTATCTATCTATCTATCTATCTATCTATCTATCTATCTACCTACCTACCTACCTACCTACCTACCTACCTACCTACCTATTCCTGCTATATCTCCTTCGTTAATTGTAGTATTAATTCTCTACCCTTCCTTTGTAGCATGCCTGTTTGCCATGTTAAAATGATCTCTATGGTTTCGTCAAACTAGCATTTTACGTTGGTCAAAGTGTGTCAGTTTAGCTATTTTAAAATCTCTTTTATTAAGTCACCCTAGTATTTGCAGTAGTTATCCAATATACCTTTGTGTTTGTTGTTCACTGACTGTACCCCTAACCTAACATGTTTGGCTAATGAATACCTCACAAAGTTCTAAGTTAATTAAGTGAGCTGGTGGTGAAATTTTATAAATACATGGCTGAAGTGCCCCTGAGGAGAGGTTTGGGAACTGAAGTGGTTTTCATCTAGCCATCCAACTGGATATCAAAAACTCTTTGGAAAACAAAAGCAATTCCTCATATTTTACTGTGCTACCATTCCTTTGCATGTATTCAAATGTTAATTATGTTTTTTTGCACTTACTAGCCAGATAAATAGCTTTAAACATTTTCTTTGACAGCATAAGACTTTTGCACAGTACTGTGCGCCACTTAATCTTCCTGTTATAGGTGTCTACCACGATGCTGCGAAACCTGCTTTCTGTCCACCTTACTTTCCACTTGATGATGGTCCAAACTGATAACCGAAAGGAAAGGGAACAGTGCAAATGATTCATTATTTTAAAAACTCAATCGGAGCACATGTACAAATGGGTAATTACTGAAATCAGTGTTAATCAAGCTTTTTTTTTACAGATGATTATCAGAAATGAAAGACTAAAAGGGTGACTGTAAAAGGTTCGATTGTTGGCATTCTACCCACAGCTGTATTTGGGAGAGGGGGAGGGGGGGGGTATGTGATGACTGATAGGCTCCCCTTCCTCTAGGACTTGAACTCCATGATTCTGTGAAATGCCTCCCACACTATACCCAGGAACGAGAAGCCCCCCAGGACCGAACCCTAACCCTCCATGTTGCTGAGACGCTGCCTCCCATTTCATCTCAGCTGCTCCGTTGCTCATTTTCTATTCATTTCGAGTTACATTTTGGTTCATTTTCATACTTTTACACAATTCCTTTCCTGTACGAAATCACACAGTGATATGGGACGCCTCTCTCAAGCTGCCAGTTTAACATCCTCATTAAACAGTAGGCTATGACTATTTACCGCTGTAACTTTGTGCGTTGAGCGAAACTTTACAGGTTCTACTCAACAGATTCTTCTTTTCAAAGGACCCTAAGTGTGCTGCTGAATGGCAATGCCTCTGCCTGACACTGAGCCAACACCTAAATGGTGAAAAGCGCATGGCCCTCTGTTCCCATAGCCGCTGAAACTACATCCTATTTTCCAATATATATAAAAAAACAATATTCTTCTTCTTTTATTTTACAGCACTATGGTCGAATGCCTCAGCAGCATACAGAACTAAAAAGACTCTTCCAATTACTGCAGCCTTTCATTACTTATTAATAAGTGTTGCGATGCGCACGCAGCTTCTTCTGCGAGTCATTGTTGTGGAGGTCGCAGCCTTGCAGCGATGACAGCCTGAGATGCCTTTAACGACCCGCGGCGGCTCAGTTGTTCCGACGAACAAGCAAACAGTCCATCAAAGCGGATACCGGCCTGCTGCAGCTACCCAGAGGTCAGCCATCTTGGACTTTTCCCGGTGACCTCCCAGTCACGACTCCTCTAGCTCCCATTGGTTCATCAGGCTGAGGTCCTGCTTCATTTCAGCCCTCCATCTCTGGGCGTCCGCTGGCTCGGTTCACATGCCCGAATCTTTAACGCCCGTGTCGAACACATTAAACATGAGCCGAAATTACATTCAAACGACGTATCGCACTCATCCCCGCCATGTGGAGTTTAATTTGATCGCAACTCTAATTAAACGCGCATTAGCCAGCCAGAAGGAGTAAACCCCTAACCCCCTGAATCTCATTAATCTCTCTGTTTTTGTTACTCTTCCTGAACCCAGAAATCAGATATAATGACATTTTTTTATGGAGTTAAATCGAAATTTTGCTGCTCAGAGTATCAGTGCTGACCATGAACCCTACATTTCTTTTCAGAAGATGTATCAACTAATGAAATATTTATAAAGAAAAATAATTTGTTGACCTTTTCTAAAAAAAATTTTTCCTCGGTGTTTTAGCTATTCATGCTAATAATAGACATATAATAATCTGAACTAGTCTACTTGAAATGTACTATTATTATTAAGCAAGGAACAACTCCTGAGCTCACAGTTGTCTTAATTAAATTTTCTTACCAATGAAGAATAATTAATCCAAAATGCTTGCTCAAATAGCAATGTACCACAAAAAATGAATTTTGATTTGTTACAATTGTCACTAAAATGATAATTCTTCACATTTTACAAAAAACAGGGCCACATACAGATTTTTACTTTATCATGTCAGCTTATTTGCTTTTCAGTGATTTAAGAGAAGGTCTGGTACGTAAGAAAAATAAACCATTCCTTAGCAGCAACAAGCATTATAAGGAACAGTGAGACTGAAAACTGACAGCCCAAATTGGTAAAAGTGATTTCCAGAAGATTCATTCAAGATTTCGAGGACAGGATGTGCTGTTCCCATCCGCTGTCAGCAATGGGGATGGGTGCAGGCTTCATCTGTCTGACATTATGAGGCTCTACATCTCTGACCCCTAATTTCAGAGTATCTGCAGATCTGGGAGGTTTCCCATTCCTCTTCTGGACCTCTGGAGCTTCAGTTCGGGGCTCACGAGACACCCGGATACTCCGGCTGTCTGGCAAGCTGACAAATCTCAATCACGGATGACAAGTGTATCTGCAGACGCGGTTTGGGAAGACATGAAAAGGGAAAGAATTGGCCTTGAGGTAGAGAGAGATATAAAGTAAGTGGCGGAGAGCGAAATCAATCCAATCAGCTTTTAGCCTCACCTATCGACAGGCTGTTACTGTCATCTGCCTGTGGCTCTGGCGGGGGGAAAAAATGATGTAAAGGGAAACAGCTTTGCTTTAAAAGATGGTGTTTGTAACCTGTCCGCACTGTGAATGAGACACGTTTTAGTTGAGCCACAATCAAAGGGTGAAAAAACATAACAGAGAAAAATTGACCTAGTGCACCATTTACAGCAGAGGCCATCAGTGAGCAGACTTTTAGTTTGGCGCCCATGTCTGAAGCGAAGGGGGTCAGATGCAATTAGAGACACCACTGCCTTTCCGGAGTGATCTGGTCATTGTGATGCGGATTATGTTTCCATCACTATCAGGTATTCAGATGAACTGCTTTGTTATGCCCATTATTTGATGGTTTTGTGTCGTTAATGGAGGCCTCTTGCCAGTCGACCCAGATTTCCTCTCATCAGTGCTACTGTCAACACAGCAGTATCGCAGAGCAAGTTAGGCCTTCAGCTGTAATTTCCGGAACTCTCCGGGGACCAGTGGTGGAGCAAAACACCGAGAAGTAGGGTAGCAAAGCAACCAGAAAGGTCCAAAGTGAAACCTTCTCGCCCTCAAAGTAAGGCGGCCACACCTTGAAGGAGCCACTCTTAGTTTTGCTTATTCCTCCACCTGCTGTCCTCTTCCTGGGCGTTATCTGTCGCCAGATCACTTCTCCAGTGATATTCAGCTGCTCTTCAATAATTTAAAGCGGTCAGGTGATGCGCAAGAATCTGTCACTCTCTCATTCCGAAAGCAGGAAGCCAACTTAGACGCCCATGAAACTTCAGTGCATTTTTTCCCCCTGCTTCTCCTCAAATAAGCATCTGCTAATCATTAAATACTTCACGTTTCACTCACAACATTTCCTGCTGGGCTGTCGCTCAGCAGGGCTCAAATTATCATGACAGCAAATTCAACTTGAATTAAAATAGACCTACATCCTGTCATGTTTCATGGCTTTCCAAATCCACCAAGCATCCTTATCATATTAAATTAGCAAAGTAATTCCTGAACAAAGTAGAACTTTTCATTTCTTTGGGTAGATGAGTAATTAGTAGTGTTTTGTGCCAAAGTATAGGTGCATAACTTTGTGTCAGAGTTCAGGATTTTTGTTGTGGCATGGCCACCCCATGTATTACAAAATTTGGATTATTAGATATTCTATGTGAAACTACAGAAGAAACAGGTTGTGTTGTGGCCACCCCATACCTATAACTGCCCCCTGATGGCCAGCCCATACAAATAACTCCCCCTGATGGCCACCTCATACATATAACTGCCCCCTGATGGCTACCCCACACATAGTATCTGCCTTAGCAATTGGAAAAAAAAAATAAACTGTAAAATTCACGCTGCCTTTCCAAACTGATTGATGTGAGGGGCAGTGACAGACATTCCAGACTAATGGGCCATTGACAGTATGCAAAGGTGTGGTGACTCCAAAGTCACTTCAATATTGTAATACTAGTAATCAGACCTCATGTTTTTTTTTTCTGAATGCCTCATTCACCTTTGTATTGCCAGCCCCTATGTCTATAAGCTCCAGAGCTCAAAAATCTCCAAAGGGTTACAGTAAATACTTATTATGCTATGTTTGTTTTATGCTCCTCATTTTTGTGTCTGGTACTATGACAAAAAATGACCAATCTATCTATCTACTGCTGCTTCATTATTCCATTCTCTTTGCGCAATGTACTGATGTACAGTACTGTCAGCAAAACAGCATGATACTATGATACACACACCATGCTTTACCATTGGTTCAACCTCACCCTAACCCCTGCACCCTCTCTTTTCATTGTGTCTAAGCAGAGAATTAATGACACATTCACACGTCATTGAGTGAGTACCCCCCCCGCCCCAATGAATGCATAGCCATCAGCAGTCTTTCAGACACACAGCCACACAGAAAGAAAGCACCAAGGAATGTGTCTGTTTTATTCAAGCACAATACAAAGCCGTATGTTTTTTTACATTTTGCACTCTGTCCACATTTATTCTCCATATTCAACCCTATTACATTGTTTAGGCCTTTAATTAGTCTGTTACACACATCTTGGGTCACTCTCTTCTCCCAAAATAACTCTTAGACACGCTGCTGCTTTGTACCTGGCTTGGCCTCCTTGCGGATGAAATCTTTCATCATGTGCCAAACAAGCTTAATGTGCTTCAAAACTGTTTAATTTTTATATACCACACTGTCCCTCATTGCTTGACAATATCAGTCTTATAACTTTGTTTAGGCCTTTAATTATTGTATTGCACATATCTTGGGTTCGCCTCATCTCCAAAGGGTGAAGTAAAATACAATTCTAATTTCATAAATAAATTGACTAAAAACACGTTTTGCTAGTTTTAGGCCATCTCTGACTCACAACAGAAACTATTTCTTATATTTCACAGGCCATTTATTGCAGTGTAGTCAGTTTATAAATGAAATTGTAATTTTGTCTAAATATAAGAAAATCATACTTAGATTTTCATTTTTTGCAGTGGAGTTAGAATACCTGATTTCTGGTATATTACCTGATTTCAGGTAAGTCACTTCATATCACTGCTCTCCCTGGTGGATGGATAAATCATTGCAAGTACTTTAGACACAGAGCGTTAAGGGGCGGATCATGCCGGCCCCTTGTTCATTACATCATCACGGGGGATCTCATTACAGTCAGGGGCCAGCCAAGGTTCTGTCAGGGACCTGTCATGGAAACTGGGGAAATTTTAAGCGGCTGGAACTGTATTTGGGACCTTAGGGTGAAACAACAGGCTGTTGGAAAGAAGGAAATATGCTACTACAGCATGCTAAATTGTGGTTTCCTATCCTACGGTGGAGCAGACCTGTCATAAAAACACACGTTGATGCCTTAAAATACCATATTTTTTCCAACCCTAACCTCAGCCTCAGTGTGCTAACCCTAACCCTAATTTGGGGCCTTACGGTGAAACAACAGAGTGTTGGAAAGTACAAAATATGCTACTAAAGCATGCTATATTGTGGTTTCCTATCCTACGGGGGAACAGACCTGTCATAAAAGCACATGTTGATGCCTGAAAATGCCATATTTTTTCCAACCTTAAGCCTAGCCTCAGTGTGCTAACCCTAACCTTAATTTGGGGCCTTATAGTGAAACAACAGGGTGTTGGAAAGTGGAAAATATGCTACTAAAGCATGCTAAATTGTGGTTTCCTATCCTATCGGGGAGCAGACCTGTCATAAAAACACACGTTGATGCATTAAAATACCATACTTTTTCCAACCTTAACCCTAGCCTCAGTGTGCTAACCCTAACTTATATACCTATAACTGCCCCCTAATGGCTACCCCATACATGTAACTGCTCCCTGATGGCCACCCCATACATGTAACTGCCCCCTGATGGCCACCCCATACATGTAACTGCCCCCTGATGGCTACCCCATACTATAACTGCCCCCTGATGGCTACCCCATACATGTAACTGCCCCCAATGGCCACCCCATACCTATAACTGCCCCCCGATAGCTATCCCATACCTATAACTGCCCCCTGATGGCCACCCCATACCTATAACTACCCCCCAATGGCTACCCCATACATGTAACTGCCCCTGATGGCCACCCTATACATGTAACTGCCCCCCGATGTCCTCCTCATACATGTAACTGCCCCTGATGGCCACCCCATACATGCAACTGCCCCCCGATCGCCCCCCCACACCTGTAACTCCCCCT
>JAABNY020000129.1:658706-679303 GCA_015164015.2 Brevimyrus niger
CCACAGTTAACCCACAACATTAATTTTACCCCCAGGTACCCCCCCCCCCCCCCCATTCAAAATGCTTCTGACGCCCCTGCATGAATGTTGTGGCTAGATGGCCTGGCTCAGCCCATGATTCGTTCATTCTCAGAAACAGTAGTGTTGGAAACAAACTTGAAAATGGGGTGGTACGTGATGGCTGGCTGCTCGGTAAGAAGAATTTTCCCATTTTATAATTTTTATAATTTGGCCCAATACTGTAAGCTTTGTTTGATTTAACAATTTGACAACTCCTTACACTGAACCCACTGAAGTCGTAGCTTCTCATGCTGCTCTCAAACTCATTGAATGAAGAGGAGTGGCATTATAATGCTGCCCCCCAGTGGTGGAGCACACTATAGGGCAGCTTAAAGGCTGCTGGGACTGCCTGGACAACACCAGTGGGGTGCTGCTATACATGCAGTCTGCAAAAAGTGTGTCGCATTGTACACGCATGTAGCGTGTTGCATAATCTGGCACAAAATCATGGCTTGCCGGTATCTGAAGAGCTTAAGCAAGACCTGACACTGAGCCACCAAATATTCCGCCAAATGGAACAGCGTTAACTTCAGTATCACACAGTGCGTCATTTCGATGTTTTAATGTCATTGGTAACATCTTACAGCATTCACAATTTCTTTTTGTGACTGCAGCACAGCTTCAGTCAGCACACGGCCGGACGGTCGCCCCCTGGTTCTTGAGGCACGGGAATGTGTGCAGCCAGCGGCCAAAGATGTGCAGCACCATCACCGCCACGGCACTGGGGGCGACTCTTGTACTATTGTTTGTAAGGAGTCCCCCTCCTCCAATAAAAGTCTCCCTAATCATTGCAGCGACTCGTTGCCCAAAGGGTGTGAGACCGGGAATTCTGCTACCTCCGCCTGTACTGTCAAGACTCGTTTTTTCACGACGATTTTAATGTTCGTCCACTTCTTTTTAATTTTGGCCACCATGCAAATTTCGGAACCAAAACTTTTAACTTACTCCACCATACTGTGCCACTCCGTCAACTTTCATTTATTGCCAAGCCACTTAAACCACCAAATAATATCACTTTTATTTTCTCAATTTCGGTTAACATGACCTCCACTTCGCACTCGCTGAAATACTTCTTTTTCCCACGTGGTTTATCCATTGTTGATAAAAACATAAAACAAAGCGCGTATTTATACAGATTTACATATGCAAATACACATAATTATGGGCGGGTGGCTGTAGGCTCGTTCACAAATGTAAAATTTCATGCTCATTGGGATTTATAAAGGGAATGTGTGTAGATCTGTGCTTACGCAAAGTTTTATGCATCTGGATATTTATTGCTTACGCACATTTCTAGTTTTGTACGTACGCTATGTTTTAGTGAGATTTCTATGCACATCGTTATACATGAGGTCCCAGGTCCTGTGTCAGAAACTCTTAAGTTCATGACAGTCCCCGGGCTTTCATTTGGTGTTAGGAAAAAATCCCCTCACACAGAAATCAACTGACAATGAAGTAGAAGCAGTCGCTTCAATTTTATTCTGATTGGGAAAGAAGGCAAAAGCGCAGGATGGCCAGTGCCTTAGCAAAGCGTCACTGTGTAATGTGTACGCTGGATCTGAGCCAATTCATTAGCAAAGTGTTGGTGTGTGGTATGTATAACACTGTATGGCTGAGGACCCGGGTGGGTTGTGGGCTCACTTCATGTGGTTTAAAGAAAGTAGGTCATCCTCTCCAAACAAATTTATAATGTTCTTTCTGAGTCTATGGTTTGCTATTTCCGTGGTGGTTACCCTCATCTTGTGTCTCAAAGAATAAAACCAATTTTTGTTTGCTCAATGTAAAAACTGTGATTGACATGACCCCAGTCTCAAGTTTTTGTTCTGGTGACAATAATAATTCATGAAATATTAAAAGTGCCATGGAATGAAAAGCTAAATTTACCTCAGCCTAGTTGAATAAGGAAGATTTGTTACATGGATGTGACATACAGTGAAGGAGCGTGTTCACTGTTTCCACAACTGTGCCTAGTGTGGGAAAAAATATACCCTGATAGCCATTGATATATGTTACTAAAAGGCTAACAAGGTAAGTCCCGTTCAGGAGTATGTTTTATAGAAAGCTCCCGTTACTTACATAGTTGGAACCATTCAGTTACATGCTTTAGAGAAACATACTCCAGGGTAACAGGGGAATAGTAAAAACATTAGGAAGTCTGTGATAATGACACTAAAAAGAGACTTCTGACCTGCCTATAGCCCACTTCTGGTTAGCAATATAAATATCTAATCTAGAAGGGGCCATTAAGAAATATTTCAGTCTTGTACATATGAAACATGCACAAATTCACATGTGAAACTTATACACACACATTCATATTACTGAAAACTCACACGCACATATATGAAATGCTCACACACGTACAGGTGAAATTAACACACACTCACACACGAAATGCTCAGACATACTTGTGAAATTAATTCACACACACATATCACATATAAAATGCTTGCACACTTACAGGTAAAATTTACTTTCACACGCAAACATATGAAACACTCATACACATTCGTATGAAAAGCTCACACATACTTATACAGTTAACCAGTCAACAATTCTTATTGGATGAATGAAGCTTTTTTTGTAACAGGATTGTATAAAGATCGAAGCAGTCTGTTTATTAAATACGATTTTACATATCCGTAAGAGATTTTCATCATAGACCCAATGGAATGACATTCTTCCAATCGTACTACTTGATCACAGTACTGGGTTATACTATGCATTTGCGAACTCTGCTGTTTAATCTTTTGCTCCGGTTGTTGGGTGTTTGGGGTAACGAAGAAGTGATACAGTTCTTCACTGATGCACTGGTACAGTCAGTTTACAGGGGCATACGTAATCTGCAGCACTGCTATGACAGAGGTGTCATTTGCTCGAACAACACTAGTACCTCCAATTAAAAGAAATTATCGACCGGGTTGCCTTCAGTATGACATTACATCTGAACAAATAGAGCATTGCTTGGACCTTGGCATGAACTGGGAAATAAGTTGTACATGTCTTGGCATTGGCCGACAAATGGTTTACAACCACAGAGAACGTCTTTTAGTTTGACCAATGTCTAACTCTGTCATATCCAACGAGGAACTTAAAAGAATCATAAGAGATATTTTACAGAATATCCCAAAAGCAGGTGAAGTGTATGTAATTAGGAGTCTGTGCTTATGACAATTATGCCCCTTTTCTCCTGCTCATCACTCGCTTGCAGTTCCTTCTGCGATGGCTCGGCACTCCCCATTGGTCCTTCCCGCGATGGCTCGTCGCTCACGTACACCTTCACCAGCTTTTGTGGTGCGGTCCCCGCTGCGATTCATGCTCCCTAATCTCACCCCCTCCAGTGTTCCCTCCTTCTCCCTCCTCACCTTCTCCAACAACTCCTCTGGCTCCTACCTCCCAGTAGCATGAGGTCCTTCCTGTTCCTGCCTTGTGGTCGTAGGGGGTCCCTTCAGCTGCCCAGCTCCCCCTGCCCTTCTTCTCCTTGCCCCCTGGTTTTCTTTCTCCTCTTGGTGCATCTCCTGTGTTTGCTCCCTGTCTGTCTGTTCCGCCTTGGTTCTCTCCTGGCCCCTTCGCTACCCTGGTTGGTGTGCCCCCTGTTGGTTTAGTTGCTCCCATAGGTTTCTCCCCTGGTTTTGTGCCCCCTAGTGGGGCTGTTCCTCTTGTTGGTGTTCCCCCTGTGTCGTTTCTTGTAGTGTCCCTTTGTCCTGTGTTTTCATCCTTGGTTCCCCTGACTGTCTGCCTTTCCTGTGATTTATCCTTTGTTGTCCTGGTTGTTGCCATTGTGCCTGTTCTGTGCGTCAGTCTTCTTCCCTGTGTCCTGTTGATGTTCTTGCTTTTGTTTTACAGGTCCGTGTCCCTTTGCTCCCCTTAAGCGCACCTGGTGTGCGTGCCTTTGGGGGTGGGGTTCTGTCACACCTCGATCATGCTGCTCCTCCCATGTGCCACATTTTTGATCTGATCATCATAAACTACTTTACAGTACATCAAGTACTGTCCTACAGTATGAAATGGGATTTTGGAACATCAACCAAAGACAACTTGAGTTAACACTTTATTTGGATAGTCTACAGAGTGAAAGATTTAAACAACTTACTAGTAATGACTCAACAATTAGTAGTCAAATTTAATTTAATTGTTTGAGAAATATTTAGGTATATTCATGAATTGGTAAATATACTTCATAAATATTCTGTGAAACAGCTGAATTGTTGAATCTCAACCAATAAGTTGCTGAAATTTTACAAATACTTTGTTAACCCAATCTAGGTGGATTCAAGTAAAGTGATACCCAAAACTTTAATATTTTTTAAACTTGTTTAAATGCAGAGAGCAAGAAATAATAATAATAACAAGAGCAAAGTGTTGGGATATATATTAACTGACATCAGCTGGAATCTTTCCTTTAAATGCCTTCCTAATTCTCTCCTTTACCATCCCACTGTCCCATACTTTGTCAAACTCAAAAGCATTCAAAATGTGACCCTTATTTTGTTTCACAACCACACTGTCACTGGGGCTGGGAAGTAGTATGACATCCTTATGGTTTGTTTGCTGGGGAGTTTTCTTAAACCTGAAGCATATACCAGAAGTAACTAAAGTTCAGATTACGCATAGAAATTACTGCATAGGAATTATTTCTGTTCTGTACTCAATTAAAAATACCAATAGATTTTAAAATGTGGCTAGCTCCAAGGCACAAAGTCAGTAATCAAAAATCAATTAATTAATGAAAAGTCGCACAGCTAGAAGGCTAGAAAGCGCTCTTTAATTTAGTTAGATAAAGCCTGTATTTTGATATAATGTATTATCCTTATTAAATTTAAGAACTTAACACATTGAACATTTAAGATAATGACAATGGCGAGTTTTGCTATGTGTTGTCCATGTCAGTGAAATAATGCTAACTGATGTCTGTCGCTAAAGAATTCTGTTACCACAAAACTAACATACAGCCGGTGAAGCTCAAAATTCCTCACTCACACTACACCTTACTGATTGATCTACACAAATTTACCAGTCAAAGTCCTATTGAGATTTGTTGTGAAATTGCTCTGAAATATGAAATCGCTCTGCTACTGGATGTATGGAATCTGATTTTTGTGATGCACAGCTATAATGGTTTTTCACATTACAGCAGTGGCAAAAAGTTTTGAGAATGACACAAATATCAATTTTCACGAAGCCTGTTGCCTCAGTTTTTATGATGGCAATTTGCATATACTCCAGAATGTTATGAAGATTGTGATGTTGTGATCAGAATAATTACAATTAATTGCAAAGTCCCTTTTTGCCATGAAAATGAACTTAATCCCAAAAAACCCATTTCCACTGCATTTCATCCCTGCCACAAAAAGACCGGCTGTCATAATTTCAGTGAATCTCTTGTTGTGTTGTGGTGGTGCTTGAAATCATTGTTCTTCCTCTGTTGACCACGGTTTCCTGCAAGGAAACACGTGCAATCATCATTGCTTTGCACAAAAAGGGCTTCTCAGGCAAGGATTGCTGCCAGTAAAATTGCACCTAAATCAACCATTTATCGGATCATCAAGAACTTCAAGGAGAGAGGTTCAATTGTTGTGAAGATAGTTAAATGAGCTGACATGTAATGTCTTACTTTATTATCAAAATTATGAAGTACAGAATAAACATAGCACTAACTATAAGCATGTAACAAGATGGGTTATACTCAATTGTGCAAACTAGAAAAATGAACCATCTTCACAAACACTTTCATTCTGACTTCAAAGTGAAATTCACAACTTCCCCAAGTAAATGTAATTCACGTGATTTGTTGTTGTTCTGATTGTCTCCTGCAGAGAGCAGTAGTAAGTAATGGTTTGTTGCAGATGTGTTTTATGCTCTGTGATGGGATTTTTTTTTTTGTTTATTTGTTTTTTTCCTATCAAAATCATGGCCTGAATGCACTGCTGTGCCAAACATGTTTGCTTTACCATGAAGGGCTCCATAAACTCCGTATAGGCCCCTCATGTCGATGGATTCTTAGCACATGTAAAATATTTCAGTGGCTGAGCTGGCCGAAGAGGAGGGACAGATTAAGAAAGGGAAGAAAAAGAACTAAAAGAAAAGAAGAAGAAAAAACGATATAAGTGAAGTAGAAAACACAATACACAATCTCCAGCTGCTGCACCTGTAAAGGAAAGAAAAATAAAAAGGCAAAAGATCAACAGCATCTGAAAGAAGTACAGAAATGGATAAATTCATGAACGCAAGCAAAAATAAAGAATGGTGAAAGTAACATAGCTATACAAACATACAAAATTGTTGTGTTTGCTTGGAGGGGTGTGTGCAAGTGTATGTACATGCGTGCTCAACTGTGTAGGTGAGGTGTGTGGGCTTGGGTTGTTGTAGGAGAGGCTGCAGACACTCAGAACCCTGCATTGTGAAACTGAGTATAGAAAACGGATGGATGGATGGATGGATGGATGGTGTTTAATGGAATTTTGCCGCTGACTTTGAAATGCCAGAAGTATGTACTCTGGTTAGTTACCAGAGGGTAACTGGAGCACACTAAAATTATAACTAAACCTGAGAGATTCATCGCAGCCTCACGCAACATTTACTTTTTATTTACATGGTATCTGTGTATGATATTCACTGGTGACTTTTCTGGCCATTGCTGAATTTAGTGATTATTGATATTAAAAAGAAAACTCCACCTTTGCCCTTTGTCTCTCTTTCAAAATGGTCACAAGTGGTCACTGGAAGCAGAAGCAATGACAAGCAGTAAAGACAGAAACCCCACTGAAGTGCCTCATTAGTCAGTATACGAGCTGACCTGAGTCAGTCTTGGGGTATTTTGGCTCATGGTCTTCTGGTTTCCTGACCTCAATGCGCTAAGGCATGCCGATGTTTGTGATACTCGCAGGCTTTCTGAGCTTTGCTGTGCTCGTCTCATCACAGTGTAAGTCTATGGGTGTATTTTTTTATCAGTTGGTTTGAAATGATATCATTTGTTTTTTTATCATTTGCTGCAGAAAGTGTCATTTTGCTATTATGCTTTCAGCAAATGCATGATTGGTTCATACAGGCAGAAAAAAAACACCAGCTATAATGATGGTGATGATCTAATATAGCTTCTTATATCATTTTTTATTTGTTTATTTGTAATGGGCAGCATATAAACTTAACCTTAGCCTTTTTTAATTTGACATAACTTTCACTCACATTTCATTAAAAGCTTGCCTAAAGTCACAGGAAGAGAGTCGGATTAACACCACAATGCATACGGAATCTGTCGCCCTCTCTCTGCCGTCCATGCCCACCACTGGATTCTCAGAGCTCTCGTGGAAGAGGGCAGAAATGGTGTTCAAGATGAGAAATTTGAGTACTCCAATAGAGCGAGACACAATCACTTATCTTCCAAATGGAACCTTGGTGCTGAGAAAGCCCCATAAAAGACACAGTGGAGATTTTGAGCTGGAGGTGTACAATCACACTGGTCACTGCATTTTCCGGGGCACTATAATTCTGCATGTGCAAGGTGAGTTTGACTTTCAGTGTACAACTTTGAGAAAGTAATAACTTGTGAATGTAACAAAGGTCTTTGTAAAGTTTTGTATACAGATGCTCTTTCATAAAATGTTATAACAATATGCTGATACAGAACACAGATATGGCTTTGGTGAGCATCAGTGAATAAACCCGTCAAGACACCACTCACGCACTTGGACTTTGACATGCTCTTTGACTCAGTTTCTAAGTTGGTTCTGGTCCTGCCCTCCTGTAGTGATGGAGTAGTGAAGATTGGGTGTAAGGTGCACAAGGGTAACAACATTTCAATAAAATGGGGGTCTTGTTGACAGATGAGACCAGCTCTGGAGGGTTTACTCCCACTGCTGTGAACAATGTTAGCAAGGAAAACAGCATCATACCTAGTTCTCAGGGTAAGAAGAATAAGATTGTAATTTTGAAATTTTGTATCATTCTTTTTACATATAATATTTGTTGCATCTACTGAATACCGTAAAGCTGTTTATACTTAAAAATATGATAAAAACAGAAAATATCAAATAATTAATTTTAATTTTCTACTGCCAGCTTTTTTAATTTGAGGCTGACTTCACAATCTATGTGAACTTTACTATTTTGCTTGTGATATATGTGATATAATAGCAATCAAAGAATCTTTAATAATAATTTATTGATATTTTAGTTTAGCTTGAGTCATAGTTCATAAGAGATGTATTTCTTTTTGGCCAGGCAACACCTTAGTGGCCCTATTCTTGCTTTCGGCTTGTGGGACTCTTCTCTGTGTTGTCATCTTCTTTCTGGTCATTCTGAATATTGTCAAACACATCCAAAATGCAGGTATGCTTTGACAGATCTTCCAGGATCTTTAACACAAATAATCTTTTCCACTTATCATGCATAGTATAGTTTTCTTGGTGGAGATTCTATGCAGAACCATGCTCTCTAAATACAGTATAATAACGCACGTTAATATTCTAAAGGCTGCACCATAAAAATTTCTTACTTTTAAAGGCAAAAAGAATCGTCAACGAGGAGAAAGCTGCATTTGTTTCAATTCCAAATCCAAGAGAGGCAAGTGAAGAAGTTGGTTTGTTTGTAATGTACAATGATAGTTTACATTTACATTTAATAACCTGTGTTTCATGGTTAATCACGAGATGATTAATGGATAATGCTTTATTTCATTGGTAGCAAACTGGATGATTGCAATCAGCAAAATTAACCAAGGGGAAGGTCATTGATTATTATCTTTATAATTGTAGCTCTCACTGAAAAAAAGATTGGGCATCCCCTAATCTACTCTGTTGCCAATTTTGTTTTTCAGACAAGTATACGCATTCATAGTTGAAAAGGAACTTCTAATAAACTGTTTATAGTGCTGTGTGATTTTTTTTTATTTATTTCTTCTTTCATAATTTTTCCATTGCAAATTTTTATCTTTATTTGTTTTTGTAGAGGAGGAGTATGTAGATATGGGGCTGGATCCCTTTTCAGTTGGAATGCGACAAAGAGGACGTGGTTCCACGGAGGCAAAAGAAGTGACCCAGAATGTAAAGCAAGGTACATACTGTAGAGTTTTAACAATATCTACCAGTGACCTCTGGGACATTCACCTTACTGTATGTGTAAAGTGTAAATGATAAAAGATGCCTATTCTGATATGCATGAATGGACAGAAATAAAATTACTTATTTTATTACTTTTCTTACAGAAAAAAACCCCACAAATGACCCAAAATGGTAGTGAAACAGGAATTAGCTACTCGTGCAATTCCCCTTACAAAATGCTTTATATCTTCTACTTCCTTAATTTGTGTTATGCCTTCTGAAAATGAAGGTAGTTTTCAGCTTCTTCCAGTAGTGATTTGAGTAGCTTTTATAAAGGGGAAAACAATTTGTTTTCTGGATTATGTCAAAGCACAGAAGGAAATAATTGACAACTTTGAACACTACCAACAGCATTATTCTTGTAGCTTATTACCATTCTGCCAAATGCACTAAACCTTGCTTGTCATTTACTTTTTCCATATCATGTAAGATATTCAAATTTTTTGACCAAAATGTTTGACAAGGAATACTGTATGACAGTGACTGCAGATGGAGCTGCTGAGGGAGTTTATGTTCCCATGACTTATATGCTTGTTAAAGAACAGCCAGAAATAACTCTTTATGAGCCTCAGACCTCTAGCCAAGGTAAGTGAAACCTCACAAGCTGGGGGAGGGACACTCTGCTTTGCTTTGTGTTTGTAATCACTAGTCTCAGTTCTGTTTTGATTTACAACACTCAGGCACTCCTGCATCATCTAGTCCAGAGCCCAGACAAGATGTTTATGCTCAGATCAACAAGGAAAAGGGCTCAGCAGGAAGAGGTTTTTCTCCGCCACTGGACAGCACTGCCAGTGATTACTGGCTGTCCTCCATGAGTCTTCATGAGCCTTAGAAGCTACAAAGTCTTCCTGGTTGCAGTCTTTAACCCAAAGCATAATTACAGTCACCCGTTGAACATCATCTGTTTCAAATCACATCATTATCTTCTTTGTAAAGCAAATTTTTTGGCTCTAAATTGCCTCACACCGACTGTCTTGGAACATGTTGCAGGTTCTCAACAACAAGAATGGATGTATATTTACAAAAAGAATGAAGTTGACCAGACAAACATTAAATATTTTGTCTTTATACTGTTTTTGGTGAATTAAGTCCAAGTGAACCCACTCACTGCTTTCCGTTATTTGCATTTTCCATACTGTTTCAAATTTTTTTTGAGTAGGGGTTACAGAATAACTGACATGGGACTCAGTGTACAATGACTCAGACTTGGTTTTCTCTCTTTTTCTGTTGTACTGCTACACTTTCATCAACCACAAGAAGCTGTGTACTGTTCACTTAGAATGGCTGTAGTCCCCCCTCTATTAAATAAGCATTTGTGGAAAGAGCTTTATATGACTTTTATAAGTCTCTCACCTGACAATGCAGTATGTAGTTGCTAGGGAAGTAGCAATACACTCAATTTAGGATTCGATATGAACCAACCCCGGGCAGACGCCTACACACCACAAGGCGCACACTCGTACAGGGCAAATTTAGATTCACCAATCAACCTATACTAAATTGTATAAAAACTTAGGCTACATGACATTTGAATGGGCTATACCCAGATGAGTGGACGCATTATGAGAATGAGAAAGATGGTGTGTGCACACTAATTAACCTATACCCTATTCTCTTAGACAATACACTTTTGCAACAGAAATGGATGAGATGGGAAGGCAGCTGGAGGTGGAATATTTGTCCATGTTAAGACTCTGGCGGTCTCCACATTGGTAACAACGTTGTTTTCTAGGCATAGCCTGTCTGAAAAGGCATAGAAAACGCTATTTAGGCACTAAACCTTTACAGTTTTTGTGAGGGACAGTCGAATTCTCTTGTTAAGTTTTTTGTGTTCTTACACCCACCCTTTAAAACTCATTTCAGCACTGCCACATATAGATTATCTTTTATCTTATAGATTTTGAACATGTGACTTCCTTTGTTTACCGCCGCCATGATGGAGGTGCTCAAGGTAAATGAACTGCGCATGTTTTGTATCTAGAACTTTTTTCACATTCATTCAGAAATGTCTGCAAAATATCTGTTTGATTACAGGAGTAAATTAGACAAAGATTAACTGAAAATGAAAAGCGAATCCTTATACAGTACGATCGAAAAATCCGCCTGGACTGACAACGTGTTAAAGTGGGCGGATGTGTCGTATTATGACATTGTTCATTATTTAGTGTACTCCAACAGCCCCGACACGATGGAGGAACTAGGATCTTTAAAAAGCCTTGATGCGTACAACCAGTTTGTATCTGGATGGGTTTGTGATGTAGGCGTATGCATTGTAAATGACCTTTGTGCACACATGGGCAGGGTGCTCCATTCGCAGAAGCTTAATGAGCCACCACTAGCTCCCAGGATTATAATTCAGAAAGATGGCAAGATTTTATCGGCCCACTGCAACTCCATGGCAGGCTTGGGAGAATGCTGAACACACACTGTGTTATTCTTTATAGAAGCTACAGTGAAAGTATGTGACTCCCGAACAGTAACAGATGAAGAAGCTTATTGGCTGCCTGCTACCACGAAGGGAATAACATTCAGTAACTTCTGCAAAAATGATGCATTTGAGTCAAGTTAGTTATATCTCTTAATTGGCAGGGCAAAGAGCAGGGAGCACGTTTCACTTGTTTTGGGTGTGATGGTTATGTTTTTGATCATCTACAACTGTGGCCAGGCTAAATATTAAATGAGTAAAGTACTGTTGATTTTGAACAATATTTAAAGTGTTGCATTCGCTATTAATAATGATATCACCAAAATGGTGTTTCTGTCAAATGAGTCATGTGATATGAAGGTCATCTGTTACATTTTAGGTGTCAGTCTAATACCAGACAGGGAAATGAGGGTTACTGCAGTCAGACAGAACTGAATAGGTACAATCAGAGAGGTAAAATCTGTAGTATTAGCATAATAAAATAAAGGATTTATAAATAAATTACTGTGCAAAATTTAGCAGAACATTTGATGGAATAATATCAGATGAGCAGTATTTCCATTATTTACACATTTGTGATGAATTTGAGATCTACTGAAGAAATCTACCGATCACCTTGGCCTTTGTGATGGTTTTGGGTAAGAGGCTGGGAGTTGAGACTGGCAACAATCCAATGAAGAATAGAAACTTTACCTAAACAATTTCGAAGTCAGATATTTCTGTTCCAGGTGCTAAGATGTTATTGGTGGAGATTCTCTAGTTTTGGTTCGCTAATAAGTCGGTACGATTACATGCACAGCTAAGTCGAGCTACAGTTATAGCTTGACTACAGCATCAGACTACTGTCCTTGTCCCAATACACATGCTTGGGTATGGACAAATGAAGTGACACAAGCTTTAATTAAGATCTGATCTGAAGTACAGATAAAAAATCAGGACAATATAACATGGGGTCCATGACAGCCAAGTTTGTTGTCTTCTTGTCGACAGATATCTTGTTTTTTCATCTTGATGACAAATTACCGCTGGTAAACGGTAAAATGACGCATGGTCCCTTCCACTGGTGTTGCTGCAACCAACAATAGCGCATAAGTTAAGCATTTTGTCCCTATGTTCCCTACCCTTTAAAACTGCACGCTATACTACTGTATCACAAATCACTTCGATTACGTCATATTAAACGTCATGCGAAATGTCGCAATGTCATATGAAAACCATCTATACGTATGCATGCATGTGTGTGTGCGCGTGCGGAAGGGGAGGGGGGGGGGGGGGCAGATCGGTGTTTTGCCGGGGCCTTGTGTGCAGTTGTTCCGCCACTGGTCAAGAGTATGTCTGGGGAAATGGACATAAACATGGGTGGAAATATAACTGTAATGAGAACAGAGCCCGCGATTCCAGAGATAAGTGACTACAGCATTAGGCACTGTGCACCCACATCACTTCACATGTAGCGCATGATAATAAGAAATTTCCAAAAAAAATTGAATATTTGGTTATGAGTAATGTTGTAAAAACAAATACATTCATTTTGGGGTTTAATTATTTTGGACCCATTTTATTCATTTAGTAGACAGTTTTATCTAAAGCAATGTCCCTATTTATTTATTTGAGAATGTGGGGTCAGAAGGTCCCTGGTACAATTGAAAGCTAAAGGCCTTGCTCAAGGGCCCAGCTGTGCAATCTCTTGGCTAACCCTAGGATTTGAACTGATCAGTGTCCCAATGTTACGATCGGCGTGAGGGTAGCAAACACCAAAAGGCAGAAATCCAAAGGTAGGGGTAATGAAGAGGTTTACTCAAACAAAGACAAGCAGGGTACTCACGCATACAAGCACAACAATGACTGATCTGGGGATTACTGACAGAGACACTGACTAAATACACAAGACAAGCTAGACTAAACGAGCAACAGGTGACTCCAATTAGGGCAAAACAGGAGGTAACGAGGTGGGTGTGGCACACAATTGGGATCGTTGGAGGCAGGACGTAACAGTAAGCGTGGGAGTATACATTTTGTCAATATTTGGGGACATAACAATAAACTCAGATTCACTGTTAAAACAACATTCTTCTTAATAGCTTTGTTGTGTTGGACCATCCTGGGTGAAACATTTTCACTGTAACATTCAAACTTGTGACAACCCTGTCTGTGTAACCTTCTTATGAATATTAATGCCTGATTCAGCTGCCAAACCATATGATTTGTGAGACTTTAGCTAAAGGTACCAGATAAATTATCGCAATATTTGAGTATGTGAAACATGCATGTAGAATTTTATCAGTTTTAGTCAGTGGTTCTCAACCCAGTCCTCAAAAATCCCCCCCTATTCACATTTTTGCTCCCTCCCAGCTCTCTGCACACCTGTACCAGGTATTTGACATTCTTGAATGATTGAGTGTTTGGTTCAGGTGTGGTGGGAACTGGGAGGGAGCAAAAATGTGCACTGTTTGGGAGTCCCCAAGCACTGGCTTGAAAATCACCATTTTTAACACCAGTGTACTGCTCAGGTAGGGATTCATTTATAAATGGCACATTTTGGTGGTCGATTCAGCTCTTGCTAAAATGAATCTTTGTTGAAAGCTGCTCTAGTCCTGTGAATACGGTCCTTTCTGCACTTTTTATTGTTTTTTTTAGAGCCACGTGACCAGCTGGACAAGGAAGGATTGAGCACATCTGGTTTTGGGGATGAGAACTTAATTTGCTAACAGAAAACACCTGGGAGTCCACTGAAGTAAATCACAGAAAGAAAAAATATAGTCCAGCACTTGAACCAAGGTAGTAAAACAATGAAACTGTAGGGAGTCACTTATGAGTGATTTGAAAGCAGGAATTCAGTCTTGGTTGACTAAAAAAAGTTCCTCTGACTTAAATGCATAACATTAAGCTTCTACTGCAGGTTTGGTACTTTGGGATTTTGGAATTAGGGCTGCTTCTGCTCCTCTTGTCCAATGACGTATGAGGGGCTGATTTACCTTACTTCACTGTCTCGACCTCAACTGCTGGCAATTCACCAGGTGCTTCTCCCTCTCCCCCCTTAACGAGGTATCCGCCGGCAGGCGTGTGTAATTGGGACGGATCGCTGACCTGTCTGGTGCTGTCCGACATGCTGATCACCCGCATGCCAGCCTGCCGCTTCCTGACATAGACCCCCTCCATGTCACATTAGATATACTTCCTGGAGTTTCTCCAGTGCTTCTCTTGATGACATTTTTTTCTTTTCCCCCTTATACTCCAGTATAGTTCATTTAGTACATCGATTTTCTCACAAGGACCATTGCTGTGCTGTCTGTGCAGTGGAAGCCATGGAAAATGTGTTGCTTCTTTACAAAAGGCTTCATAAAAATGGGGGCTATAATTTGAGATGACATTGTACAGACCATTCTAGACAGTGGTTGCAAGAACTTACCAACTATAGGGTTGTTATGGAGTTTAGAGCATAAGGCACAAGACAAGGGATATTAACTATTCAAATACATATTTAATGAGTACATGAGAACAAATGAGAACAAAAATATCCAGTGACCCTGACTCGAAAATGTGGTTGGAAGGTAGATAAAAATGACAGGATGCTAGAAGTATACTTAAAAGTACTAATTAAAATACATCAGCATGCTTTGGTGGGGATTCAATGAAAATTATAGCATTAATTCAGTGATGACATCATGATGACTGAGTAAGTTTATTCAGTGATGATGTCATAAGCATGCTTTGGTGGGAATTCAATGAAAATTATGCAGTTTATTCAGTGATGATGTCATAAGCATGCTTTGGTGAAGAATCAATGAAACCTATGCTGTTTATTCAGTAATGATATCATATGCATAATTTGGTAGGGACTCAATGGGTGTTTATCACTACCAAGAATACAAAGAACATACTTGACAAGAGTATTCTTGCTAACTTGCATTCAATTTGGGATGCAATGAATGCATCCGAGGAGTGGATGCAACTAACGCATCCTTGATATTTATGATGAGGCAAGTACAACATCAATGGAATTTTACCATCCTTCATATTTTTGTTCTTGAGTATTGGAACTGTACTTTGGCAATGGAAGATAACATCAAATGGGTACATGATAATACATGAATGGTCAACTATGCATATTAATTAACACCCAATGAAAATAATGAAGTGTACTAAGTGATGACTAAATCATAAACATGCTTCGGTCGGGGCTTAATGAAAACCTTATAAACTTTATATTAATATTTACTAATGCCTGGAATCACCTTTGCCAATGTTATTGTGAGCTGTCTTGGTGTTCATCTGAAATTGTTCTTTCATTTCTTAATGTTATTATTCATTTACTGACTCCCGTGTGCATTCATGATATGTCTACAAATTGTCATTGTCTTTGTCCCCTCCCTCTTCCTGTGAAAAAGTCATAATAATCAGTGATCTCAAAAAAAGATATGTTTAACTGGCTTAAGTAAGACCTGAGGTATGCAAACAGCTTACTGAAGTCACACCATTGAAGTTTTCAAATGTTTCTCTCCACTGTCACAGGCTGTTTGTCTATACCTACTCCAATTCTGACCTATTTATAAATAGCAACAAGCAGTGGATGGACTTTATAAATAGCAAAAACAAGGGGGTGGGCTTCATTACTTCCAACTTAGTGTTGCTGCACATCAAAAGTCTCTCATTTATATTTTGGATATTTATTTATTTTGCTGACTGGGAATGAAGTTGAACGACCTCACTAATCAGTTATTGGGGGAGGGGTATAAGAGCTGTAGTAAATCTGACAGGTTTTATCTTAAATTTGAGGAAAATGTTCCTAAAATTTTCACTTGCGCAGTTTTTAAAATGCCACCTCATGAATACTGTATGACTGAGCTCATTGTGGTCGTTTCTGCCTTTTTCATCTACAATGGCTGATGAAATAGCCTGTAACCAGTATTTCAAACAAAGCTGTTTTTTATTATTTTAGTGGATATTTTACATTTCTCTTCACCCATATTTATGCTTTTGAATGTTGGAACTAATAAGCTCAGCCAACAGAGGCCCAGTTGAAAGCAAATGTACAGATGAATTATTATAAACTGATACATTCAAAGTAATAACAGTATTATTCTGTAAATGATCCAAACTCTTTGCACCCAAGTTCACCTAGAACTTTTTAGAAGGACTCTATGCCCCAAATTATTGCTTAATATCTCTGCCTATATGTCATGCATGGATCATTTACAGAACTAAAGAGTTATTCATATGAACAGTACCTAATGCAATTAAAGAAACCTATTTCCTTGTTCAAAAGGAAATCAGTTAATTAGAAAGCTTTGCAGCAAATTAGTGTCAATCTTTATCTGATTCCTAGACAGGATAGATGCAGTTATTAGAAATCTTGGTAACTATGGAGTTGCACGTAGATCCACTTTTCTATCTTCTATGGCTTATTATGCAATACAGGGTTGTAGTGAGCCTGGTACTGGACACCCTGGATGGGATACCAGTCCATCACAGCAAGCGCTATCACACACTATAGGCAATCTAGAGGCAACAGTTCACCTAGCATGTCTTTGAAGCGCAGTAGGGAAATGGAGGATTCAGCGGTACCCCGCACAAATGTGGAGAGAATATACAGACTCCCCACGCACAGAACTGGGGCTTGATTACAATTATTAATTGAGAAATTATGGTTATATAAACAATCGATTGTCACACGTATCGTTCTTGAATGCGTACTTGCGTACCAGTTATGGTATCATCGGATGCATCCCCACCAAACAAGACCGGTCCCATGATGCATTGCATCCCAAGTTTGCTCTTGGCAGGCAAGTTTACAAGACTGCTCATGCCAAGAGCACAAATGCGATTTTTGTGTTCTTGGTTTGACAAACACCCCATGTTGCAACTGCTTTGCAAAAATGTTCATGTCCTTACCATTCAGTTCCTCCCTCGATTTATGGTTAGGGTTGCGTAATGAATTTCTAAAATCCCTAAGAGTGTCTTCCAGGCAGCTGCTAACAGTGTTTCCATGCGGAAATACGACAGCTCTGTCATAAAATCAAACGTGCTTGGGAACCACATGTCAAGGCCGTCAGCCTCGATGTCACACAACAGGCAGAACTAACCTCTCTCCTTCTCAAAGTAACTGATTGCTTCCCATCTGGTACCAGACCCTCCCACTGTGACTCGATGTGGCTTATTTAATGGTTTTTCTATAAACTGCCATCTGCTAAAAGCTTCAAAACGAGACAAAGAGTGGTTGGAATCACAGAAATCAGATTGAATTGTTAATTTAAGTCATGGATGGAAAGCAGGCCGACCATACCTAGCTAAACAAGGGGAGATTTTTAGCTAAAATACACAGATTAAATGTTTTCACAGAATTTCATACCTTCACTGAGTAAATCAACCAGGACACATTTATTAATGCAGGATTATATTAAATGGATTATAAATCTGAAAATAGGAAGTGAGCCAGTTCCTCCCCTTTCTGCCACTGTCCTTCTCATAGCGATATATACCAAGGCAAGGAAAAGGTGAGATTCTGTCGGTGGGAAGTTCATTCAAGGCAATAACAAAGCCTTTTCTTCTTCTTTTATTATTATTAATCTTTTTTTAAAACATTTGCCTGGTGTCCTCGGGGCTTTGACACAGAAATGTATCCGTGCTCGATGGAAACCCAGGGGAGTGGGTGTTTGTGGGCTTAAATCCCACCTGAAATGTCTTCAAAACCACAAGGGCTGCAGGCAATGAAATATCCCACACAGGATTAATCTATAAAGTTCACCCACTGCCGTTGTTATTAATTATTAAGCTGGCATGTCTAATTTAATACACTGGTGGACCATTATGTGGGACGCTGTAAGGATTACGCACTGTAAGGGTGGTTGGTAAGTTCCAGAAATGTGTAGATTTTATCATATCGTTGTGCTATATCAGTGTTGTTCAACTCACTTGGTGACATAGGCAGGTGCCTGTGGCGCCACCTTCTGAGAAGATGCCAAAATAGCCAGCCGGTTCCACCTTGTCTCGGACAGTCCGGGCCGGGGGGCACAGTGAAACTTGCCGAGCTCAGAACACATGGGCCTCAGTCAGCACCATTAATCTGAAAATTTTTATTCAGATATATAAAAAAATAATACAATATAAAAAGCTATAATTATACACCTGGTTGAACACCCTCCATGTAACAAGGGTTTAAGAAACCATGAAAGCCAGTTAAGATATTTTCTAAAATCTTTAAATAACCTGGAGAAAAAAATTAAAAAGAGGGGAAGAGGCTTGTAGCTGTGAATCCTGCACAGATTGCCGTCATTTCCTTAATTCTCAATATGAAGATGTAAAAAGTGCTCACAAAATGGAAATCATAACCACTTTTCCACTTTCCCGCTCTTATTCTTCAAAGTGAAACGCTCCCCTTAGCTATGACTGTTTCAGCTTAAAGTTGCTGGTCCGCATCGTCATTCTGCTCCCGTGCCGAAAAGCATTGAGAAGCAGCTGCCCTGCACAATCCATACCTTACATTGGAGCGTGTCCCATTCCGACTCCCAGGATGCATTGTGGCCAAGGGGCAAGGGGACATCTCAGGATCCAAGCCGTACCGGGGTCCTCCCGGCACTGAGTGTGGGGCCTAAACCTTTGTGCTAATTTCAGATTCGTTTGCTGTGTATTTCGATCAATATAAACACACCAGACCTGAAGCTTTAGCTAACTTTTTTTAGGTTTTTTTAGGGGGGGCAGGTGGTTGTTTACTCATCACGTGGACACTGAGATGTACAGTGATATTTTTGTGAGTATGAATGCAGACCAGGCCAGCTTCTTCCATTGGCCCATGGTGCAGTTCTGATGCTGGCAGTGGACAGGGGCTCAGCATATGGGTGTTCTCACTGAATTACGCTGTGATGGAATGGCATCCCTTCCCGAGTCCTTCCCTGCCATGTGCTTCAGGTTCCCCTGTACCGGTTGAATGCTTAGAGGAAAGAAGGATAATAATGTTGTCTGTGAAACTGGTAAGTGAATTAGTGTCCTGATGTTTTTCTCACTTTCCTCTAATGGAAAAAGCTGCGGAAAAAAAGCTGCAAACAGTGCGAAACATTTACAAAGGAGGACAGACCCTCCTTTAAGGGATGTTTTGCATGCTGTACTTTCTGTGAAATTTGACGGGGAATTGTGACGACGCCACGGCAAAGAGCATCGCGTGACAATGAGCCGAAGTGAGGGGCGGGGGCGCAGAGGGGGTGGCGGAGTACGCGGGCTCCCCCCGACTCCACGTGTGCGCGCGATTAGCCGCTACGTGACCTGGCATTTGCAGCGAAGGGCCTCGCTGGGCCGGTGGGTATGTGCCAGTGAGCAAGGGGGTCGGCACGCAAAGATTGGAAAGGGGGCAGTTTGTGTGTAAGCGAATGAGTTTTTGTTGGAAATCTTTGTTGGCTATTGGGAAACGATGATGCTGTGAAAGGTGGGAAAGATGTGGATGGTGGCGCTAGAGATTTTACACCCCATGAAAGCACATCATTTTGTGCTCACAGCCCAGACTAGTCCAATTAAGTTATACATTTTTGGGGCCCCTATCAGTTAGGGCCCTTGGTATCATCCTGGCTCCCCCTCTCACCCCCACCCTTCTTTGCAGCGGCACTATTGCCAGCCACAGTGTGGGGGGTATTGGGGGGGGGGGGGTTAGTGACAACCTGACTTGTCACTGCTCACTCTCCGCCTCATTTACTGTTCGTCCATCCAGAAGCCAGTCATTTAAGCCACATTATGAATCAGATTACATTTTATTACCGCATTAAAACTGATACTGTACCTCACGCCTGTGCTCTCCATCCAGTCTGTGTATCACCTTGTCTTTCTTTGTCCATCCATCTTCACAGCCAGCCATCCAGGACAGCCCCCCAGGCTACAGTGATCCTGTTCAGATCACAGAGGGTCACTGTCTATGGAATCAGATTTGTGCCAAAATTTTCAAACAAAACATTTCTAATATCAAACAAAATTCATTCAATATTCATTCTCGCCTGTGACTTTTTCAGTTTCGCTGCTGGCTTTTCAGTCAC
>JAABNY020000129.1:681791-694830 GCA_015164015.2 Brevimyrus niger
TAAATAACTTCTCTCAGATGCAGGTATGGTGCTAACAGCCCTGTAAAAATGCAATATGAAATACCATCTGCAGAAAGAATAATCTTCAGCTGCATTAAATTTCATAATCCTTACCCACAATGTAAACCCTGCCAGATAAACAAATCAACAGGAACCGGAGATAAACCAGTTTTACGATCGATGGTGGGATAATCAACATGGTTAACAGGAGTTTTCTCCTTCCTGCCCCTGGAAGTGAATTTATATACAAGCTATTCATTTGTGGTAGGATTTGAGACTTTATGAAAGAACATTGTAATTGTATGTGTAGTGTGAGGTTCATTTGAAAAGGCACTAGATCAGACTCATTCACTGGTTTTACCTTATAAATTTTAAACACATATACATACATGTAATTCTGATATCTAATCTAGGAAAATGAGTATTTGATCCCTTGGAACACATGCTTCAGTACTTGGTGGAGTGACAGTTGATAGCCAGCACAGCTGTCAGACATTTCTTATAGTTGGTCACCAGGTTTGCACACAGCTCAGCAGGAATTTTCATCACTTTTCTTTGCAGATCTCTTCCAAATCTTTAAAGTTTTAGGCTGTCAATTGGATACATGAAGCTTGAGTTTCTTCCATAGGTTTTCTTTGGGATTAAAGTCTGGAGACTGGCTAGGTCACTCCATGACCTTAATGTGCTTCTTCTTGAACCCCTCCTTTATTGCCTTGGCTGTATGCTTAGTGTTGTTGTCTTGCTGAAAGACCCACCCAGAATGCATTTTCAGTGCCTTGCCTGAAGGAAGGAGGTTCTCATCCAAGATTTTATGGAACATGGCCCCGTCCATCTTTCCTTCGATGTGGTGCAGCCGGCCTGTACCCTTGGCAGAAAAACACCCCCAAAGCATAATGCTTCCATTTCTGTGTTTGATGGTAGGGATGGTGTTCCTGGGATTAGAGTCAGCATTCTTTTCCCTCCAAACACAGCAAATAGAGTTAATGCCAAGCAGCTTTGGTCCCATCTGACCACATGACATTCCTCCAATCCTCATTGGAATTACTCAGGTGTTCACTGGCATACTTCAGACGGGCCTGAACATGGGTCCCCTTGAGCAGGGGTACTTAGCGTGCACTGCGGAATTTCAAACCATAACTGCATAATGTGATACCAATGTTTTTTTTTTGGCGACTGTGGTCCCTGCTGCTTTGAGGCGCATTAACGAGCTCCTCCTGTGTAGTTCTGGGGTTAGTCCTCACTGGTCATAAGATCACTGATGGTGCACTGACGGTGTGCACATGCACTTGACCTAATTTCTTGCTGGCTTGTAGGGGATCAGATAATTATTTCCTTAGATAAATTGCAAATTGATTTGTACCTGTTACAAATGTTTTTTTCTTGTTTGTTTTGTTGAAAATATATCATCTGATATATTAAAATAAACCTACCAGTGAAATTCTAGGTGTCTTTTTATATAAATGTGTGTAGGAATTCAACAGGGGGTCAAATAATTATTTCCCTCACTGTGTAAGAGACATATATATTTTTATGAGTGTTTGTGTGCGTGTGTGTGTATTTACCAAGATTGGGGCCATTCCGGAATGTGTTTTTCAATTGCAATCCAAATCAGGAATTTGTAAAAAGAGCTCTTTTATCAGTATCTGTGTCAGTAACGGCAGTTGTGTATCAGAATTTGATCGGAACTGAAAAAATGTGGATCAGCTCATCTCTAATCTAAACTCTGTATAACGGAAAAAGGATTCACGGAGAAAGAATTCACTGAAAATCTGATTGGAGGTTCATTACAGTTGTTCTGAAAACACTGCATATTTTGACAGAACTGAACACAAAACTAATTATTGAAAGACTGCATTGATAAACCGGAAAGTCAATTTTAAAATAATTAAGTGCTCTGTCTGCACCTTTTTCATCCTTCAAAACCAAAATTTTAATTGGTTTTAGTTTCAGCCAATCAAGCTGTCAGAGTGGACTTAATATGTTACATCTTTATTCAGCAAGCATCACTCATTACAGAGGGAAACCAAACACATTCAAATTTAGTTTGTGGGTATGGGGTAAACTGTTATTTTATAATCTGTTAAAGAAAGATGCAGTAATACTCCGAAAACTTGTTTATAAGCATTTAAATCATGTAAAGTGTACAAATACATTTACAGAGAAAATAGGAGTTTCTTGAATCAGGCAGATTGTGACTGGGTGCTGGCAGTAATGTGGTCAGGTGATCAAATGATCAGGTGATCTGACTGCTGGTGGCAGAGAAAGTGATGTCATACACAAATAGTCTCCTTCTGCCTCTATAATTAAAGTTTTACAGTTAAATATGATAATGAAACACAAATATAACAATGATACACGTTTACCCTGTGAACCTGTGTTTGATATATTTTATACAAATCCTAAAATGTTTTTTTGGCATTGTTATGGCCAGTCTGTAGTTTCAACCAGACATTTCTTGTGAGGCTTCCAGTAACTGGTATTAAATGAGAAGCTATTGAAACAGCATTCTAAAAAAGCAACGATATACCTTTCAATTTTCCATCTATCCACCCATCTGTCCATCCACAGCTACTTATCTACTGCAGGCTCACGGAGAGCTTGGTGCTGATATCATAAAGCACAGTGCACAATGCAGGGTTCACCACTGAACTGTGTGTTCATCCATGGCATTTGTTGGTCTGTTTGTTTGTTTCCTCCTCCTCCTTCACTGGTATGGATGTGTATCCCTGGTTATTGATAGCCAGAGTCCAACAGGTTTTCTTAGAGCACTTCTGAACTAGCACCCGGCAGATTTAATCTAAGTACTTTGATGGAACAATTAAGAGCAGCGAAGCAGTGCGGCCCCTGCTTGAGGAGCAGGATTTGTGCTGAGTTAAAGGATGCTTTGTGGTTTTCAGGCAGATGCGCAGGAAAGCACACCGGCATCCAGACAGACATTTAAGCAGGCCGACGGGATGACAGACAGGCGTTCATACAGACAGACACATAGGCAGGCAGACAGACAGGATCACGGGCGGGCATTCAGACAGACAGACATGTAGGCAAGCAGACAGACAGGATGACAGACAGGCATTCAGTCAGACAGAAATGTAGGCAAGCAGACAGACAGGATGACGGACAGGCATTCAGACAGACAGACATATAGGCAAGCAGACAGTCAGGATGACAGACAGGCATTCAGTCAGACAGATATAGCCAGACAGACAGGATGACAGACAGGAGTTCATACAGACAGACAGACACATAGGCAGGCAGACAGACAGAATCACGGGCGGGCATTCAGACAGACAGACATGTAGGCAAGCAGACAGACAGGATGACAGACAGGCATTCAGTCAGACAGAAATGTAGGCAAGCAGACAGACAGGATGACGGACAGGCATTCAGACAGACAGACATATAGGCAAGCAGACAGTCAGGATGACAGACAGGCATTCAGTCAGACAGATATAGCCAGACAGACAGGATGACAGACAGGAGTTCATACAGACAGACAGACACATAGGCAGGCAGACAGACAGGATGACGGACAGGCATTCAGAGAGACAGGCTTTCAGACAGAGAAGCATTTAGACAGACAAGCAGACAGATGTAGGCAGGATGCCAGGCGGACAGCTATACAGACAGGCAAACCAGCATGAGGAAGGCCACACTCTTGCATGAGAAGAACACCGACGGCCTGCATTTCAGAGAAGTGATGTGACCCCTGCACCTTTTCGTCACGCATTTCTCACAGCATCTCTTACAGCTCAGTGGAGCAGCACAGGTAATTGTGCTTTCTGAAGGAAAGGCGTTTAATTTTTATTACAAGCTGAATGGAGCCAGTCAACTGCATGAGTAGTGCATGATGATGTGATCATTTTTCTAAACAGGACTTAGACAAATCACTGGCACCTTAGAGAATTGCAGTAGGACTAAAACACAGCAGCTATTTCACTGCGTCCGGCCAACATTATTTAGCTTAAGCTATTTTCTATGTCCATTTACACAGCTGGATACCTTAACGGAGGACGCCACAGATTCTCTGGTGATTCCAGAGGTCTGTGTCCTAATCTGCCACAACATTTCAAAAAATATCTGTAACTGCATTTAATTTAAAACAATCATAACGGCTAACTATGTATGGTGTTTTTAAGGGTTTGCACGAAGTGCTCCGATTTCCACGCATAACCAAAAGCATGCAGTTAGATATCGGCCAATGTGCGTAAATGTGCATGAGAATGTGTGCCCTGCGATGACCTGGCATTCCGTTCAGGGAGTCCTCTGCCTTGCGCCAGGCTTTACGGCGACCTTGCGCAGGATGATTGGATGCTTATTGACTTACCTTGGGTATGCTTAATGCAGCAAAGATCCTGCCTCCGTGCTGAAGCGTGATTAGCATGGTAGCTACGAAGGACAAACATTCAAAGGAAGTGTGAAGAGGAATATGGGTACATTTGTTGTCACTCAGTAAGGTTATTTATCTTTGCAGTGTCTCTCTACTATTAGAAACTCCAGGCAGTCAAAGACTTTTAGCTATCTGCATTCAATACACCATTAAGAATGACAATTAGCAACAATGTGCATTACCATTGTGGCAGTAGGTCATGAAGATGGGAAAATCTGGAACAATAATTGCAAATTTTGCCACGTTTTAATCCATTCTTCAAATGTTGCCTGTCTACCTATTAATTTACGAAGTTAGACTTCTGTGTGAGCACAATAGACAGTGAAGAATGTTGATAAGTAGCAGGTTGGCTGAAATTGCATCATTTTTTCCACGGAAATAGTCCATTTATGCCTAAATATGGTCATTTATCACATAGATAGTTCTGGCTAAAATGCAAGGAATACGTCATATGCCTTTTCCTTATTATTTTCTGCCCATTTTCTTTCGCTGTTATGACTAGTTTCCTTCTTTTGGTAATATTTTCTTGCCTTTTCCTTAGTGGTGACGTCTCATAAGAATGTTCCATTTCTCCAATGTCGCACCACAATGGGAACATTTTTACTTTTCACGGTCTGCTGTTTTGGGTTGGGAAATGTTCCATCGTTCCCGGCTTGTTTTTCTGGGAGATAGCGAGGGGTGGGGTGGGGTGTCCCGGGGGCTGGCTCCAAACAGGCCTGGCGGATTAGGCTGCTGCTGGAGGTGGCTGCGTCTCCTCCACTCCCGTCAGACAGTCCCGCGGTCCAGTAGTGACGAGCCTCAAACGCAGGATCCGGATGTCCTGTCCATCAGCAGACCAAAGTGATGTCCAGACATCCAGTGCCTGCTGGACCTTCAAAATAAAACTCCAGTAAGCTCACACAGGCATGCGGAATATCCTCTGTGAGGTGTTCGCTTTTTAATTCCATACTTTCACATCTCTTCCTTTCTTTGTGTCTCCTTACACAGACTAATAGGCCCATTCTGACAGGTAACATGCATTCACTTTTGTATGTCTGTTATTTAATCACGGTGAAAGCCTTTTTAAGTCACTCTCAGCTGGGGACTGTTCAGGCGTGTGTGCCTTTGTGTATTTCCATATAAGATTTTTACACAAAAGGAACACAAAAAACTCCAGTTAAAGACCCTCTCTGTCAACTGGTCAAAGTTAAGGCTTTTGCCCATAACAAGAAAAAAAATCCTGTTTTTTATTTTCCCCTGCTAGGCAGGGTATTTTCATTTAATTATTATTGTTATTATTAATATGGTTTTTTCCTTGTATGGGTGTTGGTGTAATAAGCTCATACTGTGTTGCCTCAGTTCGGTGCCTGGAGTTGGGCGTTTTCCTTCACGAATTTAATCTGGTGGTCCCTCCCTGGAGGGATAATGTACCACAAATCTAATCGCGGCTTTGAAAACAAGTTCAGACGGGGGGGCTGTTTCCCAGTTTAAGCAAAACGCTATCAGACAGGGCTACCTGGAACATTCTCTGGTGCCGACATTTCATGCTACAGGTATACAAAGCTGTTAACAAAGACTGGCATGTACAGTTGTAAATCAGAATGGGCTCAGGGGGACTTTAGCAGTATATTTGGAATTTCTCAAAAGAAAAAGTGATCTAATGTAGTGTCCCTGTATATGTGTATGTGCAATAAAACACATTGGTGATGTGACAGGGAATTCATGGAAATTTTCTTGTCTTAATTTAAATCTGTGGCTGTATATCAAGGGCAGCGCTAATCTCATTCTGAGTGACAGCGTAGCCATCTGCTAATCATTCAGGTTCAGCCACTGGGTGGCCAAAGCACTTGACTGATACATATGAGATGACATTCAAGGCCGCAAATTATAACTGAGAACTGATTGGTTTGGCATTTTGAGAGATACGAATCAATGAAAGAATTACGAAAGACAGCAGGTGACAAACTACCCACAGAGTTTATAGAGCTGAAATATTGGGATGTTTCTGGATAAAGCTAATGAGAGTTTTACTTACACAACAATGTTCTGAGGCCAGAAGGCAAAATAATTGGTTCAGACAGCTAACCAATCAGATTGCAGAGGAGGTGGGTCCAAGCAACTAAATGAGGTGGGACCAAACAATCAGATGTCTTGGTAAAACTCCCATGAGCCTGGATGAACACCAAAACCTATTTTGAATTTTCAGGATTCTTCTATTAGGGTCCTGATCCTAGATCTACGGCCAGAGTGCTAATGATAATTTACTCTGTCATTAGCCTCACTTTTGTTCGGAGTCCTATTACTCTTGCTGTGCTCCAGCGTGAGCCTCTCGCTGGCATGCTCCCTACCACCAGGGGGAGCCTCAGACAAACCTGCAACACGAGAGAGGACGAAGTTCTTGGAAGTCTTAGGAATTTTAAAGGAAAAATGGGTCGCAATCCATGCCAGCCTGTGATACTTAATAATATGCAAATGCATTCCTAACATATCCATAATTTAAAAGAAAACAGAGGACTGGGTTCTGAAATGGGGTTATTTTCTTTTGGCACTTGTTTGTTTAAACAAGTGCTGATTTTATACCCCCAACACCAGGCACTAGATCTGATTTCCCATTCCAACTAAACAAAAAAACTCTAGATTATGTACAGCTACAGTATGGTTAGGAACCATCTTGAACTAAGAATCATAAGTAGTAGCAGTACTACGCAAATAAATAATGAGCATAGCACCAGGAAGTTAAAGGCTGATCAAAGACAAAACACAGTTGCTGGAAAGCGTGGGATGTCTATACCTCTTCACATGATCTATGATTATGTCATAGGAAAAAACATCCGTCCTCCCTCAGTGGCGGCAAAAAACTGTGCGGAAGTGCAAAGCCTCTGTCAAGGAAGACGAATTGCGGGGGGTGGCAATGGATTCGGGAAGACGATGATCCATTAGCTTCATAAACTGGTTCCTGTAGATGACTTCTGAATTATTTAGATTTGATCCACCTAATGCAATTTTATAGCCTTAAAACAAAAAAAAACGCTCTATTTATTTTTATTGGATGGTTTTAGACTTTTTTTTATCTGGAGGGGGCTGGTGTTTCGGCTTGTATTTCCAGGTATTGATTTAAATTTTGATCTTTGGAGGATCACACTGTGTAACTCCAGGCCACCTAGCCAGTGAAATGGAAATGTCCGTAGAATCGGAAATAAGTACGGGCACCTTGGAGACGAACCATATATCACTTCATAATACGATGATCACAAACCGTATCAACCATAAAGAGTGTTTCCCATTAATGACTAAACTGAAACCTTAGCTTAACACTGGGACCTCGGCCCTGCAGGGCTGCGGGGCCGATCCCACTCGCTGGCGGGGGAGGTTTCATGTTCTTTACATCTTCTGATTCTCCCCAAGCGGCATATGCATGCTCGCCGATTCCAGTATGGAGCAAAAATGTGGACCCTCTTGCAGGGAGTTGGGAGGGAGCAAAAACATTTCTGGGGGTCACCATGGACCAGGTGGGGAAACAGTGCTTTATCAGATAGGATCCAGGCTCATTGTGACCCTGGATTGGATGGAGTGGTTATGAAGAATGAATGGATGGATGGATGAAAGCCTGCACGAGCTGTACAAGTTCTCATCGGGATGTCAGGGTGTACTCATGAACGATTAACTATTAGCGCTATACTAATGCTATTTTAACTGATTCATATAGGATGACATCTTGCACAGGAGCTGGAAACAGGCATGCAATATTCAGTGTAATTTTCAATGTATTGCCGCAATCATACTAATACATGGAGGGAAAATATCCATCTAACCCTGAACGGAGTCATGGGGTTCTAGAACCTATTTGAGGCAGCATAGGGCATACACCAGGGGTAATTTAGTCATAAGTGAGTTAGCCTAACTGCATATCTTTGGACTGTGGGAGGTTCTGAATATTTTTCCAGGAATAATCAATCATGAATTCCACTTAAAAGGATTTTCTTATAGGTGACAAACTGTGCTATTATTTTCATATATAATGTAAACCTGGAACAGGAATCATACTTAATCACTGATACAAAGACTACTTATGATTTGACTTTTTAGTTCATGATGGTTATTACTGTGGTCATGACCTCTGTCCGGCTGCGATGTGCTCGGCAGTACATAATTAACATTCTGATTCAAAAGTTCACATTCCAGCTGGCTTCCTGAGATTTGGGATATGTATTGGACACAGCTGGTCATTGATCCAAACGATCACACTGATTGGTATAGATTCATCTTAACTTTACCAGAGAAAGTTATATAAGCAATATGCAAAGGGGCAATTTTTGCAGGATGGAAGTCAATACATGTTTCTAGACAGGAGATAACTGCAACCTGACGTAAATATCCGTACCTCATGTTAGGCAGTGATAACTGCAGGTCATTATATGCAGATATATCCATAACTCCTGAATAAACAGATATGTCCGTAAGTCACGTTAGACAGAGATAATGGTAAGTCATGTTGGGCAAACATAAACATAACTCATGTTATGCGGCAATATCCCTAAGTCCATAAAATGTACAGATAACCATAATTTATGACAGAGCATGACTTTTCAAATACCTACCAAATTAGCTCATTTTAAACCAGCAGTGTTGCAGTGGAAACCTTAATACCTCTATGCGTCTTGTTTCTCTAGAAACTTCTCTGCCCTCATTGTGACACCATCTGGTTTGAAGGACTAATGAATACCAGAAAATCTAAGAGATAATGTGTGAAAACCATGCTTTTATTCAAAGTGACATCCACTTTTCCCGAGTTGTCAAAACCCGGGGCTCAGCTGTTAATGGTAAGGAGCCAGTGTAAATATAATTCGGGGGTGGAAAGAGTGATTCTTTATTTAATTCTTACTAAAACCTTGGAGGTTTATGGAGGGTATCAAAATTCTACATGGAGTCTGGGGGCTATTGGCCTCTGCTTCTTAAGATAGAGGTTTTAGGGGGCAGGCATTCTTTTAGCTGGGGCAGATATAAAACTCAGAAAGTAACCTTCGATCCATGAACCTTTTGGCCAGAGCTCCACTGCACAGCCAGATTCATTAATAATGTTTCCCAAGATAAATCATATGACAGTGTCACCACCAGCAGAAACAATTCAAGGTGCATATCCTTTCCTCACCCCCAAAATCTTCTAAACCAAATGGCAATTTTGAAAATGAGCATCCTGAGGATTTGATCTTCATGAAAACAACTCCACAATATTCCAGTTAAGTTATGCTGAATGAAATTACAACTTGGCAACTTGATGAATGCCTAGATTTTCCTCAGACTTAATGGTACACATCAGGGGTGTCATTGCGCCATTAGAGAAGGCCAAACCTTCACAATGAACTGTTTTTTGAGTGACAGCCTGATGTTTCATAACTGTTTCATACGTGTCATGGACTCGCTTGAAGTCACTGTGAAATGGAATTCCATAATGGTGGAAATGGTGGGGTGTCTGTCTATTACTGAATGGTGGCTATAAGTGAGAAAAAAACAATAAACAAGGAAACATCCCTCGATCCACCTGTGAATTCAATTATTTGCACACAATTTAAGTCCTGGAATTCTAGACCCTTACACGTTATTAATAAATATATGTTAGTAATTAATGAATCAGTTTTACTTGAGGTTTATGAACTGTCGTGTAATCATATACTGGCCAAACATTTTTTTTTCTATGAATTTGCTATATTTAAAAACTGCAGGGTGGGTATGTGATTTTTTTTCCCCCCAGAAGGCAGTAAGTGGTGTGGAGTTACAGCTTTAGTCGGTGTCATACCTGTCACAAAGTGAAAATAAGGGCCTTTCAAGACTTAAAATGTCAAGATAGGTAACTCTGGCATTGTGTCACTGTGAGAAGAAAAAAAGGGACGTATCCATCGGTCATGGTCGAAGTCCACAAAATGAAATCATTTCTAATGCTTTCTCACGCAGCCATGGGTCAGTAGGCGTTGCTCCGCGTCGATATTGTCATGCTCTTCAATAACTGACACCTGAATGTGACTTGACAAAGCAATGAATACTCTTCTGTATAGAACACATGTAAGTGTTGCAATTAAACATGTCAGAAATGATCAACTTACATATCTTTAGACTTATGCTGAAGTTTTTTTTTTTTTACTTGAAATACATAAGTCCTCTCCCCTGGTATTAAAGAATAAGATAATTACACAGCTCAGGAAAAAAAATTAAGAGACCACAGCAACATTTTCAGTTTCACTCACTTCTCAATTTAGGGGTGAGTGTCTGTGAATAATATCTGGCTTTTTCCTGCTTCTCATTAATGAAGGGTTTCTCCCTTGCTTTATGGGACCTCAATTCTGCTTCTGGGAGCCTGCTATGAACTGCCCTAGCAGTGCACTTCACACCACTTAATGTTTCCCATTCCTTTTGAAGGTCACTTGAGGTCATCCTCCAGTTCATGAAGCACTGTTGCATAAGTTAACGATCATCTCTGGCATTAGAAAGTCACTTCCGCCATTTACCTGGATAGTTTCTGGTCGTTCCCAGTGTCTCCTGCTTCACCTTATTCTGGAAGCCTGGAAGCAACCTGCTGCTCAGCATAGCCTACTGCCAGCAGAACCAGGATTAAACCAGGATTTAAAAATGCAGATTTTTTAAATATAGAGTGGTCTCATAAATTTTCTAGAGCTGTGTTTAATCATTTGTCCAGACATCCCACACCCATTTGTTCCTGTGCTTCCCAGCTCCAGGCTCAGTATTCAGAAAGTGGTAAGAGAAGATGGATAGATGGATAGATGTATATTTTTTTAGTATCTATTAAATCGTCTTGCTTCAGAATGTTCCAGAAACATGTCAAAGGACAAACCAAAAATACTCCTCCTGTTTTCTTTTTACTTGTCCATTGTATGCTGGGTCACTATCTCTCATTTTCATTCTTGGGATCCCCCCCTTTTATCTGCCCCTCTCTTGGGTTGATGTAATTCTGCCAAACGAAATCGGCCTAAAACTGCTGCCGAATCCTCACGAGCACAGGCAGCTTTGGAGCGCAGCGGTGCGCGGGAACAGACTCAACGTGACTGTTTAGCATTGGCGATTCCGCACTCGTTCCTCTTTGCCTGGAGCCCTGTTCTGTGAGCCACGCTGATTCTTCCCATCACCTCTGTGCTCAGGTGAGTGTTTGAAAACAGGCCTCTGACACCCGCAGTAAGACTCACGTCAGCTTCCAGGTTGGTGGTGTTTACTCACTTCGCGTCCGGCGCATCGACCCGGGGGGTTCGGGCGGGGCTAGAGTTTCTAGAAAATAAATGACTGCTGAACCCGTGGAATTAATTAGGGCCACTGAGTCACAGTGTGCGGGGGAGGGGACAATCATTTAATGGGACCTCACCATATCAGCCACAGATGGCCTCGATGTGGGCAGCGCGTGGACGTGGTGTCCTGCGGCCGCTGATGCAATGTGGCCCTTGTCTCCCGTCAGAGCGGGGATATCAGTGCTCTATTGGGGGGCGAATCATTAGGTTTGGGCTCATTTCACTAACGAGCTTGTGTCCGAAAGAGGTCAACGGCAGCTGTCACGCTTTTACATCGACATGGGCCATGTCGGGATGCAGGGGTGTGGCTTGTGGTTCTGGGCCGCCTGACAAGATGTCACCTTGGGCCGCAGCTGGGGGGGGGTACATTTTGGGGCCCCTAATAAGAGCTGGGCCCCCTGAATCTGCCAGGGTCTCTGTGCCCCTCTGAGTCCCCTGTCAGGATGTGATACCACATGCTACAATCCAGATTCAGATAGACTTGGAAGGCAGCAGAAGAAGTACTTGTGTTCCGACTCCCCGGAAAAGGTTGTTTAGTTTTGCCCTTGAGCGACGCAGTAAAAATTAATTATTCGGGCATATAAGCAAATGAAATATACTATTAGTACATTTATTAGTCCTGAACACCGAGCCAACAGAGCATCAGCCCGGAAACCGCTATGATAGTCTTGCCCCACCCCCATCTGGCGTGTTTTTATTTTGACCTCTAACGTTTCGTGCCCGGGCTCATTGGCGGGGAACGGCAGGTTATCAGGGTGATGCAGAACAACCAAGCTGAACGAAAAATGTGCAAAATTAAAACTCCTCCCCTCCGCCCTTGTTTTAGGACATGCCAGGAAACATACTATAGGATACCAGGAGAAAAATGGCCACGGAGAACACTTCCTCTGCGCAACACCCCTCCCCCCCCCAAAAAAAAGAATGAGTTAAATAGAAAAATAAGACAATGTCAGGAACATTTCATTTCTACTCAAGTTATATAAAATAATAATACAGTATGTCATAATGATCATTATACAGTAACAATAAAACTGCCCACTTATCGTACTGCCCCTCCAGCCGATGAAGCACTGAAGCCTTGGAATGCTTTTATGAGCATCACAAAATAGTGCGCGCCTTCATTATTACGAAGCCTCGTATTTAACCCACAATTATAATATAACAGGCATTATGGCCGTATGAGTTGTTCATAAGTAGGAGTAGTTCGTAAGCTGGATATTCTTTTCCCAAGGAATGCCTGTACGTTCATATTAATTACTTAAGTTTGTAAAACATTATATTTCCTGAGCTGCTGATTCACTGCAGGGTCCCAGGGCAACTGGAGCCAATCCCAGAAAGCACAGGACATCTGGCGGGGGGGGGGGGGGCAACACAAGCTTTTTAA
>JAABNY020000129.1:694840-705553 GCA_015164015.2 Brevimyrus niger
AAATACGAAGGGATAATGTAAAAGACGGTGTGGGAGAAAGAGGAAGAAAAAATTTTTTTTAAGTGTGGGTGGGCGGGTGGGGGGAAGAGCGGGGGGGGGCGGGGGGGGGGGGGGGGGAAAATCAGCCTTTTTAAAAGTTGGAGGGGGTATCTTAGGGATGGAGGGTGTAATGGTGGCTGTAAGTGAGGAAAAAAAGCTTCTTGAAGAAATAATTTCCCCATTTAATAATTAATAATAATAATAATAATTATTATTATTATTATTAACTTCCTGATTTCTTATATTTCCTTTACATCTAAAGTATGTAAATTAAAGCACCTTTTAATGTACAATGTAGTGTAAGACCATAGCATACTAAATTTACGACCATGTCCTACTATTAAATATTGTGTGATCCTCACTAACGCAACATTGGTTACCATAAGTCTTCGAAATCTATTCTCCCTTCTCTGAATCTAAGCCTGATGGATTGTCTGTGATTGGCTGGATGGCTGTCTGATCAATCTAAGTTGACCTGTGTGTGTGTGTGCTTTCAGACACAGAACAGAACTGATACAGAACTCCTAAGTAGGAGTAGGTTGTTACAGCATCCCCCCCCCCAACATGTGTGACACCCTGAGTAAATGAGTCAACATGGACAGGATACCAGTTCATCAAAAGACACTCAAGGAGTTACACACAATTTAAAGTTTAGACACGTCATTTGACCTAAATCTTGTTTTTCTGGGCTTTGGGAGGAAAGCCCTGTAAACATGAAGGGAACCACAGCAATTATAAAAGCGTACTTTGATTTGGATTCATTTTTTTCAGGCTTAAACTCAGGCCATCTCAGAAGAAATTTAAATGCAACATTTTAAAATAAGTTATCCACCTTGTGATATCCTCAAATTAAACATGTTCAGAAATGATAAATATTTAATTTTAAAGGTCAACGTTCTTGTGGAAATATCAAACAATATTACTATTCCATGTTAATCCTGTTTATTTCATTATGAGACGTTTCATTTAAAAATTTGTTGAAGCCAAAATATGTCAAGTTAAATTACCACAAATTTGGAGAGGCTTTCCTAGAATAATCCATAATAGCTGTAAGATTAAAAACCAACGAAGTATTAACACACCATCCATCCATCCATCCATCATCTAATCACCCATCCTGGTCAGGGTCAGATGGGAGGGGGTTTGGAGCAGGAAACATAGTACACAAGGTTGGGGCAAACCCTGGACAGGTTGTAGGGTGCACACCTACATTTATACATTCTCTATGGGTACTGTAAAAATTCCAGCCAGCCTACCTACACGACTGTAGGAGGAAATTGAAGTACCTGGAGTATCAGTGACATGGGGAGAACATGTAAACTCCACGCACAAAGCAGATGCTGGGTTTGTGTAATTACACATGTGAAAGGACTGATCAGAAAATGCTCAGAGAAGAAAACCATTTATTTGTACCACTAATCATTTTTATTCCAATGTTAACTGCGTTATTAAACAGCACAAGTATATCAGAAAGATGTTCCTGGATGAATTATTATGCTAGCAAAGAAATATAGTGATTTGTAGTGTGTAAAGTACATAGTGCAGTGATTTACTTATTTTTGAAAGTAAAAGTAATATTCTAAGTTGTTCTGCTACTGAAATGTAACAAAAAGTACTCATCCATAATCTTCCAAGCTCAGATGCTTCATTAAATATATTGAGCTTGTAGACTTCAGTCGATGGGCCCATCTGCAATAATGATACATGCTTATATAATCCTAGTACACATGCTGATAGCCAGCTAATTACTGGCTGCATGACAGATGCACAGAGAACAGACCCCCGAGGTAGTAAGCATGGGTTAAATCTCCGGTAAGTTTTCTCATGGGTTGCACAAGTTGTAATGTTGTTGATCGGGCAACATCGAACGAAGGAAATATACCAGGATGCACATTACTGGTACACAAGTACGCATTCAATTTTAAAAGTGTGGTAATGATTCTTGTAACAGCTCAAATGCACGTAAAATACATACACATTTGCGCTGTTACAATAATTGATTCCTGCACATACTGTATCGCTTTATATATTGTGTACCAATTATGTGCATCCCTGGAAAAATATTATTTTCTACACTACTGCTTTCCAAACATGTATTGATTGGGGGGGGGGTTATGGGTCCTGGATTCATGGTGACAAAGGATCACGTGATGTGCCTTTCCCCAATGCGTGAGAGCTTCCTTGGTGTCCTGCTGTACTGAAGTCACAAGCCTTTAAATGCTTTATTTTGCCAAATTAAAACCAAGAGACTTATTCTTCTGGTTAAGAAGTAGAATGTTTGGTGCTATCATGTGGTTCAATCAGTGGAATTATGTTGATACATTTTTTCCCTCATTATCTAACAGATCATCTGCTCTGTTGTGCTAATTTCATTCGGTACACTTTAATTTAGTTGTACAGCATCAAGGGTGTAGATTTGGGTATGGATGGTGAGGACCGATATTGTGGGAGTACTGTGTTTATTTAGGGGGCTTGGAGGGTTCAGGTCTGATTTGATCCCTACTAATACTGAAACGAACCCAACAGCCTTATATAGCATATACTTGTCCTGAAGTCATTTAGAAAAATCATTAAAGCCTGACTACAAGCAAATTAGTAACAGCATCAGAGAATTCTCACACAACAAACCAGCCATGCCTATGGCCTGTCAATCTTGCCTCTTGTTCCTGCCCTCGTGTTAATCATTCACAGCTGCCTTGTGTTTCCTCCCTCATTAGCCTAATATATTAGCGTTTCTCAGTCCAGTGTTCCTTGACTGGTCATTGTTGTCTGTTTATGTCTGCTGTCAACCCCGCGAGCCCTAATAAATCTTCCCCATGAGGTTTTCCTGCATAGCCTGCATTCTACATTGTTCCTCCCATTGGTGAACGTGACAGCAAAGAATCACAAGAGGAAGTAAACAGTCCCCCAGTAGAAACAGGGGTTGAAAAAAATAACATGGTCCAAGGCCTATTAGCTGGCCAAAATCCTTATATTCCCCATCAACGCATACTAACTGTATTCTGTCCCCAAATGGGTATGCAAGAGAACAACATGCAGCAGTGATCAGCCCTTCAGTTATATCACAGAGCACGGAGTTCAAAATCACCCATCAACACTGATCTAGTGCTGCAGCAGTCTGTCACAGAGGGGCTGCAAATTGTGTGAGCAAAACGTTAATGGAAAGAAAGACAAAAACTGCATCCAACCGGCTAGCAGAAGGTTTCATAAGGGAGTATGTTTGGGTATCTGTTAGCAATGCAAGGAGAAGTACTATAAAAACAATATGCAAAAAAGTGTGAAATGCTGAATTTTTCAAAACAGTTCGTGTCCAATGTGGTCCCTTGAATGGATGGATGGATGGATGGATGGATGGATGGATGGGCATGGATTTGTGTATGGGTTACATCTCAACCAATATTGTGTTTTTGCTGTAATTTGGTCCCTACAAATGCTGAATCCAAACCTATGCCCATGGATGGATGAATGGATAGATGGACCTATTGTCTACACCTTTAAATTGTAAAATTAATTCTTATTATCACATTATTTATGTGCTGGTTGCACTGTTTTTTGATAGACACACTTGATAGCGTCACACTGGGAGAATCTGGACAGGAACCCTCACCTAGAGGGTTAAATATTAGGAAATAAAGAGGCTGAGTGATTGAATGATGAAAGCAGGCTGGAGCCGCCGGACCCCATAGCCGCCACTGCGGTCTGAATTTATTTTCTTTGGAAGTCGCTTGTTTTTTATTGGCTGCTGTGGTGTGTGCTTTACACCTTTGTGTCTTCACGCCACGGGAGATGTCCCGTGGTACCGATTCTATCTGCGCACCCATCTGTGCGGGGTGGGGGGGTCACTGGGGGCCCACTCCCATGAGTTTTTCCATAAATTCGAACCTGCCAGAAGGATGACGGGGAACAATAAAAAAAAAAAAAACAGACCAGAGAAGTATAACATCGTTATTCTGAGACAGCAAGATGGAGGACGAGGGGGGAGATAAATGACACCGTGGATGGAACATGAGCAACCTGGCACAACAATAATAACATGTGGATGCGAGGCTTTGGATACTTGGATATTATGGACATGGAAGAGGGTTAAATCTGTATCTATCTGTATCTGTATCTATTAATAATCACATATTTTATTACAGGCTTTTATATCTTTCTGCACCATCGTATGTATCCAGCACCCTGACTATTTAAACAAGAGACGGAGAGCAGTGCTGAGTACACATTTCATTTTGAAATTCAAGCTCCTTTTGGAGTGGCTAACATGAGGAAGTCAAAGGAACACGATGGAGGTGGGTTGGTATTTTAAATGCAGAGCGTATAAGTCAAAATTTGGAAGATGCAGGCTTCCGCGAGGCCTGGAATTCCGAGGGCCAGCGGAGTGTCATAGCTGAATATGAGGCTCTTGTGAGTCACACTGGATGTTCCATCAACCGACAGTCAGGTGGAGGTAGGCGGGTGGAGATTGAAGAGGCGAGGTTAGAAGGTTTACAGGTACCTGCAATTCTAAAGTGCTGATATTGACAGAAGTCAGCATCTGTATCTTTGACTTTGATATATTTATTTGTTTTAAAAATGCCATTATTATTTGTTTTAAAAATGCCATTATTCCAACAGGAACTGAAAAATTATATATTAAATAAAAATCATGGTCTGCCCGTGAAAAGTAGTCTTTTAAAAAATACATATTATTTCCAAAGATCATACATCAGAACATCTCAAAATATTTTAATAAGATACTTTTATTTGCATTTTGTATAAGTACTTGAAAAGGAGAAGTTTTTTAAAAAGGTATTTCCAAAGATCATTGATTAGCATAAAAATATTTTAAAAAGGTATTTTTATCTGCCAGTTGGATAGGTGTGCAGGAATCCCATGCATACATATCCCATCATGCTCTTCTATGAGACCGTATCAAAGTATACAGGTGAGAGGGCAGCTCTGGGTCAGAGTGCAGCCTCCGCCATTTATTCGGCATCCCTGGAGCAAGGGCCCTGCTCAAGGACCCAGCAGTGATATGATACTCAGCCAGCCAAGGAATTCAAAGCACGGAGCTCGGGGACTTGGGTGCAGACGGCTAACGGGAAGAAGCACACAGCCCTGCAGGAGTGACTCGGGCAGGCCGCACGTCGCAGTGCTGCGGCTCGCCCTCCCCATGCCCTGCTCTCCTCTTAGGACTCTATTCACATCTCTCTTATCTCCTCTGAGTTCCTCTCTCAGCAGTCAACCCTAAAGCATGTGGTCAAAATCCACTCCATACTGCTTTTGTCCAGGCGCTTCACACTCTATTCGCTTCAAGTAGACGAATACTTTATGTCATCTTACCTCAGATTAATAGCACCCCGTGATCTAATTTATATTTTGGAATACAGTAATGATGATAATATATAATATTCTGATGACATTTATCCTGAGACCACTGCCAAGGTCAATGAGAGGCATGCGCGTGTGACAAAACTGTATGAATACTATGTGGTGTCTATTTGATGATGACCTCAGAGTCGTCGTACAACCGACCTCAGAGATGGGAGCTAATGCAGAAATAATGGCAGAAATCGCCGGTGACTTATTTGCACGCCCAGGGCGTGAGGCAGCTGGTATGGTGAAGCATGAGGACTATGCTTCCGGAAGGAGCTCCATAACAGCCATGGATGTGTGGGGTCTCCAGCCCATGACAGAGAGGGCAGAGCCTGGTTAGGGTGCTTGGCTGTGTACTGGGCAAGCTCATTTCAGCTCCTGGCTGCCCCTGAATTTGCTACAATAAGTTTTGAAAGCCATTTCATTCTCCAGATCAGATCATATATAAATAAATAAATTAGATGTATTTGTTAGGATAATTGTTGTACATTTAATAATGTTTTTAAAAGTTTTGAATCAGGCAGAAAATATTTTGGTCTTTTAAATATGGGTGGTTAATTCTTCTTTTACAGCAAAACCTCTGTTTAAGGTTTTGCTGTAAAAATTATCATTAGATATGTTTCATTGTCAACAAATCAATCAGAACTAACATTTCGCTACATTTTGACACCATCTTCACAACTTATTCAGTTAAATGTGTTGATATTTTTACTCCAAGATAAAAAAGAATTGAGAGTAAGGTTCACTTTATTACATTTGTCGACTATTTATTTGACCCAATTCGTCTATAATGGAGTTGACAAATTTTTCTTAGTGTATTGTTTTTCAGAAGTAATCATTATTATAAAATCAGAAAATACTGAAATTGTTACATTTTGAGTGTGTTATATGGAAATAAGTTTGATGGAATAAGTTGAAAAGTTTAAAGTTAAAAAATATCATTCCTGTTGTTTTCCTTGTATGCCTAAAACATACCTGTAATTCAAGAATGTGCCATATACACAGGTGTGAATGTGAGTGTGTCTTGCGATGGGTTGATGCCCATAGGTGTGAATGGCCTGCCAGTGTGCCCTGTGATGGATTGGTGCCCATAAGTGAGAATGGCGTGCAAGTGTGCCCTGTGATGGGTTGGTGTCCATTGGTGTGAATGGCATGCAAGTGTGCCCTGCGATGGGTTGGTGCCCATAAGTGAGAATGGCATGCAAGTGTGCCCTGTGATGGGTTGGTGTCCATTGGTGTGAATGGCGTGCCAGTGTTGCCCTGTGATGGGTTGGTGTCCATTGGTGTGAATGGCGTGCCAGTGTTGCCCTGTGATGGGTTGGTGTCCATTGGTGTGAATGGCGTGCCAGTGTTGCCCTGTGATGGGTTGGTGTCCATTGGAGTGAATGGCGTGCAAGTCTGCCCTGCAATGGGTTGGTGTCCATTGGAGTGAATGGCGTGCCAGTGTGCCCTGCAATGGGTTGGTGCCCATAGGTGTGAATGGCGCTGCCAGCTTCTAGGACCGGCTCCAGACCCCCGTGATCCTGGATCAGACAAGCAGGTATAGAAGATGCAGGTATGGCTGGGTGGATCATCAAAATACATTCACAAACATGAAATTTATTATCATTTTTTATATTTGTATACACTGTAGAATGTATATATCAACAAAAAAATGACTTTGTTTTTTTCAAACGATGAATACTTTTTTTATCACTCCCAACTGTGATTTCATACAAAATAACATGGGCCAGTGAAGATAAAACAGGAGTAAGTTGGGCTTCTCTGAAAAAAATGATAAAATCCAACTTTGAGAAATGTTTTCTTCCTCTGGTAAGACAGAGCCTCTTTAAGGATCCAAACCCTTTTCTTTTGCCATATTGGAAGCAAGAATTTCTTTGAGATTAAACATGTGGTTAAAAAATTTCAGGTCTGTCTCATTTCACCTTCAAAAATAGATGAAAGGCTGGATTATTGCCTAGGTATGTTTATGTTATACACTGCCTTTGCTTTGCTGCATTCCTTGTTGGCAGACATAGAGAAACAGTCTGCATCTTTTGGTTTTATCATTAAAGAACCATACACATTCAAAAACCTGGAACCTGAAAGTTTTCTAAAGTCCCGCACAGTGACCTTGGTCAAACAAAATTACATATAATTCATTCATTGACTAAAAAAAATACCTTTATTTCAGAAGTTAATAAAGAAAAAGAAGACAACTAAATGAAATATTTTCAATGACTGGTTCTTTGAGTCATGCACAGCTGAAGCTGTGGTCAGACAGAGGGAGCCTGAGAGAGAGAGCAAGAGAAAGAGAGAGGGGGGAAAGGGAGAGAAATGAATTAGCGTCTTTGCTGTCATCCTTTCCTTTGCAGTAATGCTGAATGTGCTAATGCAGAATGGTGGTCAGCGCTGTAAATCCAATTCCTGGCATAGCCAATGACTTATTTGCATGTGACTGGTCTTGGTCATGGCTGACATTTTCACTTGAGCAGTGACCCCGGGGTAATTCACATTAAAGTGCAAACAATTAGTTTACTTGACATTGTGCGATTTGCATGAGCTGAACTTCATATGTCCAGCCAGAACTGGATTCCACAGGAATACATAAAAGGGGCAGTGATATTTATGAATGGAACAGGCTTTTTATATTTTTAGCACAGCTCCTTAAAGTCTGTATACAAAGTTTAAGTACTACCATGGCTTCTGCTTGTTCTGCTAATGATGTACAGTACAGAATTTCTTGTTTGAATCCCTCTGCTTTGACTTCTTGGATGCACAAACAACTCTTCTAGGAGTAAAAGAAGCTGCTCGCAGTGGCCAATAATGGTAAGTGAAGACCCAGGGTTGTTTGCAGCTGCACCTAGAGGTGCTGCGGTGAATACTCTGACAGCTATGGGATTTAAACCCACAGAGGTATATTGCACCCAGGGTTTTGAATAAATGTCTTAATATGCAATATTATTCAGGGCAGCAAAGGCAGGTCCCTCAGAGAATGCAGCTGGCTATGATACAGAGGCCACAGGAAGCAAGTCATTAGCCATGTGACAAGGCCGCCCAGAACACCATCGCTTTCACCTGCCGATGTGTCAAAAAATTACTTCAGTTCCTCATTTAAAGAAGGAGTGATGATTTTCCTGTTGAAAAGAATACAGATAAAATTACTATACGGAGTAGTAGGAGGTATATTGCAGGAAATTGCGTAACGTCGTTTTAACTGTGTATCATCATTCTTCAGCCTCACCAGCCCGGTGGAGCAATTTGAAACACGCAAAATGAAAAATGGGCCTTTTCAAAATTACCTCAAAAGCTACTCTGCTCAATGCGATAACAGTTTTGTTAAACCAAAGTTCATCCAAGCAGGGAACGACTCAATTCATATTATTGTTAATTAACCACTTTCCCTATCAATCTTCAGCAGTCTGTACGTGTCAGGAAGTGACAGACTTTTATGTGAAGTACTAAATATCATATTATAATCTGTACTTTGTAATTAAATTGGGGTGGGCAGGCAGAGCATGATTTCACATTACAAAATACCATTTATTGAGAAGTTGACGCAAATGATGAAACAATGAAGAGATTAGATGTCTGTCTGAGACTCTCGCACTGGCTTTCAACCAGGCACCGCTGTAACCAACAGAAACAAAGCCTAATTACTGCCATCCCTCCAAAACAACAATCAAACAATTAATATCCAAATTACTGGGTGCTGTCAGTCACAGCCAGGCTTAAAATGTCAGGACCCCGGAAATCAGGTGACGCACGGTATCCCGCTCACTGTGGTGGGTATCCAGGTAACCTTCTCCCCCCATGACTGCTGAATACTCTGTTGCTGATAATATAATACAACTATTGCATTGTGATTCAATGCATAAATGATTCATTTGATACAAACATGAAAATGACTGGGCCATATTGACTGGTTGTAGCATTCCAGTTTCTCTTTAATGAACGTGATTCGTGTAAAATTCAGAAAAAGTGGCTATGAGGGTCAATACTGGAATAAACTTTCAAACAACCTCAGCAGAGCAAAGTCATGGGAACAAACTAGCTATGCCTGGTGACAAGGTGACCCTATCACAGTGTGACCCTTGGCTCCTTTTTTAGGCTTTAACCTGCCAGGATGTTCAGACCCCTCTGGGACGACTATCCCCCCACGGTGAGACTACCCTGCCCTGCCCCCCCCCCCTCCCCAGTCAACCCCTCGCTACCCACTGCTGTAGCAAATGGCTTTTGCTGCCTTGTGTTGGGACTACAGCAGGGAATGCGCGACCCCGTCGTGTTCAACAGCAATCGTGTAGGGCGAACAGGAAGCACCATAAGCAGAAAATGTATCTCATATTCCAGCAGCAATACACAATAGCGGCACAATGACTCAGTAGGTAGCGCCGCGGCCCTACACCGTGAGGGTTGCCGGTTCTATTCCCATCCTTGTCTGTGTGTCAACCTTTCTCTCTATATAGGTGTCCTCCAGGTGTCACTATTTCCAGCTGTAGCCTAAAAATAGAACCTTAATCCATCCTTCTTCTAACCATACATCCCGATCAGGGTCACACGGGGCCCGGAGCCTATTTCAGGCAGCATAAGGCCCAAGGCTGGGGTCCACCCTGGATGGGAATGCAGGCCATCTCAGGGCACATACATGATCATAATCAGCTGCAATTAAGAGACATCAGTTAGCCTAACTCTACCTACACGAAAAGGGGTGAACATTAAAATGTCACGCACCGATCAAAATTTGAAAAAAAATGTGAGTGATAACATTTTCCATTCAGCAATATTTTAACATTTAGGTCTAAAGTCTACAGTCATGAATGACTGTTTGCGACCAACGCCTGAGAATATGATTACAGAATGTGAGTGTGCACCTTTCACCAGTGAATCTTTGATCTCTAACTGCATGTTTTTTCGTGCACATCAACATTCAATGTATTTACATAAAACCCATCATCAGATATAATCAGAGGCTCAGTGTAGTAACAGGCATCCTATTCAGGGTGGAAAACTGCCATTCACAGTGCTGCAGAAACTGAAAGACTAGACCAGTGTTTGCCAATCCAGTCCTCAGGGACCCACAGCCGGTCCATGTTTCTGCTTCCTCCGGGACCGGATTGGGAAACAATGTTCTGGACAATAATTCATTACGATTATAGACGTTAAATATTCTGTGTGGTAAAACAAAAAATCCTTTTCCACTTGAAAGGTAAATAAGCTTTTGGGAGAAATGGTGGAAATCATCATCGTTTCAGAGCCTCCTTGGATGATGTGTGAGTGTGATGTGTAGCGGGGGGGGGGGGGGGGGGGGTGGAACGGCGCCCCCCTTCTTCCACATACTGC
>JAABNY020000129.1:719136-736202 GCA_015164015.2 Brevimyrus niger
AAAAGCACTAAAGCCCCCCCCCCCCCACCCCCACCGCCACCACCATTGTGAAAGAGAAAGATCTCCTATTGTTAAGAATGAGGAATGTCATTAACCTTTCAAAGGCTTTATAGCTAAAGATAGTGTGCTTCTGTCCATGCTACTGCCACACCTGTTTCAGACATAAATGTTTGTTTACCAGGAGTTATTTCAGATATTATACTCCCTACAAATTGGTCAATATGGGTGTTTTAGCGATAAGGGCAGTCAATCATCTTCATTTTATGACCATTCAAAATGCACAGTGAAAAAAAAAATAACAGAATCAAAGTGGCCTAACATTTTGATGAATAATGGAGAAGGGTATTGCCAGAGGCTTATAAAATATGAATAGAGGTACAAGCGTCAGGTAAGTTAAAAAGTCAAGAATCAGCAGCTGGCCTTCTGCACGTTCAAATTCACGGCAGGATGGTCATTTTTATAAAAATGTGGAAGTCAGAGCAAAGCCCAAAGTGTGTATAACAAGATGAGCCTTGAAGAAGGCCTAGAGCCACAGTAATAACACCAGACCCTAGTCTTAGGAGTCAGTTTTTCATGAGGCTTCGTACGCTAATAATTCATTCTATCGTCACTTTGCTCCTGTGTGGAAGAGACACTCTGCTGAGCTGTGTCACACCTATGGTGTCCTGTGAAGGAGGAACTTGTGCTTGATTTGCTGAACAGCTGCTAAGCATGTGTTAATTCCAACAGCTGATTGGCACTGCCTGTAATCTGCTGGTACGTTTGCATCCATCCATCCATTTTTTTTCATGCTCGTTCTTATCCAAAGAGATGTGATGGCTAAAAATCCATCGAACTACTTGACTGCTTATGCAATACAGGGTCATGGTATTCCTGGAGTCTATCCCAAAGAGTATGGGGAGCATGGGAGGTATCCCTCAGCATGCAATGCCAGATGGCTAAATACAAATTACTAAATTAGTTTTTATATTATCATATTATTTATTTATCTTAAAAATATGCTGGAAAAAGAGAAGGATTTCAGCAAGTCTCATGATCCCTTTAACTGACTGATTGATGGTCTCACTTTGGTGTATAAGTCTGCATGTACTCATGTGAGACTAGGGTGATGGTGCAAAGTGATACATGCAATGAGAACAGGTCTGTGTTGAAGATCGTACTGTGAGTATGTACAGGGCCCGCTGTCTCACTGACTGCCGCCTGGAAGCCCGTCTTGACAATACTTCACTTATTTCATCTACAACATTTAGGAGCTCCATTTCAATCCATTTTTGTACATTGCATTTTAGCAATCACTTGAGATCATAAGCTGATATAGCCTGCCTGAACTTCATTAGGAGTAATTGCTTTACTTGGATGATATGTGACTGACAAAGGGATTTTATGTATCTATTATTATTGCCACAAGCATCACAGTAAGATCCTGTTTTATTATTATGCGTCAATTTAAAAAATAACTGTATTACATTTACATAATACCCAGTCACACATAAAAGTTTTCATATTATACCTCTAATTGTGATAACCTTGCTGTATGAATGTACAAAGTCTATACCCAGGCCCTTCATTTTAAATATACACAGCCTAAATTAATTTACCCATCTGAGTTTTCATAGCTATACTTAATCATGAGTATACCTACTGTACCATTAAACAAAAATCAGTATAATGACACTCTTTGTAGTTTTTAATCCATTCATTTATTCATTCGTTCATTTAAATTGAGATGAAGCCTCTTGCTATTGTCAGTATAATACCAGATCTTCAGGCAGACTTTTTACAGAAGCTGAGATCATTAATTTACATCTTTCCCATGAGAAGCGCCCATTAGTCACGCCTGTGGTTCTACCTCGGTGTATTTGGAGGGATGGGCACTGAGGAGTGTATCTGCTTGTTTTCCTTTTCTCTCTCTCAGCGGAGCCTTTGGCTCCTCTCGTCATTAATAATTTGCTCACTCGCAGATAGTTTTTCTCTTTTTTTTGCTGCTTAATTCATTAGTACAGATGAGGTCTTAAGCTCTTAAAAACTCTCATCCCTAGCGCACGATGTGCCGTCCTTGGCTAAGTGAAGACAAGTTGTAAAACGACACAAGTTTTGACCATAAAACTACTCATGACTGCTAGGACTGTTCGATATATCTACTGTGGATGTGTGTAATTTGTTTAATGTCTGACATCAGCGTGTCTTGTGGTAATAAAATTTTTTAAAATGCCTTTATTGCGTTTTTACAGCCGCACCAGCTCTCCTAGCATACTGGGATTTCAATATTTTATCTTGTTCTGCCTGTTTTGTTATTCCTCACTCCTAATGCTTAAAAGACTGATTCACCTTTCAAATGTCTGAAGTAATAGACTGAAAGTAAACAACTTCTCAAAGAAGGAAGGAATTCCAAAGGATCAGAATGTGATTCAGGCAGATAAATAATACAGCAGGAGTAAGAACAGGAAGTGTCGTTTTGGGTGCAGGTGCACAGATGTGTTCCCAACAAATAAACATGGAGCGCAGAAGAGAAGGCGGCAGAGCACCAGCGCCCCTGGAGCAGGGTCATTTTTGAAGCATCAATACCAATGGAGTCATGGACAATCACAAAAGAACTGTCTGCAAAAATGTCAGAAATATATCCATGTTTTCTTAAAAGGTTATGTCCGAGTTTCTCAAAAACAAAAAGACAGGTGGACAATGGCTAGGGTCCAACACTATGGACTACCTGGACTTCCTCTCATAAAACCTTCATATAGCATTCTTTTAGCAAAACCCACCATGTGGATGCTGTAAGGGGGAGAGGGGCCTGAAAGAATCTGGAACATAATTGGATTGGTCTGGGTTGGGTGCCCAATATAATATGCTTTCATGGGGTCTAGTGTCTAGTGGCAGCCCAGTAAGTACATGAATAATTTCTTATTCAAGTCCAAGGATGGGAACTGCTTGAATTGCTCCAGTGACATAGCTAGCTTTAACCGACGAATGAATGAAATCGTCATCTGAATGTAAATGTTTGTAAGTGAGCAACTGAGAGCCCCCTCATAAAGTAAGACTGCAAACACCTTTTGGTTATACACGGTAGTTTGGGGTTAGCTGAATGTCTAATGTGGTCCTGCTGAGGACCTATAGTGTTTTGTACTGTGTTGCTCGCACTAGATGTCATCTAAAAAAGGAAGGAACTCCTAATGGCGAGAGGTTAACATTTTCACAAAGCCTTTTTGTTATTGTTGTAATGTCATCTCAACCTTAGATGAACTGAAATTAATCTGTAAAAATGATCAGTAAAGGAAAACCAATTGTTTTTGGAAGAGATATTCTTCCTTTGAAACAAAACAGCACAAAGCAAAAGATAATCTATTGAAGTAAATTCTGATGGTCTCACTTATTAAAGTAAAACAAATAAATAAATTGTCCAGAAGTGAGCATCTTAATCAAGCGTACCAAGAACTCATAGCCTCACCCCTGTCTTTTTATTAGCAGGTATCTGCAAATGCTATTAAATTATATCATTAAACCAGCTGTGAGCATTTTTCTCCCAAGCTGTGATTCATTAGAAGGAATGATTGCGAGACAAAGAGCTCAAATGGTGAAAATGTGCCATATTTTTTCATTTTAAAAAGGCTTGTAAATCTATTGTAATTTCACAGAAAAATCAAGGGTCCGTCAGACAAATTCATGCACTGTCTGATTACAAAGTAAAGAAATATTAGAGTTGTCTGATAAGTCACAGTTTGAGCTATACTGATGATTATGTCAGCTGAAATGTATATACTGATGTTGCTCTCAGTGTTTGTGTACAGCGTATGTATTTAAGTAATCAGTTTTCTTAAAGTACACACAGGTTAAAAAGTCCTGAAAAATTTATGTGATGACACAGACCATGTTTTGTAAGTTATAGGAGCAGCTGCAGCTTTTCATTTAGAGGATGGATGGATGGATGGATAGATGGACGGGCAGATCGATGGACGGAATTTCCATAATGACAAATATATGTAAAAAAAACTATAACAATGTTAAAAATAAAAGATTCATAACTTCTGTGTTTTCATTAAACCAAGTTGCTCATTTGACGCACATTAAAATGTCCATCCATACACATACTACAATTATTCAAGCCAAAGATGATTTATAAAAGTCTGTCAAAATACAAACACATATTCAAGATACCCCTGCAATGAAAGTCTCACTACAGATTCATTTAATTGATGTGACTCCATCCGATAATGAAGGGTATGTCCCAAATAGCTTTGTGAATCAATTAACACCAAATTAACAATTTAACACAGTAATTATCTTTCGTATTAAAAGATATCTCCAGGAAACAAATTAAATTTTTCCAAGTCTCTTTCATTCTGGATTTGTCATATAAAGTAGATTGAATATAATTCATAAAATAATTAGATAGAGTCATTTAATGGCTCAATTATTGAAATGAAAACTCCAGGGTGTGTACCTTATTAATTTAATAGATTTTTTTAAAATATCCGACATGAGACAAAATAAAATCTCTCCCAACCCTCACAAAGTCATTCCCTGCTGTTTTGCTTAATGCCATTTAATGTTTCTTATTTTGTATGTTCGTTTACTACGCCAGTGGCTTAAAACTGCAGAAACTTCAATTTTCAGGCACATTACTTTGGAATCTATTTTAAAAAGATAATGCTATGAAAGTTAAAAAGTATTCAAATTACTAGACTATAGAAGAAGCTTAATTCGATCAATTTTTCCATTTCCAAGCAATTGAATTTTATAGCTGTTAAGACATCAGTAGTGGCGAATTGCAGAAATAAGCCAAATTTAGTTATTATAACTGGACTCTTAAAATGAAATTAACTAAACGCAGCTATTAGATTGCTAAAGTGTTATAGTCTATCCATCATCTGTACTGTTTCTCCAGATCTGGTTCACAGTGTTGATGGACCCTAACCCAGTAAGCACAGGTCAGGGGTCACCCTGGATATAACGTCAGCCCGTCACAGCGTTCAAGCTTGTGCACAGGGGGCAAGGTAGCTTTAGCTTGCACCTAACTGCGTGTTTCTGGAGCGTGGTGGATTCATAGTGCCAGGAGGAAACCCATGAGAGCCTGGAGAGGACACTGGGAGAATGGGAAGACCGTAAACCCATGAGAGCCTGGAGAGGACACTGGGAGAATGGGAAGACCGTACACCCATGAGAGCCTGGAGAGGACACTGGGAGAATGGGAAGACCTACACCCATGAGAGCCTGGAGAGGACACTGGGAGAATGGGAAGACCTACATCCATGAGAGCCTGGAGGGGACACTGGGAGAATGGGAAGACCTACATCCATGAGAGCCTGGAGGGGACACTGGGAGAATGGGAAGACCTACACCCATGAGAGCCTGGAGAGGACACTGGGAGAATGGGAAGACCGTACACCCATTCACCCAGGTTTCCAGTGGAAATAGGCATACTCTACCACTGGCATGTGGATCATAGGTGCAGATCTAAATTAGCTAAATGATATTTGCATTGTGGAAGGGACTCGATGGCCAGCCAAGGGCACCACCCCCTTCAAAGAAATTTACATTTACCGCGGGACCCCCCCCCAGTCAACGAAATTAAAGGGGGCATCCCCACTGGTTGGAAAAAAATGAGCACTCCATGGTGAGCCACCAGGCCTTGCGGTGGGAAGTTGAGAATCCCTGCTCTAGATGAAATCCATCTCTAGAGTACGATGGATCACCTGACGCACATCTAATAATCGCTTAAATGAAACTCCGCACGCAGAGAAGTAAACATAGATGAAAAGGAGAAGCAAAAGTCCAAGGCTGAAGGTCCAACCGGAAACATCACCTGCTACGCCGTCATTCCGCTCGTCTTGTCAAGACGTGTGATTTTTCTGAGACGCGGGGGTGTCGTGGAGTCTGATAATGGTGCAAATAAAAGCAGGGCTTTTTCTCTTTAAAATATCACAGATACTTCTCGAGACGCACGGTATCAGTGCCCTCACATGTGATCTATTTTTACACACTCTGTTGTACCTTCCCACGTTGGCCTTGATAAGAATGATTTCTGTATGAATAAATAATGAGAATCAGAAGAATAACCTGCGGAGATTTGAGCTCACTGATGTAAGGCATCTCACAGCAACTGTCAAGATATATGCAGACTGCAGAGCTGGGGGCAAGTGTGCGGCAAAAAGGTAAGAAAAGATCGCAGGAAAAACCTCAAAAGTGGAGGAGAATTTTTCCATTACCTCTTTGCGCTTGTCTGTGGAACGGGAACAGCTTTAAAAGCAGCCTGTCATCTCACCCCTGTAGCAAAATAAATGTGTTTTTAAAGGTCAAAAGATCTCACATTTATGATTACAATACCCCAAATGACTTTAATATGCAAATACCCTGAGGACAGTAGAATTCACATTCAGTAGACGTTAACTTCAGTACTATCCAGCCTCATATTGGAGCTGAAAGATATCTTCATCCATGTAGGATGATGTCTAAACCGGTAGGAAATAAGACATTATATTTCAGCATCTTGAGCTGAAGCTTAAAGTAGCTTTTATCGTGCGTGCAGTAAGAATAAAAAATGCTCACCTGCTAGCTTGAGAAACTGTGATGAGAAAAGATAAGGATACAGAACAGAGAAAACTTCCTTGGTTTTAGAAGGGATTCAGAAAGATTTCTTAATGTAGTTGCAAATGTGGAAGACTACTAGATACTGTAGATAGAAAGAAGGCATGAGTGGGGAGGGGTGAGGTGTCCTGTATGCGGAGCGTCACCTAGTGCTCTTAAAGCTAATGTACATTAGATGAACTTTTCGAAAACACATTTACAAGTGCTGAGCATATATACCAAGCAGTACGTTCGAGTGTTTAATTTAGGAGGCAGATTGTTATCTGATCTACAATCGATCCCGGGATCTGCCGAGGTCCTGGAGTCTGTGTCTTCTTCCCGTTACTCTTACCCTGAGCATAATTAGCCTAGCCGGCTCATTTGTGCTGCCGCGCCAGATCAATTTTCTCCCGCTTGCAGTAAAAAAAAAAAACGTCCGCACCTGGGCGCCAGTGTGAAGTGTATTTCTTCACAGTCAAAGGATGGTAAGAATGAAGCACCTCCGGGAATTGGCTATGTTTGATTTCTGGGAGTCGGGGGACCAGATCTTGCTAGCGTGGCCAGATCAGTGGCGGGGGGGGGGGGGGCGCGTGACTCGTCTTTGGGGGGAGAGAATTCCAGTCAGCTTGATTAATAATGAAAGCCTGCCTCACCAGACACCAACAGACTTCACCTAGATGTTTCCTCCTCCTTACTGGCTTTTATAAATAAGCCGGAACAAATTTATGTAATATCTGCAGAGTGGGTATTAGAGACCATCTTCATAAATTGAAGAACACCCGAAATGCATGTTATGCAAGTTATACTCACTATTTATTGTTAAGGGGAAAAGGTTTTTTTTGGTTTTATTCTAGCTGTTTTTCATTTTTATTTGATCTCATTTTTGTTTTGCTTTTTGTGAGAAGGTGGAGGGGATACTGGGGTTGGGATCATGCCGCGATGCATTAAGCAATTCCAGTCAAAATCAGGAAATCAAATTGTATTTGGGATTGGAAAAAATAAAAAACTATGGCGAACAGAATTGGAATTGAATTCGAATTTCAGGCAGATTTAAATCCCAACTCCAGTTCCATTTCCTGATTTGGGTTGGAATTGATGAATGCATTCCAGAATGGCCCCAACCTTGCTAGATATTACAAAGGCTCTTCCTAATCTCTACCCAGGAACAATAATGTGTGATGTGACTGGTAGCATCAGGGCATGAGGTAAAGTATTGTCCCACAAAACTACAAAGTTTATCCAAAATACTTGCATAAGGCTTTGTTGTCTAGACAGAGATCAGATCCATGTGACTTTAGGATGAATTGGGCTGGAATTGAGAATTTGCTGGGGATTTTTACAACACAAAATAGTGAAGCAAGAATTAAGGATGGCTGCTTCAGCCACAACAAAGAAGAACAGAGGGACAGAAAGTGAACAGAGACTCACACATGTTCTCACCTACAGCTGAGCCTCCGCAAACATCTCCTACCCCACACTTGTACTCAGTCTCTCCATCGGATTGCATACACAGGAACAGGCTACTGCTAAAATCCTATGCTCTTAAACTGAGTATTCCAATTTTACCTGACTTAGGATGCCTACTTTAACTGAAAAGGAAAATGAGCTATGGAGAAATAATCAGAAAGGCATAACAGAATTAAAGACGTTCAGATATAAGGATGAACAAAGGTCATGAGCAAATGAGATTACAGTACTATAATCTCATTTCAGGATGTCTTGAGGTACAGTAACCTATTTTTTAGATCCAACTGGGTCTTTGGTGATTTTTCGAGGATGGTTATTTCTCATGAGCAAATGCTCCGAGCGAGTAAGTCTCACCTCTGTAAAACTGAGTCAAAGCAAGACATGGTTTTTCCTTTTGGTTCGTTTTTTTTTTTTACTAACTAGAAGAAATTAGAACTGAAACACCATAAATTTCACAACATGTTCTTTTTCTCTGCACAAATTTGATGACCAGTATGATTGATCGTATGTGGTATTGTGACTCAGTAGTATGCGTGTATAAAATAAATCAGAAAACACCACCCACTGCCAAAGCCATCTCATGCTAGTCAATCTTTAAAGCCAGCAGTCCTACAGTTCACACAAAGACCCATTCTTTTATGAGCAGAAGGCTTTAAAGGGGTATTTTCCATGATGCCGGAGGTGTTAACAATGTCGAGCACAAAAGTAAAAGAGAAGAAAGTGTTCCTTCCCTGGCAAGACAAAGCCTAGCAGGGAGTTAATCAGACTCCACTGGCAGTGCACAACACGTAAACAGTCTTAACCCACACGCTTTTACTGCTCCTGACCAGTGCATGGGTTTCTGAGTCTTTCTGAAGTGTCCAACTGGCTGAGGTTTGGTGCATCATCACTGGTCGCTCACACTCCTACAGAGGCCAATGGCAGTCTGAGGGGCGCGGTCAAAGGCCCCGCCCTGTCTGCCAGAACACCGAAGCTGATACAGCTGTCCCAAGAATGTTGTTATCGCTGCTATTTCTTCGCTATGACTGCTTTACTCTGCTACGTTCTCATCTTCAACCAATAGAGGTTTCTTCTGATCCGGAAGGGAATTGGCCTGGAAAAATCAATTTACGTGCAACAGATCTGCAAGAGTGCACCCCTGAACTCCTGTGACTGCAAAAACTTCAGAAAGCAAACATATGTCTAAGTACTCTTTGTAGTGACCTCAGGAGGCTCCCAAGGTAATCTTGGGCTACATTTGGGGTTTGCTGCCTTCAGCAGGGCTGTCCATTCCAGAATCTCTTTAGTGTAGTCTTCCACCTTAGCAAAAACTTTGACCTTTTTATATTTAGATTATTCCCATTTTTAATATGTTGATTTAATCCTTTTATACCAACAATCAAGCAATTGTTCATATTTCATTATTCACAACTATGAAAAACCACGTTACCTGATAATTGTTGTTTGTATATTGCTACTCCATGTTTAATTAGCACTTGGGGATGATGATGAGTAGCATTCCGGAATCATACAACTGGTTTGCAATCATAGCCATTTTGTTTCTTTCTTTCTCTTTCATTCTTTCTTTCTTTCCTTCTTTCTTTCTGGAAATGATCTGAATTTGCACTAAATTACTGCTGAGCGTATTTGCTCTTATTTGCTGGTTCAGTAGACAGCTAATTTCATGAAATTATGAGATTGCACCTTTTGTGGATTTCCGTTTGGATTGCTTTTTTCTCATGAGACAGTAAACTTTTTGTCGAGGCCAGCTGGGTTTCATCACTAGGGTCTTTGTTGGCATAGGGATGCAGATCAGTTGCCTCGGAGCTGCCAAAGCCTCTCACTATTGCCCTACCTACAATTGGCTGACAATATTCTTAGAAAATTCATCATAACCCTGGTTGGTATGGTGATGCAGTGGCCAGCATTGTTGTGGTGATGGACTGACATCCTGCCCAGTGCTCCTGTGGCTGGAACAGGCTCCAGGCTCTTTGTGACCCTGTACCAAGTGCTTGGAAGATGGACACCATAATCCATTTCTCATCGCATGGTATAATGATTATTTAGCACAAGGCACAGTCGATTATCATAGTCATTCATGATGTCTAAACAAAGGTGAACCTTTCAAGTGTAGTGCAAGTTTTCATTAATTAGAATTAGAAGGCTTATAATCTATATGCATTATATTTCATACTGGAAATATAATGAGGAAAGATATTTAAGACAAGACACATTTTTTTCCATAAGAATCAATGTCATGGAGATTGTCATACAACTACAAACTATAAATCCCCTTGCTGTTTCATCTACTGTTCTGTATTATCTCAAACTAATTCATTACATGATACTCTCTGACACCTTATTATGCTTCTGTCTTGCCGTCGTTTTAATGTCAAACCTCAGGCACACGTGTCAGAGGGAAACAACGGAACTGTCGAACTTTGCTTCCTGCCATATTACTCACTGACACGTCATGCCTCCCAGCTACCGCGACGGCGAGAAGCGTCGCGGGGCCGCGCTCAACACACGGAGACGTAATTATCTTAAAAGATTCTCTAATTCAATCCCACAAGAGGAAAATGCCGGGGCATAAAATAAGATTTCATTACATTTCAGCCCCGGCTGAGTGTAGCTTAATATCAGTCGCAATCTGCTGCAATTCGTTTCAGACGGATGGTCCTGGAAATCTTCGGCTCGCTATGTTCCCTTTGCATTTCATATATAGCCATTATCCAGGATTAGAATGTGAACAAACTGTGATGGTTGGAAGCTGATAATAATCTCTGCTGGCAGTGGACTATTGACAAAACGAGTACGGCCACCCACAAAGGGCATTGCTGTGTTTGTCCCTCTGTTAAGGCAAACAATGGAAACGTCAACACAGATAATTGAAAAGGATCTCAGATAAAGGATCTCTGCTGGCTTGCTCACACGGTGCTTGTTTCCTTGGGTTTTAAATGTCAAAAATATTTAAGCTGAAATTCTGGCGTATTCATCGTGCCAGGTTACAGTTTATCTCGGATATCTCTCTGTGTAGTGAGAGGTCCAAAGAAGGAAAGAAGTAAGTATAAAAGAGTCCAAAGTTTTTGATGCAGGTTCCTGGATTAAATTCTCAGTTGCATCTGGTTAATATTTAAATATCAGGGTCTGTTTGGAGAATGCTTAAGTTTGTTTGGTTGCTTTTGCTGGATTATCACTTTAATTGCACCCAGGACAACGTTAATGTCAAAGGCATGTAACTTTGAGGGAGGAGATGGGTTTGAGGGAGGAGGGGGGGTGCCCCAGTAACTGTGTTTAATATACTGAAGCTCTTCGGTGAAATATGTAATTGGGAAAATGTGCCTTTTATCCTATATTGGCATTTCAATAAAGTATAATGTAATCATAGCAAAATGTAATCAAATCAAAGTATATTTAACAAACACACAACATTACAACATACAGTAGTAGATGCAGGCAATGAAATGAATCAGAATACAATACAATTTCTACTTTCTTGTAACGTTCATGTTTTGTGTTATTTAAAATCCTTTGTAACAAAATTGCCCTGTTGTTATTGGCATTGTTTATTACTTGTATGCTGCTGTAATGCATTGTTTAGTGCCAACTAAGGTCATTTCAAAATCAGTGTTTCCTTTAAAGTACGTCCACAGTTTCTTTGGTAAGAGAGGTAAGCGTACAAGTAATATAATAACATAATATAATAACTAATGCAGTAATAGAAGTATTGCTTCTGGGCCAGTGGCTTTTTATTCTTTCATACTTAATACTTCTCAAGGTCCTTTTCATTCTTCACACAGTGAATTGTATTGTCACATTCTCTGTTGGCTGTGGCTGTAATGAATGGACAGAGAGAGGATCCAAGTGCAGAAACAACAAGTTCATTTCCATAGTAGTGGGTCCACAAACCGGCAAAGGGGTGAAAATCTGCTAGAGGCAATATAGGCAAACCAATCCAATCCTTGATCCAAATCTGTAGTCCAAACACAAGCATAAGGTCATAGAGTCGATATGGGGAGCAAAGGGCAAGTAATCAAATCCAGATCGCAAGATGAAAAGTAAGAATGCTGGTAAAGTAGATAGGTGTCATAGATGGAAACCAGGCTATGAACCAAATGCTCAGAACGGTCTGTCATTCGAAACTTCACCAAGAGATGCTTTTATACCAAGCTGAAGGGCTCTAGGTGTGCTTTAGTATTCTGGTGAGCTGGAGTGGGACCTGACCTGGGCATGCTTGGATAGACGCTCGGCTAGACGTGCCTGTGACAGCAGCTCTGACCTGGGTTGGACCTGTTACTGATAAGCAGCAGAGCAGACCGACAGGTTGCAGATGACAGAGGGCGCAAATGGCGTAGAAGAGATGCACTTAACTGAGACAGGAGCTGCCGCGAAATGCTAATAATCTGCTTGCGGAAGATTATCTATGATCTCGGTTTAAACTGCAAAATGGCATCTTATGCACTTCATTAAACAAAAGATGACTTATGATGAATATCACCAGCAGCGATGTGTGGATGTAGAGATTCAGAGCAGGCCTTCTCCGGAGCGGCAGACTCACTGTTGTCTGGTTACTTAGCTGATACACCATAGCTTGGAGAGCCTGGGGATGCCGGTGCTATAACTAATAATCTAAGACAGAGTGTATGAGGTAAGAACCTCACTCAGATCACATTGTGGAAATTCAACATTTATTAATTTACAGTAATGCACAAATACTTAATTCATCCACCAACCATCAATCTGTTTTTCCGTAATCGCTTATATTGTACAGGGTTGTAACAAGCCTTGAGCCTAACTTATGGCACAAAGTAGGGGATGCATGACACCAAAACCGGATAATCTGAATATAGTAGGATCTGGGGGGAAACCGGCATGAGCAAGGAAAAAGCATGCAGACACACAGGGCATGGGTGACACATGTATGGGAGAGGAAATGCAAATGGGCAGATACAGAGTGCAGGATTTCTGTGTGTCTCCTTGAACATCTTCACTTTTATACGTCGACCAGAGCATTGTGTGGGATCGCGATCTCCCTTGGGATGTCATGGTACAGGCATTGCCTAGGAGAGTAAAAAAAAAAAAGAAAAAGGGAAAGAAAGATGCAGGAATCCTGATTGAAAGGTGCTGATCACACCTGGGGCAACAGCATGGTAATCAGACTGATACCGTGGGGGGGAGGGGGCTAGCTTGCTTCCTCATTTGCTCATCGCTCCGCTCTGCATGCCTCCTACGTCACACTCGCTGCTATAGACATGACATCAGAGCAATGTCCAGAAGTTATGGGTGGTTAGAAGAGGATGGTCAGTACAGCTGCGTGTGTCTGCGTGGGCTGAGACCTGCTCATGCTTTTTTTTTTGGCCCTACTCTCGTATTTCTGTTGGAGTTGGTGTCCTTCTGCGTAGTGCAGCAGGCTGTCGATTAATGAGTCCAGCTATCAGTCTTCTGGCACCTTCCACTGGCAGGCGAGCCAAGCTGTTGAGAAAACCTCCAAAGCTTAAAGCTCATTCCTCTGACTCGAGTGGAGTCCATTTATTGCTCTAACCTCCAGAAATCGTGGTCCTCGCTACAGATAAGTACCATCATCCCCCAAGCTCTGATCGGGGCAGGGAGGCTCCATTACCTTCACCCCTCGGTCTTACAACTTATAACCTTTAGACGGAATGGGCTTTGATACCCTGCTCTTCCGAACAGACCTGCAGAACTTTTAAAATCATGAAATGGTTTTTAATCAAGGCTTCATGGATGAACTGTAGATGACATTTCTATAACCAATCACTTGGAATGTGGCGGGAAAACCCATGAATTACTTTCCAGTCCACCAGACCCTTTCAAGTCATACTGCTCTATTCACAACGCTTCCACTTTGTGTTGGACCTTACTTTGGCAGATATAGAATCTGTCCTATTTTATACCAAAATCCTAAATCCTCAACTCAAAATGGCATAAAAGAATCTGACCTGAAGGACAATGACTCATTTTGTTGAAGGCTGTAAATCCTCAGTGGTGATCGGCTTACACTCTCCCACTCAGACATTCATCACCCGTCACTAGCCATAGCTGAAAAGCATCACCAATGGAGATAAGAGATTCATCACCAATGGAGATAAGCACGGATACCCCGAAAATAAGAAAAATACAGGCTACACAGTATTGGTGGTAACTCACACTTTTGCCTTTTCACATCTTGGTCCTTATAAAGACTTTTATAAGAAATGTCTATGACTATTTCCTTTAGGGTTTCCTGTTGCCCAGGAATCCTAGCCAAAGTCCCTTAATCAAAACAGCATGATTAGATTAATCACTTTCAGTGCTGGAAATTACCAGCTTATTACAATGGTAATTGATTTAATCTTTTACTAGCTGACTTGGTAATTCTTACTAGTGTATCTAAAACATGAATTCCTTATGTATTTTCTTGGATCTCATGGAATACCGAAAGGGGGGCACCCTGGATGGGATACCAGTCCATCTCAATGCTCACACTCATTATACAAGCTACTTAGAGAAATCACTCCTCCTAAACTACAGGAGGAAATCCAAGCACCCAGAAGAAAGCCACATGCACCATCCAGGCCTCTATATTTTACTGAGTTAAGACAGCAAGCAATACAGCAAAGTGAGGCAGGAACCTCCACTGTCCATTCGGCACCATCATAAGGACAAGCCTGTGCAGAACCATGGACAAGACCATGGACAGAACCATGGAACCAGCGCCTCTTGTGTGTTAACAGGACGACCTCGGGGTACCTCATTGGGTCAACAGGCAAGCTCTGTAGGATCTTACACATCTGTTTAAGTTATTCCAAAAAACTGTAGGATAAAAATATGAAGCACCCCAAGTACATTCACCGACATTGTATTTCTGGTTGTCCAGCCATTTCCAGATTTGTCTGAATGAGTCATCGACTTTCTTTTGCAATTGTTTTTCCTTATAACACGTTCTCTTTTCAATTTCGACCAGCTCCTCAGTAATATAGTTTCTGGCATGAGCAGTAAATAAATGGCGGGTTGAAGCCCTCGGTTAAAAATCAAAACGAAGTTTAGTATCAGGAACACAATCATTCAGGCCATCCTGTCGCCACGTTTAGCCATTAATTAAACACGTTAGTGTTACAGCAGTCACATTTGTTCTTAGACTGATTGCAGCGCGATCTCCGATTAATGGAAATGAAAACAGGAGGGAACTTAGTTTGGTTTTCTACATCAGTGCCTTCTCATTAGAACAATTTCCTCTAACAGCCATCTCCAGGCTGGTGGAAGATGCACGGGCCTCATGTTTGTCCCTGACTTCCGTTATTTATATATTTATGAATAATGATCTATTCCCCCGAAGTCTCGGCAGCCGTGAGTGGGAAACTCATTAACTGCTCCTTCATGGAGAGCGGAATTTTGCAACCAGCAAGATTAAAAAAAAAAAATAATAAATCCTAAAACAATTTAAATTGTTAATGCTGAACAATGAGCTCGAGGGAGGGGGCTGTGGTAGTTCATGGTGGTGGGGGGGGGTTATTGGGGAGCGTTGATGTGCTGACTGCAGCGGAGGGAGCGTCGCGTAATGAGAGAGTATGTGCAGGGCTCAGGTGTGCGGCGCCACCAAGACAGACGGAGCCCACGCCGCCTCAGTGCACGGACACGTTAGCCGACTTATTTAGTGATGCTAATGAGCTGGGGTATCTTAAGGCCTTTCTGTTTTCCTACACCGCGAGGCTGGGTGTTCTGTACGGAATATCCCCAGGCTCATGTCTGTAATGTCTAAAGTAATTTAAGGACCTTTTGGGATTCATTCTTAATGCTGGATGACCTCCAGCTGTATATTACTTGAATTCAACACCACTATCACTGCAGATAAGAACAGTATAAAAATTTATTTAAATTATAGGAATAAATGACATATTATGTTAGCTCTAAGCATGTGGAATTTACATATTTTTCTCCCATTGGCTTTTCTGTAGGTTTCCTGCTATCTAAAATAAATGCTTCCTGAAGATGTGGTTCATATTAATTCTTGAGACCCAATTCTCATTACTTTGTTTCTTTATGCGTGTGCACCTCATCATAAACCAGCGGCCTATCTAGGCATTCCCATGTCTATATACAACAATAACCAGAATAAAGAAAAGTTTCCATGCTGATTGGAATAAGTTCTATTGTCCGATTTTCCCAAATGATTGTGTGGATCGTGTGGTTGTTACAGGAACGATCCATCAAGCCTGGCTGGGTTTTCCAGATGCCCCCCCCCCCCCACATAGTGTAGTAACAACTTGGAACCCCCCCCTCCATAAAGTGTGCCTTTGGTGGTGAAAGGCTTCACTATGCATGCCCTGTCATTCCCGTTTAATGTTACATAAGAGGCAGATTAACCGCAAGGAGCAAGATGGATGTCGCTCTATCGGCCTTTAGATAAAACTCTGCCGATAATAAGAGCAGATAGGCAGATAATGCTTCTGCTAACATCTGGATTTTTATGTCTTTGAGTAACAGATAATGAGTACATTGTCTGCTTGGTAGATACCTTGATATCCTGCTTTCATATTTTAACACTCATTACACGCATAACAGGGGTTGTGAGTGTGACCCTATTAGAGTGGCTGTATGTCAGCACTCAAAGTGAAGCGGCTTTGCTCTGTATTACATTCATTTCACATCTGTCTTCCCCTCCACCCCCACATAAATGGCAAAAGAAGCCTTATTTATAACATGAGGAAGCAAAACTAATTATGTAGAAGAAATACTATATATATATATATACACACACAAACACACACACTAAGTAATTATGAGTACAGGCTGAGCTTGTGGAAGTGTTAGGGACTGGCCAGCTGCTGCATTCGTTCCTGGCAGGGAGTGGTTGCCTGTACGCTGACCTCTGTGATCCTCTCTGCTGTGGCATTGTAGTGAGCATATACCTCTTAATTGAATCGAGAGACGGATTCTGGAGCCTTGCCGGACGTGCTTCCTGCACCAGCTTCCCTCAAAACTGGTCCCAAGGGTGGACCACCCCGGCATAACTGGGTTGGGTTCCTTTGTAAAATTTATTTTCGCCGTCTTAGTATAAACAAATA
>JAABNY020000129.1:736302-766915 GCA_015164015.2 Brevimyrus niger
CCGCCCCCGCGGGGGGCCCCCCGGGGCATTCGGGGGTGGGGTTAATGCTGACGTGGGGGCGCGTGTCGCCCCGGGGGGGGGGGGGGGGGGGGGTTGGGGGGGAATAATGATCATACTGGTTTTCAGTGGGTGTGGTGGCATAGCGATTAAGGATGTGGGCTTAGAGAAGGATGGGTGCTGTTAGGCTGATCTGCTGAAGGCTGTTGGTTTATGTCCATGAAAAAAAAAAATATATGGGACAATTAAACAGGGTACTTGGGTTACTCCGGTGAAATTTGTAATGATTAAAAAGCCACTTTATGGAAAAGTGTCAGTAAGGAAAATAAATAAAGAAAATGTGTATGCCTTTATTCAAACACCTAAATGTAAATCTTTTGGATGGATAATCAATTCCTCTAATACCCCACAACAAACATATAGTATATGCCAAAGAGTGTACTGCAATTTTTTTTTTTTAAATTGAGATCCTTACTTTATACTAGATTATGGCCTTTTCCCTTTTGCTGGTGAGAGAATTGGGAGTTTAATCATTCAGGTTTATTCTGGAGGTAAACAAATTAAATGCTAAGTATGACAAAGAGGAGTGTTAGGAAAAACATTAGGGGGTGTCCATGTATTGAAATTGCTGAAACTATTGAATGTGACAGTTTTATTTCAGAATCATGTTCGCAGCATGGAAAGAGTGATTCTGTAATACTTTAGTCATTTTTATTCTCACTGGGGCATGGACTAGTAGGCTTATGGTTCAGTTAGTGCTGCCTTTTTTGCTTTGTCTTTCTTTTTATTGTTGGGGGGTGGTGATGAAATTAAATTTTTGATTTTCCTTTTTGTTTTGTATATATCTGTCATTTAATTTGCTAGCGATCAAATATGGTTTTCATTTAACAGTGTAGTGAAGATCCATGGAAATACGCGTGAGCATCCTTACTGGGGTGCTGCTCCTTTTCCAGTTACTCTTAACTGTTTAGCTAAAAACGCCAGCGGTACAGACATTTTGAAAGTGTTGACAGTGAGCAGTTATTCTGTTTCATGTTACTGCACATTTTACAAGTATAGAAATTATTGTAATTATTGTAATATTTCTGGTCGTCCCATCATACTGAAGACCAGACTGAGGCCTTTGCAAGGCCCACTGAAGAATCAACTCATTGCTCTAGGCAATACATCATATAGTGTGAATTATTGTAAGCTAGTCAATAAGACTCGTAATCTTTTAATAAATCTATACTTTGTCTTGAAGTGCATCATTAATAATAGAACTCGGTGAGCCTGGCTGCTATGGGTGATGGTAACATTTTATCTGCTCATATTAATCTAAAATGCTGCTTTACATATAAGGGATTTTTGTGCTTCCCATGGCGCTCACTTATCTTGTAAATTCCCAACATGTCAACCACCTTAAATGATCAGTTATTCCTTCAAAAGTATAAAATTCACACATGTTTACAACCAGGGCCGGCGCTGAGAGCTCTTCATTCCACCGAACTCGCAAGTGTTTATTAAACCCCTTTATAAAACTGGATCAGCATAAAAAGAACATTGTCTTCTTTTTTTCCCTGTTGTCACGAGTCAAGCATTAAAAGGAATATTTCAGTGAAGAATGAAGGTGCATATCGCATGTATCTGCCAGCTCCAGTGCTGTTTGCGGGTGTTTGATCTGATACCTTTAAATGCATTTATGAGGGATTTCACCTAATCCCATTCAAACATTTACATTCAGGTGTAAACTTGATGAGTTTATGAGCATGAAGTTATATTGAAGTTAAGTACCTGAATCAAAGGTACAACAGCAGGTGCCTCTCCTGGGCTTGAATCAGCAGTCGCCCTTGTACACACAGTGCCTGCCGTCCCCATTCATGTATGACATGAAGGTTAAAATCTGGATCCTCCATTGTTGTGATACACCGGAGGTGGCTTCTTCTGGAACGCTCCAGAAGAATGCTGCTGGACAGCGACTGGTCCCACTCCCTCAGGATCAGTTAAACACATGAGAATAGCCCGCAAGGCCAGGCTGGTGGCTTGCCTGTCTCCCCCCTCTCCATACTCAGCAAGACAGAGAAGCTACATTCAAATGTTGTTCTCAGGCTAAGGGAGACACAGAACAAGGATGGATGCAAATCAGCAGGGTCTCCCAAATCCCGGTAAAGCTGACTGAGGGAATGAGGGGAAGGCTTGGCCCCAAGCCCTATCATACATGTCACCCTACCAGCTTCATCCACTAACCTGTAACCCCCACACACACAGACCTGTAATCATATCTTTGTGGGCACTACGGGAAAAATGCTAACTCTAACCCTGCCCCAACCGTAATCATAAGTGTACAGTTTTTCCATTTTTAGTCTTTTGATGGTAATCACAGATTTTTAGAAAATTGGAAACTGGTTGCCATATAATTCCCAATTTTTGTCCCATATGGTCAAAAAAATGGGCGTTCATCACATTGTGGTGACATTTTATCTCCACAAGGTAAGGTATATGTGGACCACACATATAGACACACATCCACACTCATACTGCTTGCCCTGGTAGCTCTACATGCCCTGAGGGAGGTGTCCACAGCCCCTGTTCCGCACCACAGAGTCCTAAAGACTCCAGTCTCAAAACAGTGGGAACAGTTCAGCCTGGGAAGATGCCACTCTGCATTGTCAGGCTTGTGTCTGTGCCCCCACACTTAAAAAGAGGCACACTTCCTGTTCTTACTCCTGCCGTATAATTTATCTGTCTGACTCATGCTCCTAAATCACAATGCCTTCCATCTTTGGAAAATCACCATTAATTTCGGTCCAGTTTTCATTTTGGCATCTGAAAAATGCATTTTTTAAAAATATTTTAATAATGGTTTTTAAAACACATTTAACTACTGTGCTACACACTGCCCACAGACAAGGTGACTTTTGCGTTTTTATTGCTTGCTGTTTTTTTTTTTTTTTAAATATTTGCATATTAAAAAAAAAAACATTTCCTATTAAATAGGAATAGCCTGTAAATTGTCTTACTGTGAAAATCATTATTGCCTGAAAACCTGAAGATGGGGGTTCTCAATGGGCACTGTGAAAATAAACTCTAAAGTACAAATTAATAATAATTAAAATCAATCTCCAATGAAGGCTGTAGTCAGCCTGTTGAAAGTCAGTCAGTGGTTTTTCGCGGTTTCCCTTCGTATCAGAGCCAATTAAAGGAAAAGTGATGGTATTATTCACCGGGAGGTCATTTCAGAAAAGCCTGCTTTGGTTTCACTGCAGCAACATGTTTCAAGTCACCTTCAAAAACATCAAAGGAAGGTTTGAAAATGAGATTGCTGATGTTTGTTACTAAAAGTCTGAGTAGCAACATATTTTGTGTAATATTTCATTAAATAATGTATCTATGGTACAATGGTAAAGCTCAATTTAAGGAAAAATACACTAGTCGACATCAAATTTGGTGAATAATATCAAATGACATTTTTCAAACACCCCTCATAAACAAATATTTTTAGTATACTTAGTTTTGCTCCAGCACGTCTGTTTTTTCTGTGATTTTAGCTTAACTTTTTTCATACACAATGCATTGTATACCTAATAATGTAATTTTGATACCAGTCATATGAAATCACCAGTAACCTGTCAGACAAATTTTTTGTACATACTAGTAGGCAGGGCTTACAGGCAGCTTGCAGTTGTGTAGACTTACAGGAATGCTGCTGCAGGTCCACTGACGCCGACCTTTGTATGCAGAACGGTGGTCCGCTTTCCGGTACTGTCACTCAGTACTGGAAGGCAGACCATAGATAAGAAGGTTGCTGAAGGACAGTGTACTTGCAGCCAAAATGGTGACAGTGGAGACGCTGATGGATTTCTCAGAAACAAGAAATCATCTGACTATGAGGTTCACGTCAAAGGGTGTGATATGTCGTTTTCAAGATCTTGGATGTAGAATGAGTTGCATTTCCTAGACTCGCACCTTGATTACATTCCTGAAAATTTGGGTGAGTATAGTGAGGAGGAAGGTGAGAGATTTCACCAAGATATTACTGAAATGGAGCGAAGACACCAAGGACGTTGGAATGTAAATATGATGGCTGATCATTGTTGGAGTATGTAATGTACAGTATGAGTATGTACAGACAAAATCCTGATGCTTCATACTAAAGAGAATCGTACTGGAAACAGTATCGCAGTGTTAAGTCAGCAGTAAAGACATGATGAGCTGTTTCTTTAATGTAACATTTGCTATAATTTATGTTACATTTTGTAAATTGTGACAAAACCAGATGAGTGGTGGCAAATTTTAAGCCATATTCTGAAACTACAAAAAAAACTGTAGAACATGCACTTCTTATTGTTAAGTCACCTATGTTGGCCGATGTTTGTATAAAATTCCATATTTATTACATTTATTCCATAGTTACTACATCAATATTAATTTAACATTTATATTTGTATTCTCTTATTGTACAGTGCAGTTTCCCTGCTGATGATAAAAAGCTAAAGCATTTATTAAGGCTAATATGAGTATTACTGACTGGGGTCACTGAAAGATTCATTCTCAATTTCTTTGTTTTAATGTTGTTCAGCAAATCAACTGCCCATGCCTTGGCACACCAGTAAGATTATTCTGTTTGTGCTTTCTGTGGTTTGATCTGAATAAAGTGGCGATACAAGATGGATTAACAGAACTGGGTGTAGCTTTTATCTCCTGCCTCACCCCTTACAAGGCAGTGGGTGGGTTGGGGTTAGCGCCTGCTGTCAATCACTGGCACATTCACCTCAATGGGAATCGACAGAAGTATTTATTCCCCATTTGAAGGTCAAGATGGGGTCCGTTGCTGGTACAGGGTTTGTAATGCTGAGAACTTGGGGAGGTCAGATGCGCAGCTCAAACTGAAAGTCAAATTGATCCAGAAACGGCTCATCCGTGTCACAGAAAAATGAACTTCACTTTCCTGAGTCCTGCCGGCACATTACGAAAAAAAAAAATGGGGAAACGAAATGCGATGAGATAAATGCAAGATTCAGGATAATAAGCAGGGAGTTGGGCTTTCAGGAAAACTTTGAATTAAGCCATCACATAGAAACTATCAGACAAAAACCGATGGCGTCTTTAAATGGGGTTTTTCTGGCTTGTGCTTCCTTTAAGGTGCATGTACGGTTCATTTCGCCATGTTTGGCTTTTGTTTGCTGCACCATGTTCTGTTTTTGGTGTGGGGCTCTGAGAGCTGGACCTCCACTCATTAATGTCCTCAGTAGCAAAAACGAGCATCTCACCTTAACCTTATTTATTGACCCACTGTCTTCGCTCAGATGCACCCCAAACCCCTTTGCCTCTGTGCTCTCCTTTGCTATTTCATCCGGTGTGCGAGTCGTGATTCCTGATGCAAAGAAAAGACTATCATCAGGGGCTAAATTTGCAATATTAACATAAAATAAAAAAAACACACAGAGAATATTCCCTTGGTTATCACTGGCAGAAATGAAGCAGGCTACGATTCCCGCCACTAAATAATAAACTATTGTTTTCATCTGGAAGATTGACTGATACATCTATACATGCACCCAGGGAAGCATCAAAGATGTCGGGATTCGTAAGAGCGGTGTCTTGAGTGACAGCCGACTATAGGTGACAGCAACAACAATGCGGCAATTGTAGGAATTGTTGTTGCAACGCCAATCACACTGTGGATTCAAAACAGGCTTTATTAGTTCTAGAAAAAAAAAGCTGACAACAAAGGCCTTTCCTGTCATACGACATCAGACAGGCTAGATGGGGTGTGGAGGTGACCGATATACTTGTGGCATTTGCTTGATTTGGTTTTTCTGTTTCAGCAGAGGATGGGTGGATGCATGCACAAGACGACACAGTTTTGTATATGTATTTATGCCGTATTGTTCATTAATCCCTGTTGACGGCAGTAGGCATGCGGCAACAGAGTGGATAATTGGTCCTGAAAGATCGCTCACACCATTGTCACCAGGTTGCTAGTATTTTTTTTATCATTTTAATAGAAAAATAGCCTAGATAAGAAACAGAAATGGACTAAAGCTAATGGAATAGCAAAAAAGGTGGGGGACTCTATGTGTAATTAATAGTAGTTCCCAGTCCCCCATAGTTCCTATAAGGACCTACGGCAGTGTTTCCCAATCCATTCCTCAGGGACCCACAAACAGTTCATGTGTTTGGGAGCTGGGATGGAGCGAAAATGTGAACAGGCTGGGGGTCCCTGATGACCAGATTGGGAAACACTAACCTAAGGCAGCCTGCTCCATTTACTGTGAATGCTTGGCATCGAGGGATGTTTAGTATCAAGGGGATCAGAAAATGTCAGGAGGTAGAAGTCAGTAAAATGCAAGTTGGCTCCCACCCATATTGCTTCCTATAACTTCCCATGTGACATTTCTGTGGATTAGTCCAAAAAAGAACAAAGGGACGGGAATATCGGAAGAGCCCCAGAATGGCTCAGGTGTATGTGTTCTTAAACACATTCAACATGAAACTAATTTTTTCTTGCTTGTATAAGAAGAGATGAGGTCCAGGTCAAATGTGCAGGGTTTTTAACTTCATTATACAAAATTATTAATTCTTTTGTTTTTGGGTTCATGAATGGATGATATATACATGGATGGTACATTTGGACTCTGGGCAGCCGCATTGTGAAATAACTCCTGCTCTTCACTTCACTTTCTAAGTGCTTTTGTTCATTTTAACAAAGCACAGTCTGGTGAAAGGCCCACCAAACACATTGCACATCATTTGGGAATGGGGGCTTTATTGATTTGCATTTATTTTCTCAAGACTGTTGTCATTATTTCGTCTGTCTCTGATATGTTCCGGTTGCTTTTTTTCCCTGTAATTTTTTATTTTTTTTAGTTTTCTTTGGAGGGGATAGAGGGGGTCGATTGTCTCTTCTTAAAAAATAATGATTTCATAATGATTTCATTTTCTTAAACAGGGCCCCTAAGAGGCTCTTTCTAATTAAAATGTTGATTGTATGCGACATCCTACAAATGTAATATACTGTGTTGCTCTTCGGAGAGTCTCATATCTGAAAAGCTGGAGACGATATTCTGAAACATTCTTTTTAATTTGGCAACTATAACAGTATATTAATGTCCCTAAAAGCTAGCAATGAAATTAAATAAAAGTATTGCATGTCCTTTTTATTAAAGTTAAAACTTTTTGTTTTGGTATTATTTCCATTTTTAGAGTCCAGATTTGAAACAAGGCAAGAAAAAAAAATTATACAGGATATAAAGAGATAATGATGTTATAAGATAGTGATAAATCCTGAACTATTGGTCTATTTATTATTGCTTCTCACGCTATTACAAATAATCAAAGAACAGTTTAGTAAAACAAGTAATATATTATCTTAGCCCCTGAATTCAAGTACGTTCTTCAACGAGGGGGTTGCCAGCCTTAAACTAGATTATGCAACTTGAGTTGAGGGTCAAAGTTCTGACGCACAAACGATTTGAACTTGATTTGAATCGTTTTGGTCAAGGCTGGGATACAAAAAGACACCAGGATGCATTGTTGTCACTCGCATGCAGCAGCTCCCAGCCATTCTCTCTCTCTAGCCTCCAGGATGATGGAGGCTAATCGAATCGCTAACCAGGATGTAACAGACTGAGGTTATTGATGCTGGTTTGGTCCCCAGCTGGGCCAAACTTATTATGCCTAATTACATTTATCCCCAGATATAATTACAAATTATTGTCAGAATCATTTTGGCCTTTCATTTTTTATATATTAAAGTTGAATTCTTTCAAAGGAAGTGTTATTAAGGTATTAATATTGAACACACCTTTTTGTCTTTGGGGTAAGACTGGAAGGCGAGCATAAGTGAAAGGAACATCACGGCTGGCTGCCCCCATCCCTTAGCAAGGCTACTCCAGGCATTCTTGCAATGGCAAGGTACTGTAATATTCTTCAGTGAATGATCAGGGCGGAGGATGGTCTGGACCACAGAGGTGAATAAATTAACAGTGTTAATCACCCAAGGCCTCAGCTGTACGTCTGTTGGCTCTTTAACATCATTGAAGGCACGTCCATTACGTAAGCAGGAGTTTAACATGTAGCGCTGCTACGTGATCAGAAGCAGTGGTTCAGTCATTGGCCTTTCATTTTTCTGGTTGTTTTTCCTTTTTTTCCCGCTGTAAAGCCTGAAACCATTAAGTAGACTATCAGTTATGGAAAAAATGAAAACGAATGCAAAAATATAACAAGGTTAAATGACTATGAGGCAGCAGCACTAGTATTTATGTTGAAGAGCGAGAAATCGATTAGTATGGTCTTTAACCTGTTACCTTGATTAAACAACTGACTAGTTACTTTATCCACAAACACTAACGTGGTTGACATAGCTGCTTAGCTACCATTTTATCCAAAATATATGTAACTATATTATTGTGTGTTGTTGTTGTATGAGGTGCATGACAATTGGGAATCGAGGTTTGGGGGGGAACGCATGAAGCAGCACTCAAGTACAACAGTGAGTTTTGGTTCTGTAACTAAGGATTAGTTTGCAGGAGGTACCTCCAGGTCACCTCCAGCACGCCGAGCTGTTGAGAATAAGCATGAGCCGGATAAGTGCGGTTGGTACCCCTGCAGAGGGATAGGCAGAGATGAGCGTTAGGTGCAGCATGAGGGTAAAGGTCCTATTTTAAGGTCGTCTGACTGGCTGGCATGATCACAGGGCAGGCATCCCTCAGATGACGCTCGGGACTCGGATGTCCGTCAGCCTCCCGCCCCTCCTCTTCCGATAGGACCATGATCACAGGGCAGGCATCCCTCGGATGACGCGCGGGACTCGGATGTCCGTCAGCCTCCCGCCCCTCCTCTTCCGATAGGACCATGATCACAGGGCAGGCATCCCTCGGATGACGCGCGGGACCCGGATGTCTGTCAGCCTCCCGCCCCTCCTCCTCTGATAGGACCTGATTTAGAAGCGGTTATCAGTGGCATCCGGGTATGTAATTAGCTGCCATAGTTTCTTCCTTCTTTGTAAAATGTCAAACTATTCAAGATGTGAGCCACATAACAGCTGCCAGGAATACTTTGCAGAAAACACACACACATATATATACATATATATATATATACATATATATATAAATAGAGATGATGTGTTTATATATATATATATAAATAAATGTAGTGGATAGTAAAGAACTTCAGAGCTTAAAAACCCAGACAGAAGACAGATTCGCAGTCTGTAGGAATACCACCAGGAGTCAACATTGACTAGATGACATACAACAACAGCAGCAACAACAACAACAACAACAATATTAATAATAATAATAATAATAATAATATATTATTATAGTAGTAGAAAAAAGAATATAATATAAATTATATTACATAAAACAGAAATATTATATATTATAAATATATTATATTTTTTCAGGTTTCTGACTCCACTGTGATAAAATATATCGGTGGCATTTCCAAAATGTTAAAGCTGATTTTCCTTCGGTCATACCCCAGTCATATTTTAGTTCATTCTGCTCCTGTCCCACTGCATGTAAATTTGCAGTCTTTTGAAATGAAGTATAACTCTGACAATGAGAAATAATAATAATGTTGATAAAGCAGGTACAGAAGAGGGATTGAAGAGCCAGCAATTCCAGGAGCCAGACTAATAATTTGAGTCCTCTCAGCACACTGTGCAGTGGGGCTCGCAGTGCTGAGGGCTCACCACAGAGGCTAAAGGGAATCCTTCTCATCCCATATTAGCCCGAAGATCATGATCAGCTTTCCCAACTGTAAAATCCATTTCTACTTTCCAGTTGGAAGCATTTACTAGGTACGTCTAAGGTAGGGAAACTCAGATTATTCTAGAACAGACCAGAATCACCCTGTCTTCATTTTCAAAGGTGTAGTTTCAATTGTCACTTTAAAAATAATTTTATGCCTGCGCCTCCACATACACACTAGTAAAATGTTTTTCCAACATCTTTGCATATAACCATGCCATTAGCCTGCTAATTATTGTCTATACCTCACTGTGGTCTTGCTCCCTTCTTAACCCATAGTAATTAATTTGTAGTAAAGATTTCAGCAATTGTGTTCTTACAAAAAATAGGGAAAAAGGAAATGTGAAACACAAACAGAGGGTCGATATGAAAGATGAGCTTCTCAGGGAGGACAACAGTCCATGTTAATTGAATCGTCGTGTAACGGTAAGCGCCGGCAGTCAGATTTTGATTGGCAGTGTGTTACAGTACCTATCACTCATTCCATTAGGCCTCTCCTCCTTTGTTTGCCATCAAAAATACAATCAAATTTGCTGAGTGTTAAGTGGCATGTGCTATTTATAATCAATATGGAACCAAAACAGATGTTACATTTATTGCCGCAAACAAATGTAAACATCTAACTTGATAACTAGTATATATTGCTGAAGCGGTAGACAAAGCATAGGCACATATTCTGATGAAATATCAGTACCCGTTTTTCATAATACTGTACCTGGAAAATTATTTAAAAGTACTTTTCAGGAAGAGATGTTAACAATGGCCTTTAAAAATTCCCCAGCCCATTGTTCGATGTAATAATAGTGTTTTTCAAATGTCCGTCTGGCATGATGGCTTGCAGATGGGCTAAAAGGTGTAACTGCCGCACATTCCGCCTGTCACACAGTTAATACTGGCAGAAAAATGCAGTGCCTTGTGTGATTTTGTAATACGGGGCTCCCCACCACTGCCGGATGGCTGCCTTTCATTCCTGATCCCTGGGTGTAACTACAACACGCTGCCAGAAGACGAAGTCTCCATCGCCACGTGTCCCAAACACGACGTCTCCCGAACTCAGACTAAGTGGCGGCTATTTCATATGGAAATCCTCTGCGCTCGCTACACGGCAGGCGCGCAATTCAGGCTGGCTCTCCCCCTTGCCCGCAGGGCTGGGGTGGGGTCGGGGTTCTGCTCCGCCTCGCTTGTTCACATCTGTCTTTCACGAAGGCACAGTGCTTGCATTTAACAGCTCAGAAGTTTTCCTCTAGGCATGTACAGGAATCTGTGCTGGCTGCACGCTTTCGGTGTCAGAAATAACGAGGGAGTGGTTCCAGAAAGAAGAAGGCTTTAATTGCTTGGCTTAACTATTCGGATGTGTTAAATAGTGCCTTGAAGCACTTTGATTTTACTGCCACTTTAGGCTTAATATTCACATTTGTATGGTTTTCTGGACTTTGGTTTGTTTTTATAACCACTATATAACCACTCTCCAGTAGAGGTCAGCGGCGAGCCTGGGGTCTGTCCCAGGAGCTACAAGCATCGGGCACTGGGCATGTGGACAGGATGCCAGGCTGTCAGAAGCCACACACATACACACTCACATATGCATGTTCTTGGACAACAGGAGGAAACTGGCTTGAACTCACAAAACGCGAGGAAAAAATGTAAACTCCGCTCAGGCAGAAAATCGCGCAAATCAGAGACTGTTCATGAAAATTTATTGTAACAGTAGAGGGAAAGCAGGACTGCCGCTAAAGATTTTGGGCTCCATTAAAGAACCCTATCGGGAAGCCGATCCAGATCAATCGGATTATGTTGCAAATTTTTAGGGCTGCAGTCACTCGGGAGTCCATGGAATTGGTGTAACTTTCCCTCTCTTTACGATTCCACAGGAGGGCTGTACGCTCTGAGCTTGTAGTTCCAGGTTAGTTGGCATTTAGGTGTTTCTCTGTCACTAATGTTTCCAAAAAGTGCTGTTATTATTAATAAATTCATAATTTTATTATTTTATTTGTTTATAAAGGTAACTATGTATGTATTTTAAATAGGATTACTGCAGGCACTGGAACTTAGCAGCATCACATCCGCAGACTGTACCCTTACCCAAACCAAACTGCAGGCACTGGAACTAAGCAGTTTTCACAAATAAACACACTGCACTTTATGTTTAGGTTGCAAATTTCCTTCCTTCTTGAACAGAGGGTTTTTTTTTTTTTTTTTTTTTGCAAAGTTTGCTCTTACACAAAATTAAACTAAACACTCAGGAAGGCCAACAGTTTAGTCATTATTTGCACGTGAATGGATTTTCCCCTCAAAGCCAATCAATATTTTAGTATTATAGCAGGGAGGAAAACAACTTTGGAAGATGGACTGTAACAGGTCATGTGAATAGTCGAATGGACAGTGAGACAAAAACCAGTTAAGTATGAATATTTTATCAAGAACCAATAAGAAAAAAACTCAAATATTCAGAGAGGGAAACCGGCCTGACCATAGACAAGCAAATACTGTGCAGTTTAAGTCATCATTTTCCAGCTTTGAATTACAGCTACTTACTGTCACACTGATTACTTTTCCATTGTAAACTGGTGATGGTAAACGGCATATTTTTCGCCCATTTTCAGGTCAATCTTATCTTTTAGTCTAACCTCAAGGGAGCAAATTTTCCTGACAAAAAGGCAACTGAGGTGAGCAAATCAAATCTGTCATTGTTTGCTGCATCAGCACTGCATAGATAAATATCAAATGCATAGATAATTGTATTGTATTTAAAAGAAAATATCAAGGAGTATTTTAGCTGGAAATTATGCTTATGATGTTTATAACTAAATTGATCAGTAATGGTAATAGATTACACAGTAATACCTTGGTAATGGTAAAAATAAGTTTGTAAACCTTTCAGAACTAATACACACATTATTTTTAACTAAACTGTGATATGTTATAATTCAAAGCCCAAAAATGGATAAACCAAAATAAACAAAGAATCAAATTATATGCGGCTTATCAAAGTTTGATGTACTGTAATTGATCTTGTCATCAGTTACTCATAGAAAAGGTGTGAATAAATTCTAGCTTTTAATACCTGGAATTGGTCTGTTCTTGGATAAATGCCTCCACTGTTTGGGGTGGGGAGGGATGGGGGCTGTTAGTTACCAATCACAGACAATCCTGTACAAATAAAAATAGGGAAAAGGCAACAGGAAAGCCCCTCCCCGCGCCCCGCCCCACCCCATGTGTTGTTATAAGGCTACTGCAATAGCGATGGGAGATAATATGAAAAAAAGCACTTCATTATGAGTCTGTTGCTCTCATTTTTATTGTAATTGTAGCATTTAATCATTTAATAGGCAACAAATTCTCTTTCAGATGTAGTATAATCAAACTGCCCAGAATCAGCCCAGCCTAGCCTAAACAAAATAAGAAAAACTTCACAGGTAGACTCACAAAGATGTGTGGATAGAGGTCCCATCATATCAGATGATTTGGACTTAAGGCTAATATTTGTCTAGATGAAATAAAAATTTCAATATATAAAACTCAGCAAAATTTATGAGTTTGTCCAACTTTTTGGTCACAATGCAACATAAGGGCATCTACATGGAAAAACAAAGCAAGGGAAGAAAATAAATTTAATTTATTTTTCAAGATTAAATCGCAGCTGGCACTTTCATATATACTATAAATGAAGTCATTTTTACTGTGGCTTTGCAATTAAAACGGGACATTTCTGCAGGTGAAATGTCATGACTGATCTACCTCCAAACCTCTACTTCTATTACATCAGATTTCCAACATGTTATAGCAACTCGAGATTGTACAGAGATTGACTTGGCCTAGTTCAATATGTGTGATACAACCGGGAACAATATTACAGGGTGGCTTTTGGTGAGGGGAGAGTGACACCTCATTATGCTTCCTGGGGCACGTCTCTGGGGTCAGGAGATGATTGAGTTGATCCTAACACTCTTTCAGATGGGAATATGACTGACAGAAAGAAAGTCATGAAATATAACTGGGGAAAAAAATATATGTAAGACTGGTTCACATGTAAGACTGTCATCTGTCCTCCAAAGCCTTAATCAACAATTTTATGCCTTAAAGTCATTCATCCCATTTATAAGACTTAAACCTACTGTATGCACCACTTCCATCCACTCACAGTGGAGGATTCCCAGCAAAAGGACTGGAGTCCTTGATAAGTCCAGTCATGGACCAAATGTCAATGACTTGTAGGCTTTCTGATGCTAAGGCAAATGAGATTTTCATTCCTTTCTATGCATTCCCAAGGATGACGCCAGTGGATTTTTCACTAGCCAAATCTGCCAGGCTGTCTATGCCATGTATTAAGAATTTCAGACAGCCTAATAGAAATGGAAAAAGGGCCCTTAAAGATGCTCATATTTTGATTGTGTTTCCTGAATGTGTGCCCAATGTGATGGTGGAAGTAAAAAATTTGAACCATTGATGGCCACTGAGGCAGCAATAGGCCTTTGGATCTACTTCAATACTAAAAAGACAAGTTAATAATGGCCCATCAGCTACACCACTGCACCTTCAGGTATGTACAGTGAAGCCCATTCTATTGTGAAGCTATTTATATTATTGACTCCCTCGTGACAGCTTCCTAGATGAAGTGGCCTCCTTTAACAGTGCCTGTTAATGAGCAGCAAGTAATTATCAGCAGGAACTATGAATTGGCAGCTCTGAAACCCATATATTTAGACCATGAGTGATATACAGACACCAGATCAGGCATCCAGATCCCGCCTGTTATATGAAGTTTAATTCTGCTGTCAGGGGAATTTTAGCCAAGATGGAAGCGGCCGTCATGTGACTGTTCCTGGCTGTTGATGGGACAGAAAGTAATGTATTTCCCTATCTTTCAGCAACAGGGATCAAATACTGCATGAGTATTGCAGCTTCAACTTCCAGGGCTGTGCATTCCCGTTCCAACCCAGCATGTGCAGAGTTAGCGTGTCGAATCCGTATGTTGCTCTGGTTTCCTCTGGGTACACAGTTTCCACCCACAGCCAATGGCCATATTTCCAGAAGACAAACAATTGTCAATAGTGTGATTCTACATGAGCATGTGTCCTGTGAGGAACTGGTGTTCCATTTAAGGCATCCAGTTTCTCCTGCACTGCTAAAAAAACATTACATTTTATACAGTTTCATATAATTTCTAAAAATGTTTCAACTTAATTGACGTCATGTTGACACTGTGTATTTTATTGTTTTTTTTTCTTTTCTTCATCACAGTTTTAGAGATGACCATAAAAGTATGAGCCAAATGTGCTTTTTCTTGTGTGCATGTGCAATGTTCAGAGAACTGCCTCGCATCTCTAAGGAAAAGTTTGACATAAACAGAGAAGATCATTACCGAATGCAAATGGTATAAACTTAGCATACTGAGCATCAAGAAGTGAGATGTTTAGTGGACACTTCATATACTTGATGTTTAGCACAAGGGAGCTTATAATTTTCTAGAAAGGCTTGGATATAATACTCACAGTGGGTAGGCCTGATGAGCTGACCTTCCTGCTCTGCAAGAGAGACCCTGGTGTGAAGGCTCAGATTACACATTCATTGGTTGCTGTTCTCATCTAACTCCCCTCTTTTTTGGTGGGGAGTGGGGGTGTGCCTCTGCATTTAGGACACTGTTCCTGGGCTTAGAAGATCACTGGTTCAAATCCCAGTCAGCCAAGTCATTTCCCAGTTGAAAACGGCCCTTAAACCCCAGTTGCTCCTGGGACTGGCCTATCCTACATTCTCAAAAAAAGCTCATAATGTTGGATAAAATTGTTTGCTAAATATAATAATGTCTAGTTAATTAATGGTACTGGTAACAGTAGTACTGGTTTTTAGAAATTTGTATAATATCTCTGCCTATTTTTTAAATAATTAATACCAATGGAATACAGTAAAATCCTGCTATAATGGACTTAAAGGGACCTGGTAAAATAGTCTGTTATATCCAAAGTCCGTTATATCCAGATTTGCTGTTTGCCCAGAACACAACTACAGGACACCATTTACTCATGCCACACCCCAGCAGACATACTTGTGGTATAGATAATATTGTACATGTAGTAATCCAACTGAGCAGATGCATGACTATTAATAATCCTGACTACGTACAGTATCTGTGCTGAAAATCACCGGCACGCCACACGCCTTGTAGTCGGAGCCTGCATGTCTGTTATAGCTGAACAAAACTACCAAATTGTTTGTCCGCTATAAGTGAAATTCCGTTTTATGCGAGTCCGCTATATCCGATGCTTTTTCTGCATGTTTGTAAAGGCGCACAGCTGGGACCAGCGGACCACGCCCATTATAGACAATATTCCATTACAAGCAAGTTTACTAAAATTTTACTAAGATTTTACTGTATCTGTGAAAAAAACAATAATTATTATTGTGATGTTACCAGTCACTAACATTGCAAGATCATTTTAACATTTTAACTTGGTACACTCGGTAACTCGGGAAGACACATCATCACTGCAGTCTACAACTATAACCGAACACCAGGGATCAGCCACACTGAAAGGTCTAATCTGAGGGAAAGCGCACACATATGGTGGAGACTGATACAAACTGATACATTCAGTTGTTTTTGAAAACAAATTTAAGAATTGGTGACACTTGAGGGGGATACAAATATTTAGTAGTAACTTAGTTACTACTGATGCATAAATGATAAACAAATATAGTAGCTACTTGAAATAAACGATGCATCATGATTCATTAATGATGAACAAACACGTATTTTGCTTGTGTTATTCATTACTTGTTCCTGCAGTAGTTCCTTAGTTGTTATTTCAGTAGTTTACAAAGGTTCACAGAATTAATACCAATTGTAACAAATATAGTAATATAGTGAATATAGTAATATATAGCTCTGTATGTAAGAAAGAATTTGTTTGTGGTTCACTAAAACACAAGTAATAGCGTAATACTACATTATTTGTGTCCCGTCAAGTAAAGTAATACTAAAGAATCATTCTCTTAACTTTTCCAAGTAAAATTCCTTTACTTATTGTAATTCAGATCATGTTTCAAAGTAGGATTTGAGCTTCACAGACTTTTTTCATTATAGACCCCCACAGCAGTGGTCATCCACCTTATTCCTGGACATCTGCCTGCATGATGGATTCAGGTTCCCTTCAAATCCACAACACCAGATCCAGGTAATCAAGCAGACCTATTATCCAGATCAAACATAAGATAAGATAACAGGTTATTGATCCCAGGGGGAAATTATTTGTGCTCTTTTGTAACTGAACTCTGCAGGAAGGTAGACCTTCAGGAATGTAGACCTTCGGGAACATGGTTCGATGGACATTTGTGTAATACCCCCATGCTTCATGGCACCTTTAAAACAATCCATTCTGATATAGTATCTTGAACCCTTTTTCCTTGTCGTGCAATATTGTCAGTATCCAAAGTTTCACAGTATTTTAACAAGTGGACAGTCTATTGTTACTTATCCAAATCAACTTACATTGGAGCAGTGTTTCCCAACCCAGTCCTCAGGGAAGCCCAGACAGTCCACTTCTTTGTTCCCTCCCAGCTCCCAGCCAATCAAGAACACCGAATACCTGGTACAGGTGCACTGGGAGCTGAGCTGTCTGGGGTTCCCCGAGGACTGGGTTGGGAAACACTGCAATAGAAGATTACAATTTATGTGTAATTCCTGAAAAAATGCTCCTTGCTTTGTTTGCACAGGGCTCAACTTGTTGAGCTACTGGAGCCCTAGTCAGTCAAATTTGAACATTTTAGAGTTGATTTAGCTGATTGCATGGAGCTAAATCACCCACTGCAACAAATTATCTTTATCTAATATTACATGAATACATTTTACGTTAATGAAAGATACCTTGGTTTCTTGTGCTACCACCATTACATGCATAACCACATTTGTTCTCCCTGCATGACGAATGCCATACCATCTGTAGTTTGGCCGCTATGATTTTTCATTTTATTTTTTAAGGGAATTGAATTGCTGGAACGGCACACCGAGGGGTCGAAAATACTCATTCTTGGGATGGTCAGAGATAACTCATCTACATTGCAGAGGATGGCAGTTCTGCTTAAGGGTACATCGGTTATTGATTGAGTTTCCTGACATTCCCACTGTTTGGGCTAATGTACACTCTAAATATTGATTATCCAAAAGAATGGAGGTATTTGAAACTTAACCCCTTAAGAGACCCTTAACCCTGATTTCTCCAGAGATAATCTGACCCTGTTTTTTCAAATGTACATTGCGTTGGATAAAAAGTGTCTGCTAAATATGTAACATTGCTATGGAGCAGTCAACGGGGAATGAATGTCTCATGCGCTGTTGCATTTGGAATCATATGCTGCAGTTTCACAGCATATTTTGCCAACCCTATCAGTTAAGAGGTACAATCATTTTGTCATGAGAGCACAAATGCCTGGGTAAGGTGTTTACTGTTCATTCTGATTTTCTCAGTGTCGCAGAGGGTAAATTTCCAAGATCAGAGGATGACTGCAATGCAGTCTGTAAAAGATTGCTGGTCATCGATCATTACCCTGGTGTTCCTAGCAGACCTTGACAATGTTGATGATCCAAGCTGTACAGTAATGAATGGTTGGGTTAGCAGGGAAGACAAGATGTCTTTGAGGGGTTCACCTGGAGGTGGAAATCCCCCATCCAGGATGTGATGTCAGTGTGGCACATGGGACTGTGACTGAGACTGCGATGTCCACTGGAAGGAAAGGTCAGATAAAGTTAGATGTTATCAGCGCAACAGTGGTTAAAAAAAAAGGTCAAAACAAGAAAGTTGGTGTTCAGTGAAAAGAGAATGGGGTCAAGATCTGAACCTTGAAGTACATCAGTGACCTGACACTCTTAGATACCTCTTATTCCCAAGACATTTGGAAGGATGCTCCTGATGATTAAACAGAGCTGCCCCTGTGATGCTAAGGGGCGAGAGGGTGGACAGAAGTATGCGGTGGTTCACCATGCAGAAGTGTGCAGTTAAGTCCACCAGGATGATAACAGGTAATTTAAATGCAGCTCTTACCAGATTGCAGGGCATCCACAACAATCAGCAGGGTAATCTCAGTGGAGTGCTCAGCTTTGAAGCCAGACTGATAAGGATTCAGAAGGTTATTCTGTGTGAAAAAGTCAGAAACCGCATCCTCGAGAGTTTTAGAAAAGAGAGGGAAAAAGGCTATGCTTTTATTATATGATCCATCAGTGCATGTCTAATTTTCTTGGAGTCCATAATTTTCCTCACAAATTAATATGATGCAATAAGACACACTACAAAAGCACAATACTTACAGCCCTAGAGAATTCAGTTGCAGTGTTTAAAGGAATAGATTTATAGATCTTATTGTTATATTCAGATTTAAATATCTCTTAGTTGTGTATCTCTCTTAGTTGTGTGAATCACAACTTAGGACATCATCTTTTTCTTGACAGTGAGGGTCAGCTTTTTCTAACCTGGGGATTTCTGTTCTGTATTATAATGACCATAACTAAAAAGGTTTAACTTAACCAGTGGGGTTCTCTGTAACATGGGCATTGTTACATTTTTTGTGTGTATTTTGTGGTAAATGTCAGATATAATAGGATGCTCTTGGGTCAATCTGACATTCTTGGTATAATGCCCTGGAACAGGATCTTTGTTAAATGTTTATCTGGGAAAAGAAGATCATGCATAAAAAAATAAAACTGATTAGAGCATCTAAAAAGGGTGAGTTGTGGATTGTTCCGATGGGGTCAGAAGTCGTTCTATTGTTATTTACAGTTATGGGGTATTATTGGTCCTAATCTGTCCCTGCTGAGCAACTGTTTAATGCCATGCAGTTGTCTAAAAACATCCTTTCAAGGCCACAGAGTGATTTATTTAAGTAGCTAAAAAGGCACATAATCTTTTAAGTGTTCTGCCATGTCCCATCTCCCATCCCTGTAGCCGAAGTCATGTTTCATCCATGAATGAAAGCCCTTTGTTCTGTGTGCCAGCCAGGCCGAATGACCCAGATGCAGAGCCATTGTGCTGAGCTTGAAGTTACTCCACGAGAGGACAGGAGAGACGACAGGCCTCTCTGTGCTCCTGGACACACAATGGGGATGTTGTCCATGGCTCATCTGCCTCAAGTATTTAAAAAAAAAAGTAAAATAATGGACTTGGAATCACTGGGGGAAATAAATCTAGTAATAAAGTAAAAAAAAATTGCAGACAGTATTTTACCAGGATGTTCAAAGTTCACAAATAACTGATTTACCTTGGGAAAAAAAAAAATGCCTTTGTTTTCTGTTGTTGTCTAAATTTTCTCATTGAAGTCAATGAGTGAAATCTGATTGGCTGTGGAAAGCTCCACCCACTTCTCCAAACCTTTAGGCACAGGCACCCATTCACTAACTGTGGAAAGTTTGGGAATCCTGTCATCAAAAGTGTGATGATGGCAGCAGTTTAAATTTTCCCATTAAGGTCAAGGTGTGAATTCTGATTGGCTGTTGCAGGCTCTGCCCACTTCTTGAAACTTAAATCACAGTCACCCACTGACCAACAGTGCAATGTTTGGGGATCATGCCATCAAAAGTGCAACAATGGCAGATGACATCTTTTTCCCATAAATCATGACATTGATAGATTTTCCATATATAGTAAAATCCAGTTATAACGTACTTAAAGGGACCTGGCAGAGCAGTCTGTTATATCCAAAGTCTGTTATATCCAGAGTTGCTGTTTGCCCAGAACACAACTGCAGGACACCCTTTACTCATGCCAAACCCCAGCAGACACACTTGTGGCATAGATTATTATATTGTACATGTAGCAATCCAACTTTACTTGAGCAGATGCATGACTATGAATAATCCTGACTACGTATCTGCGCTGGAAATCACCAGCACACTACGCGCCTTGTAGGCGGAGCCTGCATGTCCGTTATAGCTGAACAAAACTACAGCTAAAAGTGACCCTGGGGACCAAATTGTTTGTCCGTTATAAGCAAAATTCCATTATATGAGAGTCCTCTATATCCAATGCTTTTTCTGCATGTTCTTACTGGTGTGCAGACGAGACCAGCGGACCTCGTCCGTTTTAGACGATATTCCGTTATACGCAAGTCCACTATAACAGGATTTTACTGTACCTATTTTCTGATTGGATGAAACTTGACTGGGTGCAGGAGAGGACCCTGGATCGTAGACATCCACCAAATTTCATCCCCTGCTTTAGCGTGACCCCACGACTGTGTGAAGTTTGGTGGGTTTAGCGGTGAGAATTGAAAAAATCCTTCAAGTATAAATTAATGGGGAAAATGGGGTGTTCACAGGACCTCCTAGAATGATGGAGGGTGCGAGAGCTTATAAAAGCACACCCCCAACACACAGCTATGGAAAGTTTGATGGTTGCAGTCCTAAAACTGTAGGAGGAGAAAAGTTTCAAAAACCGGGGCAGAGAATAATAATAATAATAATAATAATAATAATAATAATAAGCTGAAAAACAACAACAGTATATTGGCTTTTTCAAACCAACATATTAACCTTCAGGTAGTAAAGATGCCAAAAGTCTATAAACAAAAAAAGTTGCCGTTTAGACCCCAGGAAGAGGTTTAGCTATTGTACCTTTGTGATTGGCAGCTAACCTGAATTCCCGGAGTAAAAACCATCCATCCATCCATCCAAGTTCCAAACCGCTTATCCTTCTGGGTTGCGGGGGGTCCGGAGCCTATCCCGGAAGCAATGGCACGAGGCAGGGAACAACCCTGGACAGGGGGCCAGCCTATCGCAGGGCACACTCACACACCCACACCTATGGGCAATTTAGCAACTCCAATCAGCCTCAGCATGTCTTTGGACTGTGGGGGGAAACTGGAGTACCCGGAGGAAACCCCACGACGGCACAGGGAGAACATGCAAACTCCACACACATGAAACCCAGGCGAGACTCGAACCCGGGTCCCAGAGGTGTGAGGCAACAGTGCTAACCACTGCACCACCATGCCGCCCCCCGGAGTAAAAACATCTGTACAAATGGGTTTAGTGTACAAATGTAAACAAAGATTCTCCAGGAAAAGAGAACAGTCAAAAAATCAATGTAATCATTGCATCATCCCGAGCAGCATCAGGAAAACACATCTTGGGCATCAGTCAAAATTGTAGCACTGTCTTTGCAATCAGTGGTCATCCTTTACTGTTTGCTGTTTTCTTCAGATCTCATTTAGAGATATTAGCTCCAGCAATAAACACACGACAAGTCTAAATGGAACACAGTCAATAAAACTCCAATTAAAACCTATTAATCTTGCGGAAATGTGGAAAAGCTGATAATTGTCTCTAATGGCTTACCATGTCGGCGCTACTTTTTGGAAAAATGGCAGTTATAAACCTGTCAACATGATAAAGTGAATTTACTATGCACATTTCCAACAATGCCATTTATAACATTTGTCATAAATAAAATCATACTTTCAGTACCTCAATCACATTCTCAACTCAAACACTGCTTATACACGGAGAACAGTGAAATCTTCTACATCTGATTTTTTTTTTTTTTTTACCCTTTTCCTGTACTGTTTTATTTCTGAGATGACAGAGGGTTGTAGTATTAAATATTAAAAATAAAAAAAACTGATTTATTGAATCTCCTTTAATGTTTGTGTTCTCAGAGGAACTGAAAGAGGGGCCTTGTCAGGAAGGTCTGGCAATTACAGGTGTCTCACATGACCTGATCATACATCACAAGGTGTAGAACTCATTTCCTCCCGTGGTTCTCCATCGCATTGTGTCCACAGCCCCTTGTTTTGCACTTGCAGGTATGGACTAGGCCCCAGCCCTGTGTGTGTATTGTATACTTCTTACATTTCCTTCCTGTCAGTGTAGGTTTCCCCTGGGTTCTCTGGGTTTGGTTAATCTTACCAAACGGAGACGTGGCGTTTAGCTGAATTTCTGCATTTGAACGTAGCTGTGAAACTGGGAAAGACTCCAAATCACCATTGTCCTAAAACGGAGAAGCAAGTTAACAAAAAGGAAAAAATATACTCATTTTAGGTTTCACCATCTTTATTAACAAGTCCCCTTGTTGGTTGCTACTCTTTTATTAGCTGTATACAACGTAGAATAAAAATTATTTAAAAAATTAATTTGATTTCTTTTGTTATGCATGCAGCTGACATTGTTTAGCATGTTAACCTTAGCAGGTCTGTAACCTAAAATAAATCCTGCTGTGGAAGGAAAATTAAACAGGGGGGTTCAACATTATAATTTCTGTAACTGGCAGCATATTTGATCAGTAGCAAATTGGCGGGTTTCAAATCTGAAATTTTACTATGGTGCTACATGCATGACCTGTAACTCTTTAGGAAAAAAATATTTGAAGAGTAGCTGTGAGGGGGGGGGGGGGGTAAGAATAACAGAAACAAAACGTATTATCTATAGAGCTGCAAAGCATTCAAATTCAGCAATTTTAAAACTAGCCATGCATGTAGATCAGCTGTTGCTAAGCTATGTGTTGTGCATATTTATTTGCATACCCGGTAATGTACAAATCTGTAGACTTGGCAAATTGTACTATTAACAAAGTAATGTACCATTCTCTATATTTAAATTTATATTTAAATATTTATTTACTGCTGCAGCAAGTGGACGTCAGCAGAGTCGGTTCCGGAGTTGTCTGCCTGTCTCATTGTACACGGCTCAGTGCTGCACATGCTCACACTGCAGTTTTACACTGACCTGACCAATGACATATTTGTATGATAAAAGCACACAGGTTACTGCCAGACTGCAAGGATTCTGCATGCTTACCTTCATAACAAATTTAACAGTATTGAACATTAAATTAAGGCCTAATTTCACTGTAAATATGCCATCTCTATTTTCAAATTAAGAATAGCAGAATTTAGATAACTTACCTAAGATGAATATTATTACCCTGAGGCACCAGGATGCACTATGGGAAGAAGGCAAGCCAGTAGAGGTCGTGTGATGCTCTGGGCAATGTTCTGCTGGGAAACCTTGGGTCTGGGCATTTGGACGTTACTGTGATATAGTATATACCACATAGTGTAGGCCTACCTAAACATTGCTGCAGACCAAGAATAACCCTTCATGGCAACGGTGTTCTCCAAAAGCAGTGACCTCTTTCAGCCCAGCCACACTGCAAAAATTCAGAAACGGTTTGAGGGTAAGGAGTTCAATGTGTTGACTGGGCCTCCAAATTCCCCAGATCTCAATCTGACAGAGAATCTGTGGGATGTGCTGAGCAAACAAGTCCAATCCAAGGAGGCCCCACCTTGCAATTTACAGGAATAAATGATCTGCTGCTGACATCTAGGTGCCGGATACCACAGAGCACCTTCAGAGGTCATGTGGAGTCCATGCCTCAGAGGGTCAGCGCTGTTCTGGCTGCTCTTGGGGAACCTACACAATATTAGGTAGGTGGTATTAATGTTATGGCTGACAGATGTATACTGCAAACCGAACAGGATCCAAGCAACTCTGTGATTGTCTGAACTGAATTTGACTTTATTTCACACTTATAGCAGAACATTGTACAATCTAATTCACAAATAAACATTTAACAGTAGCATAATAGCTATTTTTTTACAGGCCACATCTTTTAAACACTTTTTTTAAACACTGATTTGACGATTCAGGCGTGAACTACTTGTGATTTTGCAGCAGTCTGTGATGCATTTTATTTATTTTGTGAGCTCAGCGAAAACCGGGAGCCTCAAAGACATTAATTGCAGAGAAAAATCCCATATTGAAGATAATACCTCCGGCTGTACCTCCACACATAAACAAAGGATCGTAAACAAAAACCATGCATGCTGATATTACAATAGGAAATCAGTGCTGCCGTGAAGGGCCCTTCCATAAATCACAGCAAGGCTTGGAAAAAAAAAAAAAAGCAATGCAAGAACATGAGATTTATGGGTAGGATCATGATACGTGGAATATTATGTTACACACCTCGAGCAGGTGTGTGAGATAGCAACAGCAGCCAGGATATACCCCCCCCCCAGCCGCTGTTTGTCCTTGTCAGTCTCAGTCAGGCCTGTCATCTGTCATCCTGCGGCCTAGACCGCAGGCAGGCCGTTAGTGGCTGCCGACGCAAGCGGCTGTAATTAAAACTCCTGCCCCCAAAAGATGCTGAGGCACAAATCCGCTCGTTTGTCTTCTTGAAGCTGGGCCAATGGCCTACTGTCTATGCATTCCAAGTGGCGCGCTAATTCCCAGTCAAACGGTGTACTTAGCTGCGGGGAGGATGTTAATTTTACAAAAAAAAAAAAAAAAAAAGTGACCTCGGTGATTAAGCGGGCGAAGTGTGCCGTACGCCGACTCCCAATGAAGTGTTGAGAGACGGTCATAATGAATGATATTTATTCATTTAACTAATCATTAACTTGCTTGTTAGTTTAGCTCATGAGTCTTTTACTGTACATGAAACCAGAAACACATATCTCATAAGTACACAAACTCACACCGCAAAATACTGACCAACAGCATGAATGGATGCTATATATACTCTCTTAGAAAACCATGGTATTTTTTTCTACAAAATTCATATAATAAACAATTAAGTACTGGGCTTAATGTAGTGGGATTTATCATTCAGATCCTGTAAGAGTGTTTCTCATCCCAGTCCTGTAGCGGGTTATTGTTGCTCGTGATTGTTTGGTTTGGGTTTGCTGAGACTAGTAGGGGACAAAAATATAATCTGCTGGGGACCCAAGCACTGCTTTAAACTGTCATCCCATCTTGGGAGTCGCCATCTTCGTAGCTCATGTTTTGTTTGATGAGCCCAGGAAAATCTTAACCCGATACTGGATAAGGAGTTATGGAGAATGGATATTCTTCATATAAAAAAATGAAATTTTGCTTAAATTTCAAACACGTTGTAATGAATCATGTCTAGGACATGAAGTATAGCAGCATCTTTTCCTAGCAGAACGGATTGTATGTATGAAGAAGTGTGTAATGGACCTTCTCAACCATAAATAATAAATTATTGCAATTGCTCTCCAACTTCCATGGTCTTTCACCATGAAACATATTTCTTGGCCAAACTGTGGGTCACAGAGGATTTTAGGCACATCAGAGTTTAATTTAAATAGCAGCATTCATCTCCTTAGCAATTAATAGAGAGCTCCACCTGATTAATACTAATAATAAAACCAGAATTGCTGCTTTTTGTCTTTGCTTTTCAAACACTGGTGACTTGTGCCTCAAAACCAGTGCTTAACCCACAGACCATTTCACAGTGGATAAAATGCTTATACTTAGAGACAATAAAATGAACAGTCCCCAATACTCTGTGGCATCTACAAAGTCAATGCCGCTGAAAGTATAGTATAGTTTAACAAAAGAACGTAGCAAAACACACTCCATCACCTTGCTTACTGAAAACCCACCGAGTACTACTCCTCTGCCAACGAATTCCCCAACAGTATATTTAAACTTTACCCCCAAAAAATAGCTACTAACACATGCTGCCCCACCACAAGTGCCAGAGAGAAAACAGACATTAAACAAAGCAAGAAAACGTCTAACACATGTAGTTATGCAAAATATTTTCTGTTCCATTCCCAGCATGCTTTTCTTTAAGCAGCATTTTACAGCCATATAGTGACAGGAACACTACAATATTCTCTAAACTTTCTGCCTTAGAACAAGTCAATTTTGTTGCAGATTCCATCTGCCTTAACTGACACTTCAACGCATTCCTGACTCCACAATGCAGCCCAAAAATGCATATTGTAAATTTTACACATTTAATTCAGCATCTCCTTTTTAAAATTCATGTTGGACATTAAGTATAGCAAATATCTTTGTAAACTACTCCCCAACATAAGAGTAAACTCAATGGAATATCTGTTGGCTCTTCATTTCTAATCAAATTCAGCAACTCTTTACTCCTTAATTAAATATTGAGCCATTTAAGTAGAATCGAAACGTACTGAAACTAATTAATCAACCATTGTACACATTCTCATTCCATTATCTCTTTCTTTTTAACAGGGCCAGAGAATTATCAGCATTAAAGAACAAAGAATGCATCTCATTCAGCAACTGTTAGTGAATATTGACATGACTGTACTGGAGATTCTTTTTCCTGTTCTTATATGTTGCAAATTAAATGGACATCATAGTTTTATTGCTGTTATTGTCATTTTATCATCATTATCTCCAACATAATACTCCTATATCTATTGTGAAAGCACATGACCAACACCACCAATAAAACCATGTGGCAGTTGACCTGTGTAAAAAGATTCCTTTAAACTGAGGCTTGGTAAATCTTCACTTCATTCCAGTTTATTTACAGGATTACCATACACTATCATTGTATGTACAGCATAAATGGAGTAACCCAGCTTTGTTGAAACATTTCCAAAACAATGCGGTTTTTAAAAAAAAGTGCACAGGCTTTTTTTTTCTTTTTATCCAGCAAAGAGCATGTATGATGCTGAATAACTGCTAAGTCATACTGCAGTAAGTTTTGATGGAGATATATGGCCTGAGCAGGTTGCTGGGTAGACATGTTGTCCTCTGGGCTGAGGGGTCAAACCTGACCTCTGCAGTGTGTATAAACAGAAATTGCATCTTCTGTGTGTGGGCTTCCCCCTGCAGTCCAAAGACAGGCAATCAGCACCTTGAAATTGCCCATGGTGTGTGTAAATACCCTATGATGGACTGGCATCCAGGTCTGGGTGTAGCCCTGCCTTGTCTCCTATGTTGTCTGAGATAGAGTGCAGGGTCCTGTGACTCTGCCCAGAGAAAGTGGTTGGAAGACGGATGGATATGAATGGTTATTTATGTCTCATTTTTTGTGGGTATTACAATGTTAAAAAGCAGTAGGAGGTGCAGACGCAGGGCTAGGCTATAGTTAGGTGATCTCCTTCATTACCACTACAATTGATCACCAGCCCCATGCATTAAGTAATGAAGGCTATGTGGCCCTGATCGGATTGATTACATTGGCAGGGTTGGAAAGAGGTCAGCTCAGTAGATTCTGGGGCAGGGAGAATGTACCTGCAAAGATCTGGCATCATGAGCTTTGAGATAAGTGATTTAAGCCTGCTGTGTTCTTTGTGCTTTATGGGTGATTTAAATATTCATCGAGTTCACTTTTAGACACTGTTTTGTTTGGGTCATTAAGTGAGCCATGTTCCATTTAGTCTTGTTTCTTTAACAGACTTGTGTTTAGGTACGCCTCACGGCCCTGTACCTCTACCCAAAACACCAGCATGACCTTTACTTAACGGCCTGCCATAGTGTTTTATGAAAGAACTTATAACTCCTCAGAGAGTGAGAACGTTTCCCTTTCTCCATCCATCTTCCATAACTGCTTATCCAAGGCAGGGCCGTGCAAAGTCTAAATCCCATCACCAGACAGGAGACGTTCTTCACGGGATGCCTGTCCATCACACACCACTGCAAACTACAGAGTTTAGAGATATTAGCTTGCCTAAACATACATAGGGGACGAGAATCAAACCCACCAACCTATTGGTGGAGGGTGGTAGAGCTGTCCAGTGAGCCACCTCCCATGTACTTCTCATGTACTGTTTACCTAAACTCGTTATGTGTCAGAATTCTATTTTCATAAGAAGATAAAGTCCAAAAACAGAGGACAGAAACACTTCATTTCATACAGTACACAGCTCAAGTACCATTTGTAACCATCGCAGTTATGGGGTTTCAGGCGAGAGGGACTATTTCAACTATTTTTTGTTAAATTAAACCATTTGAATTTGTAAAATATTTGCCATTGTATTTTTTGTTTTTCATTTGAATATATTGTGGTAAAATCCAATTGAATCACAATGAAACATTACCATTTTTTTATATTTTCCAAAACTGACAGAGTGGCACTCGAATCACAAATGCAAACATGGACTTCAGTCATTCTCATATGGGAATAGAGTAACACATTTTTACCAAAATGCAAGGTCCCTGGAAGAAAATATCTCTGCACAAAATCTCATTGCAAATTTCAGCTGAAGTTCATTCACGCCCAAGGTCGACACAGATCACATTGAATGGTTGTGGAAATAAATTTAACGTATACAGTCTACTATATAAGCCCACTCCTGGCTAATTAGAAGCTTTCTATATCAATCATCTTGGCGCGGTGGCTAAAAGTGCAGTATTTATGGCCAACACAGTGTAATACTGAGTCCTGTTACAGTGAGATAGGGTGAAATCTACTGTATAAAGCACCTTAAAAATTGTGCGGTAAGCCATTTCTGTGCTATTGTCTGCGGGGGGGACATAGTTTCAGAAACCGAGCCACGCTTCATCGTGCAGGAGACGAGATGGCGGCCGGCGACTGGACACCACCACCGCATAGCTCAGACCGTACAGTACGGGATGATTACAGTATTGTACAGTAAGGGTGACTGCTCTGTCTTATACGGCAGCGAAAAAGGAGAACAGGCGATAAGAAAGGGGGTTACATTAAAGTTTAGCATTTAAAACCCGGGCTTAACTACTGCGCTGTGATCTAATTGTCTCTGACAACTCAGGAAGTAAAAGGCTCCTGACCTATGACTTTATATGGCTAATGTAGGCAAGGTAAAATTAAAGGTATGTAAACGATTTGTAAAATTAGCCATCTATTAATCTGTAACCATATACGTTATATACATCTATATTGTTTTCCATGGCAAGCCTGTCTTGTTTACTCTTCGTATGATTTATTCACTTATGGTCACTCTCATAACTTACAGTAAAGGGGATGGGTGGGATATGAGCATATGATGCAATAGTGGCTGTCTAATGATCAGTGAGAGTGAGAGTGACCCCAAATTAATGGTAAACCGCTGCCTTGCGTTTCTGTCTGCACCAAAGGGGATCTTACTGCCTCGCCCAGTACATCGCACTGGCCGGCCTCAACTCTCCGAGACGGTTGTCCTCCACGATGGAGGCAGTGATGAATGCCGACTGATTGGACATTACGCATTTCCATAAAAATCAAGTCGAATCATTTTTTAAAACGGCGAACCTGCCCACCCCTCAACACTTGCAGACACTGGGGGAAATGAAGAATATACGAATATCCTTGCATCCCTCATCAACCGGGTGATGGAAGGAGCACTCGTCCTGTTTTTTCTTTTTTTTGTTCCTCATTTTATTTCCGGGTCACGTAGAGCCACCACATCCTCACAATCTCCTCCTGTCTCCTATGATGATGGACATGTGCAATCATCACCAGAGGTTCATCTGGCGTGAAATCAAGGTCCACCTCGCGCTGGCCAGAGAACTGTCGTCGACGCAGGTCTCATTCCACGGGAAAGCATTGTGTGTTACGCCGCAGTTTTCTTAGTTCTTTCTCCGGATGGGTCAGAATTGTTTGACAGTGAATAAGGAAAATCAGAGTTTATTAGGTTGCTGCAGTGGTTCAGCGCCGCCGCAACTTGCTTCCAAGGTTGTATGTGCAAGAGTCGAGGTCTATGTGCAGGAAGATCCATTTCTGTTTATAAGCTTAATACAAAATCTGGATATAATGACAGGCAGAGGTCTATATTCTAACCGGTACCAAACCAGACCACAACCCATAAGACAAAGACAGGAACCACGAGAAAGGGGTCAATATATACATACAGTAAGATGTGTGAAGTAGATATTGGGACAATGCTTGGTAAGAGGAAATGGATAGGTCAGGTCTAGAAAGTGTAAGGACCAAGATTTTGTTTCAACCAACAAGTTGCATATAAAGAATAACAGTCACAGAGAATCAACAGGCTAATTAAAACTAATTTTTGTTCTGGATTCTTGCTTTCTGGATCCGAACAATTTACCTCTGTCAATAATAATAATAATCCTACTGGGTCGCGGGGGGTCTGGAGCCTATCCCGGAAGCAACGGGCACGAGGCAGGGAACAACCCTGGACAG
>JAABNY020000129.1:782162-823851 GCA_015164015.2 Brevimyrus niger
TACAATCAGGTCAAAACAGGAGGTAACGAGGTGGGTGTGGCACACAATGAGGAGTGTTTGGAGCAGGACGTCACACTCTGCAGAATTATGTGCTAAAAGACCAAAATTCCAAAGGGTCAGTTTGAAGCCAGTGTGGTTTGGTTTACCCAGGTGTGTGAGATTCATACAAGAATTAAGTTCTAAAATGGATATTAACTCCTTGGCAAGGTTAAGGACCAGGAGCCTTTTTAACATGCAGACATTTGTTTGTGGTCTGAGGCCCAAAATATTCTTTAGTTACTTGCACTTTAATTTTTTTAGCCTATTGTACTTTTTATATCAATATCAGTGAAATAATAAAGCATCACATTAATTAACATATACATACATTTGATTTTAGCCCCTTTTAAGGATGCACAGGTGTAAAATGAAGGAATTAGGATTAGTGTATATTTATGTAAGTTCAAAAGATATTAGTTTTTGTCTTCATGAGAGTCAGTTGTACAAATCCTGTGAAGTAGAGTTTATATTTTATCTGAAAAAATTTACTGCGGAGGAAATGGATGCGGTGGAGGCCATCTGTGTGGCACAATTTAATTACTTTCTTTGTTGGCACATTTAATTGTATCTCCAGGACATGAACACAACCCTATAGGCAAATAATGAGCCTCTGAATATTTACTCATACGAAAGGATTTTTTGTAGCCGTGTCGTTATTGTGCGGCGGCTCTGCTGATAGCTCTGGTGTTTCTTCGCATCTTGAGTTGCGGGCTTGACGCCCACCCTGGCTGGGTGGTATTTTAATGTTTTTTGTTTTTTTTTGCTCTATGGGTTTCCTCAAGGTGTTCCACATTTCGCTCATAGTCCAAAGACATGCCAGCAAATTAGCATCTGTAAATGGCCAGCCCATAGTGTGTGTGAATATGGATTGGCAGCCTCATTGGTCTTTAATCTTAGCCTTGTGCCCTGTCTTACAGAGCCTCAGCTTCAAGTCCCCCTGCGAATGTAGTTTAGATAAGCAAGTGGGTGGACAGAAACTAGCGCTAGTTATAGAATAGAACGAAACTTGGCTGCTTTCAGGAACCTTTTGATTTTGTTGCCTCAAAGGGGAACAGGCTGACCTTAGGGGGTCAATACCCACACCTATCAGCCACTTATTTTCAAAACAGTTGGGCACTCATCCTCCCCCTTCACATCTCCCCATTAGATAATTATCCCTATGTGCCCCCACTAAAAAGTCGGCCCAATGACTGCCCGCAGCCCCTGGTCTCATTGGAAGATTGCCTGCCTTTAGGATCCACTTGCCACGAGCCATTAATGGTCTTGCTGACCATCGCCGAGTGAAGCCGCGTGACATTTAGTTGCTCAGCTGATGTTATCCTGAATGGCTTTTTTTTTTTACCCATTTAAACAGCTGGATGTTTTTACTGCCATGATTCAGTTCAGGTACTTTGCCTTGATGGTTCTGCAGGCAGGCATGTGCAGGTTATGAGGCTTCAGCTTCAACTCTGCCCGATGATGTGAGTGATAAGGGGATACATGGTCCTGGATGCCCAGAACTAGCCACCAACCACAGTGAAATTTTTTCCATTGCCATGGGGGCTCTTGTTTCATTGAAATATTTCAGGTGATTAGAGAAGGATGTGTGTTGTTTTGCCTTCTACTGGTATAATGTGACTTGTTCTTGCATTTAAATTTTATAAACAACTGATGAACCACCTATCTTAAAATCAACCCCACCCTCATGTCTGCATCACATGGAGTCACCCCCCCCGCGCCCCCCCCTCCTGTCTGATTATTGGTTTCCTTTCATTCTCGTTAAAACGTTGACTGCTGACATTCAGGAGTGCGTAATAGACTGTTCGCTAAAGTAGGGGCAGCATTTCAAACATTTCCTCACGCAGACAATTCCAGTAAAAGGTTTCCCACTAAATTGTAGCATGATAAACTGCAATGCAAAGAGACCACTTTAATATGGAAAAATATTCAAATGTTATATAACAGCAAACATGTGATAACATACGGTTGGACAATTACAGTCTGAAAAGCCTACAATCTACGCATCAACTTTTAACCTGAAAAGAAAATTGTAGTCATATATCAAATAGTCAGATAGCGCCTGGAAACTAGTTTATGAAAAAAACAAAGCAATTAAATATGCTTTTATATTTTCATATCTATGTATCCAGTACAGAGTCAGAGAGTGAACCTAAGCCCATCACAGGAAACACTGAGGACAAGGACAGGAAAAGCCCTGCATGATACTCAGTCACAGGGCAAACACACATACAATGTCAGTGCAAAATCAATTTAAAGACACCAGTTCACCTAATTGGCATGTTTTGCACTATGGGAGAGAACTAGAATATCCGGTCTGTGACTGTAACAAACTCGTGTTGGGACCCAGAATACTGTAAAACCCTTTGCTTTTTTAACAAGAAGTTCACAGATACTCAATGTGCCAAACCGGACACAGCTCGAGGAGCATCGGAAAAGATCTAACCAAGCATGTAATGCACGAAATCCGCTAAAGAATAGATGGGGTGAAGAATAATGAGAGAAGCCATTGGAGCACCTCTTACTAGAGGAGCTCTTTAGCACAGCCTTAGAAAGACCCAAGCCGGTCGGGATTTATACCACAGGAGGAACCTAAATGGGCTGTATGAGATTCCCTCTATAATCTGGTTGAGGCAGGACTGAGGATACATCTGCAGATAACACCGTATCATTGGGGGCTTAATAACTGGCCCCCGCTGAGACCCTGAAGACGCCAAAGGACTTCCTAGGATATTACGGTCGAGTGTTCGCAGTCAGACAGGTGATTGCCATAGACAAAAATACCCAGAAGTGCCCCTTTTTTTCAGAATTAGCTGAAGTCTCAGAGTCTAAATCACACTAATGGATAATAGATGTTCATCTAATAGTGGTTAGAAGGGGAGGGTGATCTTTTTTTTTGTACCATCGATATTTTTTTTCTCGAAGGTTTATGCTGTAAATTGTGTCACTGCAAATCCTGTCATAAACGTGGGCAGGAGGGTCTCACGGTAACTGGGGTTTGTTCCGGTGGACCATGTGTACGCAGGTAAGGGAGACGGTTTGGTTAAGGTGGAGGAACGAGAGTAATGTACTGAATCTGTGTGAGACGATATAAGAGGTAATGGCCTCATCCAGTGATGTCAGCAGCCTGCCCGGCCTCCTCCGTACATCTCATACTCAATATTCAACATTTTCTTTTGTTGGTCTCGACTACATTCCCAAACTGCACCTTTGGGGCTCTTTCTCCGGTTATGGTGCGATGTGCACTGGCAAGTGCAACAGGATATCTGAGAGCTCCAGAGGGTGTGTCTTCTGAGGGAGATTATTCAGAAAGCGAGCCAATGCCTTGGGACCTTATTCTTCCACAATAGGATTCTTTGAAGTATAATAGTAACACAAAAGTACTCATTAATCATCTTGTTAGAAGCACAGAGGGGGAGAAAATTAGGCCTGGAGTGGAAAAAAGAACAATGTGTCGGTACTTAAGTCGCGCGCAAATACAGAGAATTTAAAAAGAATTTAGGCCAAACAGTTTTAAATGTTGTGGATATTATACATGTATGTAGGATTTTTGGCCTTTTTAAGTGGTCCATAAAAATTAGAGGAAAAAACAAGGAAACTTTTATACTTTTATATTTCCACTTGTTGGCTACTACAGTAGCTGATCCAAGCCCAATGGTGCTACGCTCAGTTAGCCTGCCATCCCCTGGCCGTGTGTTTGTGCCGTCACTGTTTGCCCATGTGCACTCCCCGCTCCTCATAGCATGTGCACCAGCCAGTGCTGTGTTAGCTGCGAGGAAAGAATGCAATCGATTTAAAATGGCCACAAATTAAATCACTGTAAGAAATAGATTGTACTTTTAATAAATCCTGAACTGGAAGATAAATAAACATGTACATTGGAACTTGACATGGAGGGTGACAGCATCTATCCATCCATCCATCTTCTAACTATTTATCCTGATCAGGACCATGGAGGGCCTGGAGCCTATCCCTCGCAGCATGGGGTCATGTACTTTGGACAGAATAAAAACAGACATTTTTATTTAGAATTATATTAATTGATGCTTTTAACCAAAGCCATATAGTTGTTTTTTTTTTGAGGAAGCAGGGTCAGCCGATTGCAGGAGTTACAGGCCTTGCCCAAGGGGCCAACATTACTCTTCAGACACAGCAACTTAAACCAATGAAATTCCAATCACAGACACAGCTGCCTGACGCCCTGGACCACAGACACCCTGAAATACAAGAATGTGTGACCTTTGAATGAGCGCTGTTTTCAGGATGCCATGCTATGCTGGGTATTTGAATACATTCAGGGGCACCTAAATTTAATACGGTTATCAAGTCAGCAGGAGCTCCTTCTGAAGGAAACCTTTCAATGCACACAGCGGTGTAACTACTCCTACAAATTAAAATGAAAGTAAATATCAAGTAACATCAACCATACAATAGTAAGAATTAAATAATTAAACTATAACTTTTAAAAACTCCCTATAACCATGCTAAATATACTTCTTCTCTTGCTAAACTCTTGCTACGGTTTGTGTTATTCATTGGTTTGGGAATTAAAGACTATTAATGATGTAACCATGTCTTACTTTCCAATCTGCCCAGTCAATACTTTTATTCAAAGTAAGGTCAGTCTCTCACAGTGAGATATATCTCTTGAACAAATTAAGCAATATTCTTTTCAAAACTACAGACACACTTGAGACTAGAACTGGAAAATTTTATAATGCACATTCATATTCTTACCTACAGTGCATTCTATTAGTTTGTTTACAGCGGCGATGTGTGGAGTAGCAGGTTAGGTCATTGTCTATGTGATCAGAAGGCTGCTAGTTCACGGCCCAAGGTTTGCTGAGTTCATTCACTGTTGGGCCCCTGAGCAAGGTATTTAATTCCACAGTTGTTCCAGGGACTGGCTGGCCCGCTTTTGTCAAAGATGTACAGATATTTGGATAAAAGAATCTGCTAACTAAATAAATGCTAATTTCTGTATGTGTAGGCCTATTATTGCCTTAGTCGTTTACGCATCAATGGGATGAGGAGTTAGTGGCAGGATGATCAGATGGAAGAGGTTAGGAAGAACAGTACCCACTTCCGGATTTATAAGGCACAAGGTTAACCAGATTTTGCACCAAAAACACATTGGGTTCATTTGTTCATGTTTTGCCATTTGAGTAAACATGGACTGTTCTCCACAGTTAAAAAAAAATAAAAGTATTCTGCAGACATTTGTTTGTTGGCTGTTCCTGAGAGACTAATTTCATTCTCATCAACAAACTCGTAGGAGAAAAAGCAACAATCCATAATCAGGCATGATGAACAACACAATTCAAGCAGGCAGAAGATGGATCATGTTGTTCTTATGGGAATATCAACAGATACATTTGGCGGTCTGACAGGCTGTGCCTAAAAAAATGTTCGTATAATCTCATAAAACCATCAAGCCCATCTTCGTAAGATGAAAGGGGATGGATATTGTAGGAGGCAGTAATGAATATCAGTCAAACGTTTATTTTGTTTTTATAGATTTTCAATATAACAATTCATCCGGCTTTGCTTTCTCCATGACTGCTTAGGCTCACTGCAAAGCTGGAGCTGTTTCTGGGAAGCCCAGGCCACAGTTGTAGGAAGATCATGAACTACGGGCAAATTATGGAAACCATTTCACTCTATCAGTAGACGATGGGTGGAAACTTAGTCTGACCGCGGAGCCACTGCGGTGCCAATTAAAGTGGTATCATTCAATTTAAGTATATAGTTTTGCATAATTTTCAGTTAATGCGCTTTATGCTTATTGGATATATATTTTTATAAGTACAGTAATACTTTTTACTGAGCTTGTTAGCATCCCAAAATGAATGAAATAATTATACTGGAATATTCCACTCATTCTGTGAGCTACACAATATGTTTAAGCTTGCAGAACAACCAAGGGAAAAGAAACACTACTTGCTTAATGTCAAAACATGATTTTTCTTTCCCCCTCCTATCAGCTGCGACAGTATCTTAAAGTGTCATAATTTCTCTAAAATTACTCCAGCATGAGAAGCCTGAATTTGAAAGTTACGATTTAAAGGGTTATTAAATATGAGTGCTGGGTTAGAATACAAAATTATTCATTAACTCACCCAATAAGACCGAAATGTATTAGTATGGAGAAGCAGAAGCATTTTGACAGTTTTCGTCAAGATTAATTAGCACATTAGAAACGGTCTTTGCCACAAAAACACTACATAATTCTAAAAATAAGTAGCAATAAGTATTACTTTGATAAGTAATAAAATGAGTCCTGAAAGCACAGCCTTATTCAGATGGCTGCAATATACTTCACAGTACATTTACTATCTGTAATGTAATGACTTGCGTCGATTATTTTTGTTTTAGTTTGTTGATTGATTGCAGCTAGACAGGTTATATGTAAGGCGCTTAGTACTGTATCTGAAAAGAACAGCAGCCACCATTTGCAAGAGTGTCTCGCATTTATCATAATGAGAACACAGGGAGGAAGCTTTCAAACACGTGTTACCTTTAAGTGTCATCCATACATCCCCGTTTGTGTTTAATTCAGCTGAACGCCCTGTACCCCTCTGCAGCCCAAACACATGTACTAAGGCGAATTAAAATCTCTAAATTGCTCATGGAGTAAGTGTGTGCACGAGCGTTCCCTGCGAAAGAGTAGCACGTTGTTCAATATGTCCCCTGCCTTGTGCCTTTCAGAGTTACAATTTACACTCACATTAGTAAATCACATTAATGCTTCTGTTCAAAGCAACATGCACCAAAGCAGATACTGTAAGACACTGGTTATTTATATATGAGCGATAGATATATGGCTGATAATTCGTTTTACTTTTGTGGGTGGGCCAGGAGCACCCCATGACCTTGTACTGGACACGTGGTTGAAGACAAATGAATTCAATTCAATTTATTTTGATTTTGTATAGCGCAGTTCTTAACTTAACCACAAATCGCATAAATTGAAACACGTTAGGTTCATTAGACGCAAATTAAGAATGGCATCATGCTTAGACAAAACAGAAAAAAACTGGAAAAAAAGAACATGGAGGAGACAGAGAAGAAAGGAAACAATAAAAATCATGATCAAAGTGCTCAGTGACCCTTCCGGTCAGCCAGTGATGGTACAGCTCATCAGGACCTGCATTTTGACTCTTGGCTGTGCAGTTCATCCACAAACACTTGCTGTGTCCCAACAAAGAACAAATCATTTCACAAATACTGAAGGCACTATAAAGTGAATCCTTTGTAAATTGTATGAAGGTACTAGCACATAATTTATATACTGTTTATATACTGGTTATTATTGTCTGAATGACTCCTGAATGCAAATTAACATTTAATTTATGGGCTGTACTTCTTTAGTGTTGGATTTTATCTTCTATTTTGAATCTCTTTTTATCACTCTGACCATAAAACAAGATCCTGAGTTTCTTTGTCTCTCTGGCTCTTAACAGCAAATGAGAACGTTTTACCTCTGCAGCATGACAGGAAATTAAAAGCAAAAGTAATCAAACTAGTGGCTAGGTGAGACTTCATGACCTTGAGCGTGACAGCAGTCCAAATGGATCTGCCCCAGTGTTTTGTCCATGGCCTGGCGGGGCTGTCTGGCCAGGCGCCAGCAGCGAGCACAAGGCATCGTGGGTACTGCCTGAGTGGAGTTCCGGGATTAGGCTTCAGGCCATGCAGATGGTGCTGGAGATTGATACGCACAGAGGTCAGCCAGTGGATTCGAAAATGGCTCCGGCGCTAATCTAAGAAACGCCCGATACTCCGGAGGGGAACCTGTTGGCCGTCTTATGGTGGACGGCTTGATAAGTGAGCCGGGCGGCTGGTGACGCTGCTGTGCTCAACCACACAGGCTGGATGAGTGGGCAGGAAGTACCACAAAGGAACAGGAAGTGGAACAATGTGAAAACACCACTCTGTGCTAACATCATTTATATGGTGAAATGATCATTATCATCAACAACGACGACGACAACAACAGTAATACTAAAATAATAATAATAATAATATGTTGCTATTGGACACGTAGACTTGATTCTAAGCAAAGCAGCTCTTTTTTTCAGTGGATCCACCGATATATGTTGCTTGTTCAGTGGACCAATTGCCCAGGACATGAACCAGTGTGTCTTATAGCCACTGCAGTGCCTGTCCCTTTGCCTGAATCTCTGAAATAGAGGCTGGAAGATATATTGTATGCATGAATGACTGCCATCATTTTAGAGGAAACAGCTGCTAATAGGACTATACAAGGGAAAATGATTCCTCACCATCAGCTTGCTTTCAATGACTGTAATCGTGGAGCCAAAATTGCCTTATCAGTGTAAAACTTGATTCTGTGGTTTGCCGAGTCATTGTGAACTTTGGGATATCAAGCTGGTTTTCCTACATCTCTTTAAACCCCTTGGCAAAGGTGTAACATGACCAGAATTGCCTGTGGGAGTAGCAAGGTGGGGGGTGGCCTGCCCATTCCATCTCGGGAAGAAAACTCTGGTGACTGGAGTTGTTCCATTCAATTTACTCGACGCATCCTTCTTTCATGGTAAAAACGGACCTGTTTTTTCTTTCGTGTTCCCAGTAAACCAGTCCTGATCTCATCTAGTTTGATGTCTGTCCTCTGTAGAATTTACCAGTCACACCTGAATTATTTTTCTTCCCCTTGTGCCAATACGGCTCCCTTCGGGTTTTACATCTACCTACATTCTGCTTTGACTTTTGCCCCATCCAGCCCCTATGTCTACCCCTATGTTGAATGTTGTCAAAACCTGCCTCACCTCAAAGAGGGAAGAATCTCCATCCATCTTCCTTAACTGTTTATCCACTACAGAGTCAACGGGAGCTTGGAGTCTTTCCCGGAAAGCATGGTGCAAGGGGTCTGTAGACAAGATGCCCATGTCCCAGAGGCCACTAAATAAGGAAGACGGATATTCAAGCATGTTTTTGGACCGCAGGAGAAAAGGGAACTACCTCAAGGGCAGGAACTAAATTCACAACGACCGTATGACCTAAAAAGCCACCATTAAAGCAACAAAGAAGTGGACAGCGCTGCAGTGTTCTGTGGCTGAGGGTGTGTTGATCCTACAGAGCAAATGAGCCAAACATTATGACACATATTATAATTTTGACTTATTTTTACATTATTATTATTTTTTTAGCCCAGGAACAATGAAATAAGCTCTGCACATGGCTAAAATACCTTTGGCACACAACAAAGTTATACTGTATTTCATGTATGTAGTATTTCAGAAGAATATTTTTTTTCTAGTATATCACGAATAAGAATGTTAATTTCCAGTCCACCTTAACAGGGAATTCCTGAAAAAGGGGAGCCTTGAGTCAATGTGACAACGTATTTGTAGTCTAGGTCCTTGCAGTTTTTGGATCTGCAGCTCATTGTCATGTGTCAATGAGCTACGGACTGATATCAGAATCTAGGGGTAAATGGCACCCGAAAGCACTTATTCAAAGTAAATTGATAATCAGAAGGTTGCCAGTTTAAACCCAGCCCCAGCACGTCTATGGGTCCTTGATCAAGGCCCTTAACCCCCAGCTTCCTGGGTGCCGCTACAGGTGGCTGCCCTTTGTGAACAGCTTACTCCACAAAGAGCAAGCTGAGGGAGGAGTAAAGACAATTTCCCCACGGGGATCAATAAAGCATCTTTTATTATAATTAAAATAAATAAAACAAATGTATTTATCGAGGTAAAGTTGTGCCCAGATAACAGACAGTGGTTTAATGACCAATGGGAACAAGTCACATGGTCAGATGGGTCTTAACCATGATTCAAAAGCGAATGAGTCCATGTGAGGCACATGCCAAATGGTGCCTACAGGCTTGAGTGCTTGTTTCCCACAAAGACCGGTTCTGGCAGCTCCGTTATGGTGTGGGGAGCATTTTCCTGGCATGGTCTAGGTCCACTCAACCCCTTAGAGAGAGCATGCTAAATGCCAACAAGCATGAGTCCATTCTGAGTGACGGTGAAGCCTTTCTATCCCGATGCGAGTAGAATCATCCAGAATGACAATGTCTCCATCCAAATTAATCTTGGAAGAAAAGAATCGCTTCCCTCCAGTACAGCTCCAAGCGCTTGGAAAACTGCTGCCAAGGTATATAGAAGCTGTAGTGGCAGTTCATGGTGGCCCAAGATCTAATCACGACGCTTTACGTCGGTGTTTTTTACTTCAGCGTTCAGCTCTGTATTCTGTGGGTAAAAGGACGAAAGGTCGTGTTCGTGATCAGCTGTTTATTCTAACTTGTAACGGTTCATAAACCCAGTCAATAAAAGAAACGCCACTTAAACTCTAAGGTGGACCGCAGTTACACTGGCAACAGGGATACGGGCCAATCCGGAAAAAGAAAAGATGTCTTAAACGGCAAGGCTAAAAGGTGATTTCAGGGGTAGTGGAGACATCCATCTGGGTGAGTCTCCTTATGCTTTATTAGGGCATAAAACATTAACAAGTGGTCAAAGCCGGTTCTGAAAAGCGTCGACCTGAGCCTTGCAGTAGCTGTAAGACTCGCCTCAGTGACGATCTGTAAATTATACATGAATTTATTCACGTTACTTAGCGTCGCACGTTTCCCCTCACACAGGAACAGACATTACAGATGCTGTGTTCCACATTAGTGGTTTCCAAATCCCCTGTCGAATGACCTCAACCATGCATTTATTATACTCTACCTCCAGCACACCTAATTCAACTAATTATGGGCTTGAATGTCACTTGATTAGTTTAATTAGATTGTCTGCTGGTGGAATAGAACAAATGCGTGGAGAGGCTGAACGAGCTCAAGGAGAGGTCTGGGACGTCACCCTGGTGGAGATGGAGATTGAATTGTTTTATGGCTGCATTTTATTAGTGGTCTAGGAGAGGACTCCCCTCCCAAAGCTAAAAAGTCATTAAAAGCATATTGCCCCTATCTTACTTAACTACATCAGATCTTGGTGTTGGTAATCCACGGAAGGATTCAAAAATTAATTTATATAATTGTGAAATGTTATAGCTCTTCACGCTGTAGGCTAATGTGACTCTGAATATTTATTGCACAGTAGGACAGGACTTCATCCTGTCAAGTGTTACATTGGGCAGTCAGAGCCGGGGATAAATATATCTTTGAACTACCCCAGTTTAACGTGGATGCTTTGCACGGCACTTATCTGCTCCAAAAGAAACCTGCAATTTTTGCCATCCAGTATTGTTTCATATAAAATGAATGTGCATGAATACTCATATCTCTCTTCTGCACGGTGCATCAGCTTTCAGCATTAGTCACAATGCCGGTAATGGCAGTGCCCAGAAGACGCTATCGTACCATTCAAAGAGTCAGTAATGTGAAGATGGATAAAGAATAAATATATGACTGAATCAAACAATCATTGCTTTTAAGGGCATTATGGGTAATCATATATCGGTATACAAACTTTGAAAGAACCTGGATTGATTCACTGTTCAGACACCAGTCCCATTGAATTGCAGGGCATTTGAGTGACATTTCTCCCTACAGCTACTGTAAATATCCTCCATAACCTGCTTATGCAGGAAGGAACAAGCACAAGGCAGATGATCCTGGATGGAGTGCCAGTACACTGAAGCAAACACTTGTGCACACGCACACACACACACACACACACACACAGAACACGTAAACTCCACACACAGGTCTGGAGGCGGGAGGGTACAGTGTTGCCTGCTGAGCCACGACACCATTCAGCAACGCTGGTGATTAACTTGAATTTGAAAGCTTGCATGTAGTGCAGGAAATAGGGCTTGAGATTGACAGCACACTAGTGGTAGAAAGCTAATGTCAGTTCATACCAACTGAGGCAAAATGCAAAAATGGTATTTTTCGCAGAAACATTTTAAACTGATTGTGCATGCTGACTTAAACTGTGCACCGTAACAGGATATAAAATTGAAACCCAGAAAATGGTATTCATGACTTTGGATATTATCTTGATGTAAGGCAGTGGGGGGTAGAGTAATGGCCAAGGGTGGGGTTTTGGAGGTTCATTGTGTTGCCATGACAGCATCAGTCCGAGCCCTGCAGGTAACTCAGTTTACAAAACCCAGCTGATCCTGGTTACCCTAAATATATCAGATTTTTTTTTTTTTAAGAGGATGAGCTTGGAGAGTTAAGGAGAACCATTAGCAGAAAAATCAAAAGGCCAGGGGGGTATTTCACAAAGCAGGATTTCTTCATTAGCCAGATAATCTAAGCCAAATGTAAGGATTGTCCAATACAAATGTCAATATCTCTCTTCCTATTGGCCAGTTTCACATTTGGCTTAAGTTATCTAGCAAACTGGGACATTCTGCTTTGTGAAATACCCCCCAGGAGGAAAGCTTCAGCAAATGTTTGTCATCTGTGGGACTTGATTGTGTTTTAAGGTATTATTTGCTTGGTCACTGTGTTTCATTTCACTGTTCCTAAAGCTGTTAGGTTAACATTTTGAGTTAGGGTCAGCTCTGTGGTTTAGGACTGTGTGTCTGGTATTGGAAGGTTGCTGGTTCAAATCCCATGGCTGGATAATGGTACCATTGAACCCTTGAACAAGGCCCTTAACCCCTATAGTTTCTTTAATTGACCAACCCTGCTTTGCTATTTTTATGCTACTTGTGTGTCTGGCAAATAAATACGCGTAATGGAACTAATGGAGTTACTACTGTCCAACATCTGTGTCCCACCCTCTTAATAGCACATTATGTAATAATGCTGCATTATGTAATAACTTGACAGAATGTAACAAACTAACTAATAATAGGGTAATTTTGCAATATAAAATTATAATGTATTGTACTGTATATATTTGTAACTTTTTGTCAAGTTATTACATAATGCAGCTTTACTACATAATGCATTGTAACAACCCCCTAGGCATCATTCCCCCTTTATATACTCAACAACAAGAGCAGCATCAGAATGGGTGTTAGCAGTTTCCCCTTGATACCACTACAAGTCTCCGGAAGAAATACGAAATGTCCATCATTCACTTTGGTGTCAGGCACCCAGCCATTGTGCTGACTGGCAAATGAAGATGCCACCTTCAAAGAGGCTAGCTCTCGCAGACACCGATTCCATGACACGTATCTCAGGACAGTGTGGTCTTGTTAGAGTGTTACAGCTTCACGCTGGGGCCTATGATGCCAGTTACTGAGGCTGTCAGTACACAGGTATGTGAGAGGAGCAGCCCCCCAGCTTCGCTGCGGGGTGGGGGGGGTGGGGATAGGTCGGCACTGAAAGCTGGAGAACCTTACCGGCACGTTTTTCTTCTAAGCGTCATCTTTCCAGAGGGAAGGCAGATCAGAGGTCAAGCAGCCCGTCGAAAGGCCGCGGGAGAAGCGGCGGTGGTAGTGTGCCGGGGTGATGTGGGCTCAGACGCTGGCATGCTTCTGAAGAAAGCAAGAGCCGCAGACGGCGTGGGTGGCTGGAAGGGAATCCACTCCGCTTCACATGTTGATGCTCTGTGCTACACAGCAATAACTCATAGGCTGCTCTGCTGCTCTTCCTGAGAGAAGTGTAGGGATGCTCGAGCACAGCTTCTAAGAGGGGAAGCTTCCTCCCTGGATTCCCTTTCTTTTTTAAAACATAACATTCATGCTATCAGTTACACTGACAGTAACTATGACATCAGGCCCTTTAAAACACACATCAGAATTATTTCACGTATTATATATGGCAAGCGATGAAATTTTTGCAGATGCTTTGCACTATAAACACACAAATAGCATTGCTACATCAACCTTGATCCCATTTTCGAAGGTGCAGCCTTGAATTTTTCGACCTAAAGGGAAATGGGACAAAAAAACAGTGGCAGGTCTCACCTCACCATCAAGAAAATACTGTAGCACAATAAGAATCAAACCCATGACTGACCTCCCCTGTGGGCCTATACCCATAACAACATTCAAGGTTAACCACCCCCCACCCCAAGTGGTCCCCCTGCCTTATCAGAGCTATATACCTGTCTAGAATAAGTAAATAATAAGTATATACTGTCTAGAACAAGTATGTATTGTAGTATGTACTGCTACTGTTACGTAGTATACGTAAGATTTAAATACTGTGTACACTACATACTTATAATTGATAGTTAATACAACAGTGGACCAAGCCATGAGGTTTAGATTTTAATGCGTACAAAACACATTAACAAGAGTTTAGAAAACTGGAAACCATCCAGGTGGTATGGATATACAGTGTATCACTAGCTCTCATTAATACAGTCATCCATTCACCGTCCATACAAGCTAAGGTATGGTGACGCCGGAGCCCATCGCACAAGGCATCCTGGGGCATGAAGCGGGGGAACGTCCTGTACGGGATGCAGGTCCAGGGCAGGATAAAAAATTTGCATTTATTCGTTTTTGTTACGTAAGATAACTAATATACCCATAAGGAGGGACGGGAAGCATGGCCACTGCATGGACATCCAACCTCTCCCTGAATGACCTCAACCACGGGGTAGATGATTAGTGGCCCAGTGGTGCCATAGGACCGTTACGTGGAGTGGGTGGGGTTTGCTCAAGGAAAAGACTGAGAAGAAAGGTAGTAATTTTGGAAATGGACTGTGGGGACATGCTACTGCCAATATTGCAGGAGTAAGGTGTGTCTAGGGGTATGGGTTTTGGGGGTAATCTGGTCCCTGCACACTACACACTTAGGAGTACTGGAACAGCAATGACAGCCTACTCTGGCCAAACAATGGCAGTGATCAGTGGGACTGACAAACTCTTTCTTTACCCAGCCTATTAAATCTTGAAGTCCCTCAACAACTGTGATTTCAAGGGGAATGTATTTGCAACCACCACCACCCCCCCCCTTTCCCCCCCCCACCACCACCACCATCTCTTTTGTGTTAAAACCTAACAGGCGATCGGTAATGTGGGGCGGACAATGATATATATGCCAAAGCAATCCTAGATTCATCAGACCAAAACCAAATAATGCAGAGCAGACAATGATATATAGTTCAAGGTGCACCAAGGATCATCAGACTAACAACAATAAATGCAATATTTAATCTGTTCCAGCTCTGCTCCACTGGCTTTAAATAAAATCATATATACAGTGCCTATATAATGGCCTTGGTCACCCGAAGCCAAAAGGGTAAGGCAGTTTTTATTCCGGCTAATTCATCAACTTTGATTGTTCCGTTGATCGAATGAATCATGCAATACCAAACCGCATCCTGCTGACCGTACTCGCCGAAGCCGCCTTTTCTTTATAAATAATAATAACGGGCTGGTGTGCTGGATCACTTAGTAGTGCTGCCCCCTGAGACCACCGTGATTGGAGGTCTTTGACTCTGTCTGTGGAACCTGATCACTCTCCCTTGTAAACTTCTGTCCACTTGGATTTCCAGAGAAGAGATTTCCCCATAATGCGATAAAAATCTGTAACTTTTCAGCTTGTGGGAACATTTTCACAGTCCCCACATGGACATTTTATATATATTTATCAATGCGATCAAAAACGTAAAAATGTCAATAATCCTGTATTTTGTTTGGTTACTCATGGTGATGTTTAAGGCAGGATCAGGGTTGTCATGTCTATGATTAGGCTTATGCTCATAGAGACAAATGGAGAATCCCCACAAATATATAGATATCTAATGTGTGTGTGCGCCTGCATGCTTCGTGCCCAGTACTTTCTGGGATAGAGGCTCCAGACTCACTGCAGGCGCAACCCAGAGCTGAAGCTGATAAGAACCTGTGACCTTGAAGATTGCTGTAAACCAAGGACCCCTGTTCAACTTGATAGAGCATCAGAGGCAGCTGATAACTCCGCCATTTCCGACAGAAACTTCCTTCTGGAAGGGCGAGGGGGAGTTTGCTGTACTTTCCATCGCGTTCATTTTCATTCACCGAGCTCGGACTCGTGTTTCTTACATATTATTGGTCATCCCAACACGATACATTTGGCCTTGTCAATAGGACAATCCAAGGCAATCCAAGTATCTATCTACCTGTCTATCTATCTTAGAATTGAACAAATGGAGTTGAGAGGCTGTCACGTGAAACAGCTAAATGTCATTAATCAGTGAAAGAAACAGCATCAGAGTGAACGGTAGTGCTGGTTGTTCCGGTAGCAGCTAACGAGCAGGAAGACCATGTACCAATTGCTTTTCATGCTTGTGTGTGTTTTTTATGGTGGCACTAATGAAAATTTCCTCAAAATATATTTTATATTCACTTGACTATGAAAAGAATACCACTGGACCATTTTTTCAGTTGCTGAGACACATAATAATTTCTTCGAGTTTTGTTTACCTGGACACTGGATTACGGCCTGTTGTCAGTTTCCTGCAGCTCTTACTGCGTCTTTTTGGCATCTACTGTGCCAACCTTGCCTTTCCTCCCTCCATGTGATTTAAAATGTTCACAGCAGATGTTTCCTATTCACCTGCTACCCAGTGCCCGTCAACATATTAGGCGGCCGCCTAGGGCACCATCTTCCGTGGGGCACAGGCTTAGCATGCCACCGGGTTTCAAATGTTCAACGGCTAGCTTATCATACCCTTATGAAAATTCACTATGGTTTCCTATTGTTTTTATACAATAACCATAGTTTTACTATGGTACCTCATGGTACTTTGGTACTACCATTCTTTGGTAAAACATGGTAAAACAAAGACCATGGTTTATGACCAAGATTATACTAGGGTTTAACTGTAGCGAAACCATGATAAAACCATTGTCATGGTTTCCATAGTTACCCAAAAAAAACATGAAAAACGACAAACCATGGTTATTTAGTCATAGTAAAACCATGGTTAATTTTCGTAAGGGAAGCTCCTGCATACAACATGCGTTTGGTTTTACGGCACCCGATGAAAGTCTCATTAAAATGTTTAGGTCATTTCAATTCATAGAGATAATGTACCACATTTTTTCCAAATTTACCATGAAAGTGGGACTTGGCCCTATAGGACTATTCAAGAAGTGCAGGGAGTCTCTGTACAATGTATAATTTTAGCAATGAGTGGGTTTGACCGTGGATATTTCGGTCAAGGTTATATTTAGCAGGTCACGTCTTTCGCGTACGTTGACTGCAAATCCCCAGCCTTTTAAAAAGAGCAGGTCAGGAGTCAGAATCATGTGATTCTGATCAGCTTCTTCCACTAAACCTTTGGTCACCTTGAATCCATGAGGCTACTATGCAAGATGTACAGACTGACAGGCAGCATGTACAGTTTCACCTCTGTCATTTCCTTAGACAATGACAAATAACAGTGGAAAAAAAATAACCACTAATGACAGCTGGTACGTTACAAAGTGTGTTATCGGTAAATAAAAATATGAATATGGGCACATGGGCACCGTCGTTTTTAGCCTCGTTGGATGACACCATGTTTAACCATCTGTTTCTCTCCCGTAAGCAGGTACCGTTCCGTCTTTCGCCTTTTAGCTGAGCCGTCATTACCATGCGGGCCCCGCAGTAGGTGGGTTGGGTTTTATGGCGCTGCCATCGGGGGGGCTGCCCCATGCTGATCCTTCCCTGGGTCGGAGGGCAAGGACACCCCGGAGACCTGAGTAATGGGACATTAATGAGGAGCACTGGCTGGATAGAGCTATCTGCCGCGCTGCTTCTGTCCAAGCAGAGCAACCAGGACCTTATAAATATGGACCATAGAGCAACACTAAGGTGGAAAAGGTGAGGGGAGTCTTTGAATAGGGCTTCCACAGGCTGTTACTGATTCCCATGGAGCAATACAGAGCAACTACACAGACTCTGTTATGAAGCTGTCCTAATTTAAAAATTATTCCATGTTCATGAAGGCACATGGTATTCAAGTGAATTGTGCTCAAATGACTTTCCAAAGTAGGGTCTGGTTTCACCCAAAGTTTTAAAATAAAACTGTTAATTAAATTCTAGGACTGTTTAAGCCGAAGCCTGCGGTAAAATTACTGGTATAGATAAACCTGTTTCCGTAACAGACTCTTTGGACTGCATTTGAGAATCAGTAGTGAAATTTAAAGTGAAATTTGTAAGCCATGTAGACTGTCCTGGGGTTTTACAGTGCCTCATTTCCACCCCCCGTCTGGCTCTGAAGGTTGGACTGGCCACTAGACCACAGGAGGCACATTCCCTCACAACAGGGTCTCCTCTTTCCCAGCACTCAGTGCCTTCAAGCAAACGCAGGGCTCTCTCATTACAGGGAAGCGCTCCGGCTCATGTGGCCCCGAAGCGGGCTCCTCGCGATGCCGCGTGGCAGGAAGGCAGTACAGACCACGCTCACGTGGAGTGCCGAGCCCTGTCCGACCGGGGCCCAGGCACTGCACGCAGTGGCGGAGTATGTCCGTCGTTTTAAACAATCTTTCCCCGGATCGATCTCCTGACCGTGCCGGTCGGGAGCCCCGCCGTACGGCCTTTGTTTGCAAGTCCGATGGAAAGGACGTGTCCAGCTAGGTCATTAATGTACCCCTGAGGGCTTTATGTGCTACGAGGAACAGCTGACAAATTAGGCACTTATGCTGCCTCAGTAGGATCCCTGTTGGGTAGGCATGGCCTGAACACTGCCCTCCCTGGTCTAAAATGGGTATTTCAGTGACACCACCTGCATCCATAGTTAAACCCATAATGTTTCCTTTGCCTTCAGAATGTGGTGTTGTGTAAATACTGCTTAATTCCATTATTTGTGTTTCCAATAAACCCTGATACTATATATACTACACTGAAGGTATTATACAAAAATCTTAGTTTGGGAATCTCATTAGGAGATTTTCTGGTGGTTTGGGAATGGCTGAAGATTCCTTGGGAGAACCTAGAGTGTGAGGTCTGTCATGGCCTGCTTGGTTAGCACAAGAAGCTACCTGAAGACGGAAGCTTCTTTACTTATCTGTACTTTATAGTTGTAAGTGCACCTGGGCCTCACTGGGCCTTTTTGAGGCGCTTCCCCATCGAAGTTCCGGGACCTGATCCCTGGTTACCAGTTCCTGGGCTGTCCTGGGGACTTTCATGTGTCTCTTTCATGCCACACAACAGAACTGGGACCTTTATACTAAATTAGCATAGGAGACACCAAAAGCTGGTAGGTTAAACTTTACACATAAATCGAAACACCACCACGCCAAAACAATGGGTAATGAACAAGCTGTTTTGTTATTTGTTAGTCATTTGTTAGGGAGCGATTGCATTCTACATGGAACACAGCCTTTTATTTATATTTTATTCATACAACCTGTAACATTTTAATATTTCATTATCAAATCTGGCCAGTAGATTGATCTTTTGATTTCACAGAATAAAAAATGGTGCAACATATGCACTGGCAAGTTTCACCACTAGGTTTCACCCCCAGAACTGCAATGTTAGACAAAAGTATTTTCAGTCATCAATCGCATTTTCTGATGCAGAAATATGGACACAAGCAAAAACAATGTGTTCATTGAATGTAACCGAAGTACAAAAAACGATTCTATATGCTGAATATGCCCCACTGCATATCTTTTTCTACATTTCTGTGTAACTTCCAAGATAACAGCAGTGCTTGTGGTCAACCAATTAGCAAGTTATCATTGTAAACACAACCCTCATGTTCGAAGGAAAGGTTCCTAGTCTAGAGAGGGTACTAAAAAAGGCATCTGGAACTCTCTCCAAGGAACTACAATTGAGCCAAGTTCCTGCGGAGTGAATGCGACAAAAGTTCCTGAGGTGTGAAAGTGCACATGTGCTTCACTGGGTCTATAACACTAAAGGACACTTGGTCAAAGCACTTCACAGTAATGATATGTAGAGCTGTGCAAATTTGAATCACACTGGAAAAAAAAGATCATAAATGTAACAAAAGGATGACATAGGACGCCATAATTTGGGGTATTTTTGGTGTAAAGTTCTGACTGTTCTATTATCGTTGAGATCCGTGGGCATCTTCTGAAGCTGTGGAGAAAAATGTCTTAATGTGGCTGATGGTCCCCAAGATACAAGGACTGGTAGCCCTTCGCAATTTCACCAGCTGTGACCCCGACAGTGTCATGCCCTCAACTATCTGTTCAGCATCCAAAGTGAACTGGTTTCTGTTGCACAAATGACTCCTGGCCATGACAAACTAAGTCTGCAGGCCGGCACTGGGACCATGCTCCCTGAAAGCAGGGTTCGTGCCTGACTAAAAGCAAGATGGCAGCCGAACACCTCATTCCGCTCACACCTGAGAGAACTTTCCGGCTCAATAAGTACTCACATACCTTTGACTTCAGCAATGCCGGTCCACTTTGTTCGGCTTGAAAGTAAGAGACAGCGATTGGATGCGTCTCGTTCAGTCAGACTTATGACTTTGCACCCTGCCTTTGATCATCCTGTTTTGACCACAAAAATCACAGCCCACACTCATATAGGAGGACATGACGATGGAGTGTGTACGTGCGTGGGGGTAGGGAACAATTCAGTTTGAAGTTTCCAGATGAATTTAACAAGTTTTGATATAAATGCAATAAATTGGAAGCAGTAAAACACAACTCCCTATTATTTATTCATATTAAACAGGAACACTGGATTAATGACAGACATGCTTTAATTTGTCGAGCCTGTGCTTCTGCTGCAACACACAGGAGCCCCGAACTTAAACAAGAGTTTATGGGTGCGCTGGCGAGTGGCCATTTTCATTTTAGTGTTTACGATTCATCCACGTTTACATCTGTAGCCAGGCAAATCGTAACTGACAAATCCTACTTTTTTTAGGGTATGTCTGACTGATGGAACCTGGAGGGATGAAAGAACAATAGTTTTCTGAACATACATTGTGTGTCTGTCTGAGTGGGCTGCTTACTCTCAAAGAGCGAGAGAGGTGGTATATATAAGACACCAGGGCAGAAGATATTTTCATACACATTTCCCAAAGTGGTTGTCTGCTATAATAAATGTAAATGATGAATGGTATCTAAAAATAGCAGTTGTTCTACTCCATCCATCTTCCATAACTGCTTGTCCAGTACAAGGTTGCGACGAACATGGAGTCTACCCCACCAAGCACAGGGCATATGGCAGGAGACACCCTTGATGTGATGCCAGTCCAGAGCAGGGCACACATTCACATGCTATGAGGTAGAGACTGACCTGAAGCACATGCTTTTGGACTTCAGGAGAGAGCAGCAATTTTTTTTTCTTTTTTACAGTACAATATCAATTATATATTTGTTTAGTTAACCAGAATTATGCTACAAGAAATACAGCAGCTTCTTGTCAATGTTAGTGTCACAGCTGCTTACTATTCCCCTACTAAACTACAGTAGGTGCGTTTTTCCAAAAGCATAGCTGCTAGCAATGTTAGCAACTTGCAAAGTTAGAACCATGCAGCTGAACGGTTCCAGCTACGCAAGTAGCTAACGGGAGCTTTTGGATAACTTTTCCCTGACAAACCTGTTAAAGATCATTTTCTGCATTTAGCAGACGCCCTTAACCAGAGCATTCTGGCATTCTGATACTGGTTCAGTAGAACCTGGCTAAGAATACTATCACTCTAAAAAACTATGTAGGCAAGTAACACATTTTTTTTTATAATAATGAGTATAATCCTGGAAGTGCTAATCCAAGTACTTCTAAAATAGGTAGGTTTTTAATTATCACTTGCAGGTACCCAATGACCATCTAGGTCACACCACAGAGGTGCCAAAACGGGGGAGTCTCCATGCATGTCTTCTTTGAGATGGTGGGACCAACTGAACATCAACCACACCTGTTGACAGTTCAGTTCCATGGGAAGAGAAAGTGCAGATATCCCCGTCACAGCCTCAAATGACACACTAATGCATGCAGCCGGCACACTTACGCATGCAACCGGGACACACTTACGCATGCAGCCGGCCCTTTTCACCTCCGTCTTCTGCTCCTTCACAATACCTGCGCAACTGTTGAAGTCCGAATTCTCATGTCCACTGAGCGTGAAAGTGGGCTGGCATATGGTATGTTTGGTTAAGACTGTTACGTAGCATTACAGGAATTCCAAAACTGTTTCACCACCATCTTTTACATATTCAGGGATTATGTGCAAAAGAGGGAACAACAGAACAACAGTCTTTGAGATTCACAGTGTGCCATTTCCTTGTACGAACTCTCCTTTTTCAGCGACGCTGAATTAAAGTCAGATATCCATTCTATATGGGACCTTTGAGGCCTCATAAGCGAGTGTTTATCAGTCAGAGTCAGCTCTGGTTCTCTGGCTGGTTTGCTGGAGTGTTGACTACCCTCTGTTATTTATTTATTTACTTACTTACTTACTTTATGGAGGAATCCAGGCCTGATCTCACTGTCCTACCGACATTGACATACTAGATCAAACAAGTCAGGTCTTCCATTTCACTTTGATGGCTGTGCAGCCCCCTGTTCCAAACCGGACGCCAAGATTAGAGAGCTCAGGCATCAGCAAGGCCTGTTTGAAAGCAGATAAAACATTGACAAAGCCAGTTTCCACCCACAACAACTCCCCACACCTTTCCTCTTTATACCAGCGTGCAATTCTACCATTTCAACATCCGGTAAATGCAGCCAGCAAATCTTTAAGGCGCCGTTTAAAGCAACTCCACGCATTCTGTCATTCGCATTCAGTTTTATTGTGAGCTGTCTAGGATATGCGAATAAGGGCCTTTCCACAAAAGAGATGGGCGATCACTGGTGTTAAGTTTATGTACAGGTGTTAAGGTTATGCACCGGTGTTAAGGATATGCAAAGTATGTTAACATGAACAGCCATGCTACCATCGCTGGCCTTTGAACATTTGTGGTGGTGCTTGCTAGTAAGTTCCACAAAGCCTGTGGGAGAAAACAATAGCATAATAAATTATAGATTTTTTTAATCTAATATAAAATATTGTGTTGGTGGGGGAGGGATGTAGTGTTAGTCTAGGCCATGATATCTGTGTTTATGATACTTGTCTCTTGTATAATTCAGTGTGATTTCAGCCTGTTTAAGATGCTCTGTAAGTCTCATGCCTGGTTTTGTATTTCTTTGCTGAAACAAAATTTTTCCTTCCCCTCCTCCTGGCCCAAAAAAGGTGAATTTCTATGACTGAAAACTGACTGTCAAATCGCTGTCTGCTCATGAACTCTTTCTCTGTCTTTTTTAAGACATTATTTCAGCAGCCTCAGAAACACTGAAAAACCATTAAGTCTTTACCTTGCCTCCCGATGACTCTTCATTCACTTTAGTTCCAATTATTGGAAATACTTCACCATAGCATATAGTACACAATGTCAATATCTCAAATTTATGTGTCATATCTAATAAATTTATTTTCCCCAAAAGTGTCTGTAGACAGCAGTTACTTTTAATTCTGATCATTTAAAGGTATTTCCACAATAGTATCATCATTCATTGTGCCAGCCGTAAGTTTTAACAACTCCAGAAATATGACGTTTCCACTGATCCTGCTGATACACCAGAAATACAATGCAGCCAAATAAGTACTGAACACAGAGCAGCAAATTGATTGAGACACATTCAATGACCCCAAAAAGCAATCTGCAGCTTAACCATTCCATATATATCATTCTTATGAGGTAGGAATAACCTGTTTTCAAATCATCTGACATTTATCTAACAGGCTAATCTATATACAATTGGACTTCAAAGATACCCGATTTTTAATCTATACAGGACTTTAGTTTGAACAGCTTTTCTATATAGAGCTACTGCATATATTCACAGCACTACAAATTGTCAGATTATTGTGCTGCTTGTGTAATATTGTATGCATTATAAATATTGTAATTTACAGTGTCTTTATGATATGTTTATTGTGTTGTCCATGTATGGCATTGAACACTGGCTGTATATTTGCCTGTACACTTCTCTTTACTGCCTCTGTTCTGTCTTCAGTTCACTTTCTGTGTATTTTATTGTGCTGTCTGTACACTGTAGTTTACTTCCTGTATGTTTACTGTCTGTATATACTCTATATATTTATTTACAGTATAGTCTTTGTACATTGTCAGATGCTTTTTATTTATTGCACTGACTATAAGCTGCTGTCCTATTTCACTTGAGCACGGAGCGGGGAAGCAGCAGCCAGAGCCATGGAATTGAGTTGACGAGGGTTTAATAAATGGGAGACAAAACAGGAACATCGAATAGGTGCAAGATGGACATCAGACTTCAATGACCGGGAAAATATATCTAATACATAAGACTAATGACAGCAACAAGAAACAGCTGGTAAACACGGGGATTCCACACGAGGTAGATAAGGGGGCATGGCACACGGGGGGAAGTGGATGAGCAGGGCGTGACAGCCACAGTGTAAACAATCTACACTGCTTACTGCCTATATTACACTGCCTGTATGTTGTGTTATTGAACGGCAGACTCTGTAACAATTGAGCTCTATCCCCTCTGTGTACAGAGCAATAAACCTACAACCACACTATAGTAAGGCACCATCCATAATGTTCCACACTGGGAGATACGCCACCTAATATCATATGGGACACAACATGAGGGGTGCCACATCATCAGGGGATATGTGTAGGAGGATGAATTTTATTCAAGTGACCTTTGACCCTGACCCAGGCTTATTCCAGACAGAGCAAACAACACCTTTGTTGTCTGACTCCCTTGATGAGCTACAATAGGCTTTCTCTGATGCTTGCAGTTTATGAAGAACTCCTCTGAATCCACGTTGCCGTGGTGATAAAGTTTGACCTCGCGACCCCGTTCGGCTGCCTGTATGTTATGAAGGATGCTGGGTTTCTTGTCTCCAGCTTGCCGCCCAGTCGGCTCTGTGTCTCTCCGGCCTGCACTGTAATAAAACATGTTTGTTCAAACTGCAGGCCTCCCTGGTTCCTCTGCTGCACCACCCCCTGGAGATCTCAGCTGTCTGTGTTTACTCTGATAGCCGAAAAGAGTTTTCTTTGTGTCTGCAACCATGTAGTAACATCTGAAGTAACATGCTTTAACTTAATTGTAATTATTTGCTAGTATGAAATATAACCTATAATAGCTATAAAAATAGCTATAAAAGTATAGTTTATCCTGGTGAAACATATTTATTTACTTATTTATTTTTATTTACTGGTGTACATTATTAAGGAGTTTATTTTGATGTCTTGCATATGCAATGATGTCTTGCATATGTCTTACATATGCAAGTAAATCTATCAATCATATGATTATACCTCACAAACTTCACAAAGCAAGCATTAAATTCCTCCAATGCGAATTTGCTCAGCTTGGCGTATGAGAGGAATGTAACCCCCATGTTCGAATAGGGCCTGTCTATACTGGAAGCATTAATCCTGCATTTTGCATTGATGAAGACAGGTAGCACATGCTACAGTTTGTATCATGTTACACCCAGGAGTAATTAGGTGTTTCGGGTCATTAAGTGTCGTAAATTCTCTCCCCTGCAATTCAAATAAAGCTTGGTAATCATACACTTCAGCTGAGGTTCTCGTTTCTTCATTGTCCTCTTCCTCAGCTGTTGTGTCACCTTTCTGCCTCATTAGAAACATCACTGATGTGATTTTTCACCTGATTCTGGTTAAACTGAAAAGATTGAAAGTCACCAGGCCTCCGTCGGTGACACCCCCTTGGACAAAATCCTCCGGCGCAAAAATAATTAAGACTCCGTAGCTGTCCTACTGCCACCATCCATCTGCAGGTGAACTATGACCTGTCCCATCTCTGTAGAGTGGTCCGGTGATAGTATGATCGTAGGCACCAACTGTAATGGGGCTGTGCTTCTTCCAAGTGTACCGTCTGCGGAAATCCGGCGCATGTGATTGGAAACCAACAAGATGTTAATGTCCCAGCCAGTCAGCCTGTGCCAGTATTTGCTAAGGAAGCAGGCAGCAGGTTTGCGTGGGTGCCTGCTCTTCCCATTGGCTTAAGGCGCCAACTCCTGCTTACTCCAAAAGTTCTTCGGCAACAGCTGATTGTAAGCTTTGCTGTGCTTATCTTGGACTACAGTGAAGGTAAATGCCATCAGTGATATTTTATATAATACAGTAGGTGTGATGGGGGGGGGGTTCTTTGTGTGAAGCTTTTTGGTATATTTAAAATTTCTGTTCCTCTGTTTATGCTGGTGTTTATATTTATCTCCTGTGATGTCATTCGTATTAACTTAATGAGTGTCGAAAGTGAGCTGCCCACTTTAGCATTGTTTAAAAACTAACAAGGAAAAAGAAGAAACAAGCAAAAAAGTTTTTTGCTTCAGGAAGCCAGAAATTACAGCACGCTACCCAGGTTCGTCATGCAGTCTCCCTTCTTTCTGAAGCCAGTGTATTAAACAGATTAATTCCATAGACTTCATACCATTAACTGTGTCACTTTGAGACATACCACCTAGCTAAAAATGATCATGAGCCAAGTATACCCCTTCATGACAACCAAATTCCCCAATAGCAGTGACCTCATTCAACAGGATAATGCACCTTGCCACACTGAAAAACTTCATGAATGGTTTGAGGAACAGGAAAAAGAGTTCAAGGTGTTCACTCGACCTCCAAACTCCCAAGTTCAGTCCCATTTGTAGGACATGCTGGACAAACAAGACTGATCCATGGAGGCCCCACCTCACAACTCACAGGACTTAAAGGATCTGCTGATGACATCTTGGTGCCAGATACCACAGGACACCTTCAGAGGTCTTGTGGAGTCCATGGCTCGATTGGTCAGAGCTGTTGTGGTGGCTCGCGGGAGACCCACACTATGTTAGTCAGATGGTTTCGATGTTATGGCTGATTGGTGTATAGCTGTATTTATCCGTGCATCTACCATAACTGCTCGTCTAGAACAGGGACATTGTGAACCTGAAGCCTACGCTGTGGAAACAAAGAGCACAAGGAAAGGGATACCCTGGATAGGATGCCAGCCCATCATAGGGTACAAAGCAGGGGATGCCCTAGATAGGATGCCAGTCCATCATAGAACACATGGCAGGGGACACCTTGAATGGGCCCTTATGAAAATTTACTATGGTTTCCTATGGTTTTTATGCAGTAACCATAGTTTTACTATGGTACCTCATGGTACTTTGGCACTATGCATAGTACTACCATGGTTTGGAAAGACCATGGTAAAACAAAAACCATGGTAAAACAAAAACCATGGTTTATGACCAAGATTATACTAGGGTTTAACTGTAGCAAAACCATGATAAAACCATGGTCATGGTTTCCATAGTTACCCAAAAAAAAAAACATGAAAAACGGCAAACCATTGTAAACCATGGTTATTTAATCATAGTAAAACCATGGTTAATTTACGTAAGGGGGATGTCAATCCATCATACTGCACCACCCCCAGCCGGACAGCAGTAACTAGTCGTGTATTTCTACATTTCTAAATTTCCACTGAGCACAAAATCATTTCAGATACTATCAAGGAGGAACCAGCCAATTTTATTTGTGTATTATTTTGGAGCAACGCACACATATCTATAATTAAAGCGGAAGTCACTAATCCACAATATTCTCATTTAGAAATGCCTCCTAGTATGAAAGTGGATAAATAAAAACAATTAAAACTGAAACTGTGTACAGTGCTGTTTGGAGCCCTAGGAGCTATAACAATAAGGCATCTCGCAGGTTAATAAAGCTCTCATTGACAGCCTGCTCCACAATGCACATTCAGCTCCCCAGAATGCTCTTTTCCTGACCTGATTAGCTGAAAACTGTCAACCAACTCCATCTCAGGGCCAGGGCGCCTTTGTGTACCACGATGACTGACACATGGGTAATTAAAACCAAGATACAGGAAAAACTGCAACACAGGCAAGGAAAAGAGGCAACTCCATGCATCTTTTTATTGCATTTTTTTCAAGGTCGCATATGCATTTTATATGGATTGTTTGGCCCCATATGATCTTGAGGAAATGGCGGAGGGGGGAGGGGGGATGAATGGGGGGACCGGTTGCATCAGCAGAATGTTAACTTGAGTCTGTGCAGAACCTTCAAAAATGGGCTTATTCCCAAAGGCCTGGTGTGTTGTTTTCCCTACTGGATGTAAAGGGAAAAGTCATGTGACACAGCTTATGTATGCTACCATGGCAGTAGATCTATTTACAGTAGGGTGTATGGGGCTATCATGGCAGTGGATCTATTTACAGTAGGGTGTATGGGGCTACCATGGCAGTAGATCTATTTACAGTAGGGTGTATGGGGCTACCATGGCAGTGGATCTATTTACAGTAGGGTGTATGGGGCTACCATGGCAGTAGATCTATTTACAGTCGGGTGTATGGGGCTACCATGGCAGTAGATCTATTTACAGTAGGGTGTATGGAGCTACCATGGCAGTGGAGATATTTACAGTAGGGTGTATGGGGCTACCATGGCAGTGGAGATATTTACAGTAGGGTGTATAGGGCTACCATGGCAGTGGATCTATTTACAGTAGGGTGTATGGGGCTACCATGGCAGTGGATCTATTTACAGTAGGGTGTAAGGGGCTACCAAGGCAGTGGATATATTTACAGTAAGGTGTAAGGGGCTTCCACAGCCATATCCATTTTTAAAAATTCTTTTTATTTGACAGATGGAATTAAACTGTCAGTGGGGGCAAGGTGATGTGTCTTCAATGCAATTAATACAAAAAGCTTCTACTAACTTGAATAAAGATCGAGCCGTAAGAGCTTGTATCTGTAATGGAATTTTAAGTAAGAAAATATATGGTGATGCAAATCTGCCCAAGACATTATTTTATGCTAATTTAAAAGCTGGCATTCTGTTGTTACTGTTTTAGTGAAATGGAACATTTCAAGTTTTTAGCATAAACTGGGGGATCATTATTCTGCAAAGCAGAGACCTTCCCTCAGTGGCCAGTTTATTAGGTACAACTGTTGTTCACACCAACAGCTTGCAGCTATTAACTGAGAATCACGTAGCTGCGACTCAATAAATGAAGCATGCAGACGGGGTCAAGAGGTTCAGCTGCACTGGTTGCTAACAGTTACTGAGGGGGATACCCCCCCCCCATCCTCGCTTATGAAAAAATACATAGGAGCCCCATATAACTGGGCCTTGGTAGCTCACTGGAGACCAGGGAGGGAGGGACCTGGAGACTAGAGCAGTGTTTCAGAGCCCATCCTTGGGGACCCATAGCTGGTCCATGCTGCCTCTAAGCTCCCTGCCAGACAGTCCACATTTTTGCTTCCTCCCAGCTCCTGGTAAGGAGCAAAAACGTAGACTGTCTGTGGGTCCCTGAGGACCGGATTGGGAAACAGTGGTCTACAGTTTGCAGAGACAAAAGCAGGTCCAGTGCTTGGCAGTTCTGCTGAAGGTAGAAGGCACCTTGTAAATGAGATTAGCGGGGGGGGACTCATTACAACTGTGGTGTAAGGAGTACGGAATGGCTTGCCTGAACACCCAACTCATGTACCCTTACAGCAATTCTGGAGGCAAAAGGGGCCCTACCCAGTATTAGCTAGGGGTGCTTGATAAAGAGCCAATTGAGCATGCATAATAATAACCTGTCTGTTAACATGACAACAAAAATTGATTCTATTTAAGTAGTGAAAAATCCTTTTCATTTTATTTGCTAACTGAAATAAGAGAATAATGGGCTTCATAAGACATATTTGCAGGTGACGGTTTCAGTTGCTGCAGTTCTGTTGTATGTGTCATAAGCATACAGCAATGCTAGGTACAGTAAGGTGGTTCTGGAAAAGTGTTTCTAATAATTTGTCTTTCTGATTTTCTTCTGTATTCATAAAGAAGTAACTTGTTTTTTTTCTCAAATAAATGGATGTATTTTTTTTTAAATATTAACACTTCAAATGGGGGGATAAAAATACAGTTATAGGAGAAAGACGTTTTGCACCATACTGAGAAACACATCTAGCTCCCTGTGGGAATCCTGCTGACCCTGGATGACAGATCGACCAGAGCCGCGGCCAGAAGGGGTGAGGGGTGGGGGAGGAGCGGCACATGAGTTCATGAGCTGAAGATGACTACCTAGAGTTTGCCGGTTCACAGCCAATGTAAAACCTTGTTGCAAATCCTTTGAGGACAACCTGAACTTGTCTCGTAACATACACAGCTGTACAAGCAGCAAAGGCACAGTTGGGGGCGTCTGTGAGAACCAAGATACTGGGTAATGGCTTAATGTTAGAGCGGAGCTGGGAAACCCCAGTGAGTATCTCCAGCTTCTAACTGGACACTTGGTGTCTGAGGACTGTGCAGCCGTATTTGGTAACTCCCTCATAACAGAGTGTGAAAAGTACATCAGCAATGCTGGTGAGCCTATCCCGTGAGGCCACTTGTCCTCCCCATCAGGTCCCAGGGTGTCCCTCACAGGCTGCAGCTTCTCAGTTCCGGTCCTGGAACCCTTTGGGTGCTGGTTTTGGTTCAGCTGACCAGAAACTGTGTGAAACTGGCTGGGCTTTTCTTGAAGGCTGCCTATAGTCTTTTGAGTGTGATTTGTTTATTTTGTTATTTTGTATGTTTTGCGGCCATCAACACAACAGCAAAGATGTCTCAGTAATATTTTGATTTTATGCTCCATAAAATTAAAAGTTGTTAATGACTAAGTTCTCTGTACTTAATGATGGCTCAATCAATTCTAATTCATTAGGAAACTGGTTGGCACCAAAAAACAAACATACACAACAAGAAGAAGGCATAGCACTCTGGTGGTTAAAAAGCATCTTGCCATAATAATATAGTTACATTATAATGATGTTAATGATTATTATTGACATCTCCAGCATTTAAATGCACATTCTAATCACTGTATTACACAACATTGTGACAATGTAATTTAAGGAATTTTGGACCTCTGGAAGGTAACCCTATACAGGGGTTTGTATCTTGTTTCTGGGACCCCACTCAAAAAATGTCCCCAAATCAGATGTCTAAAAAAATTGAAAATAGCTACCAGATAAAGTCAGAATATCATGGCTACCTATCTGGTTAGCAGAGCACGTGGCTTTTGCTTCTACTAAATAAGCATCACTTTTATTTAATATTTAGGGTGTGGTTCTGCTCCTATGACTTATTTATAGATAAAATGAAGGAGGAATTATTAATACACATGAAAACCCAACACGTGGCATAAGTATAATAAAACCTATAAAATGTTCTGAAATGTTTTTTGCTCCATTTAGTTACAAATATTACAGAGGTTATTATTTATCAAATTAGTATGACGCGTTATTGTGTTCATTATTATGATTTGTAAAGTAACTGAGACCACAATTAAGTGCAATTTTGTTTATATCTAAGAAAAAAAAACTGAATAAGAAACGGAAAATTTGTTGGCAATATAATTAATATTCTGACTACTGCTAAAACGGAAAGCAACGTGCAAATGATAATTAAGCACTCCAGCACAACTGGAAATTAGGGTACAAGTACCTTTAGGGTACAAGTACTATAAATGATGCTCTTTACAGCACATAGTGCTGCCCGTATTGACGCATAAAGCAGATTTATGATGAGAGACTGCATCTGAAATGGAGCACAGAGGTGTAAGCGGCGGCTTTTAGAAACAGGGGGTGGAGTTAACCATCGGTGAAGCGCGTTGTGGAGGGATGCGTGAATGTTGCTTGTTTCTGTGAAACTAAGTACATCACAAACCTGATGAAATGATGAATGCCATGTGGTGTGCGGCTCAGCACGCTAGGCCTTTGAAGATAAGGCTGCAGGTTCCAGTGCTAAGACCAGCAACAGGTGCCATTGTTGGACCCTTAAGCAAGGCTCAATCCCTCGATTGCTTCAGGGGGGCTGCTCACTGACTGACTCTCTTTGAGACCCAGAAGCTTGCCCTTACCTATATATTGCATGTGTGTATCCCATGGAAAGCAAGATGGGACAGATAAAAAAAAAAAAAAATCCCCGTGGGGATGAATGAAAAGTCGATATTCTCTCTCAGCGCAATGCCTGGGGATGGCCAAGTTGGTTTACACTGACAATTAAATCTAATGCAATTCACCCGAGAGCTTCATACTTTGGGAGCTGTGTGTGGTGCGTGGGAAGGCCTAGCACAGGAGGCGAGGTGTGGCCAGGCGGAGTGCGACGTATGTTGGGAGTCATTAGCTGAAGGATCACCGAAGGAGGCGCGAGCTGCTGCTCACGCGCAGTCAGCCGACTTCACAGGAGCCTTCATCTCCCTCCGGAAGGCCCAGGAAGAGCCTCTTAGGAAGCCGGCGACGCCTTCGCTTCTGCGGACGCATTAGCATGTCTTACTGGCGGCTCAAGCGGCCTCTTCCTGACACCTCGCGAGGATGGCCGACAGGAAAAACAACTCCTGCATTATCGTTACTCCTAAACGTGTGATGGGAATAGCGATAGGTCTTCTGCGGAGACCAGGGAAGAGCTGATTTATAACTCTGTGAAGTGCACCTTCACACGGGCTTCTGGCTTAAAATAACTTTGTGGAAGACAAGCCGGCATTACGCAAGGCTCCCATGAATGCCTTGCCTTTTCACCACATTCTTTTTCTAAACGTTATTTTTATTTTAAATCCTATAAATATTGCTGAAATGGACTGACATCCTCTCCTGGGTGATCCCTGCATTTCCTGTTTCATTCCTATCTCTTCATAATTCCTTTATGTTTTGAATACAGTTCTATAATTTACTATGTGTTTACTTCTATACGATGTGCATATTGGGATCAGAAGTTATGAATGCGAAATGAATTGCTCCTTAAAGTGGTATGTAATCTGTAAATTGCCATTTTACATACCACGTTAGAAAAACCTGCCCAGTGCACATCAAGCATAATACCTCATCGCATACTGAAATATTCTCAATAGAAACGAGACAGGGTTCAGGAATAAGAAAGTGAATGGAAATTGCATCAGTGAAAACAAATTCAGCAGTATAGACAGGTCAGTATTGTAGAGCTGTAATGTGTGCCATTTAAACTAATTTTGCCTGCTAAACAAACCATTTTATATAGGATATATTATGTCATACACAAGGACAGGCTACCATCCCATCCAGAGTATCGCTGTCCTGGGGGCCTATATTTTTGGGACAGGCTCCAGGTTCACTGTGACAGCAGTAAGCAGTTTCAGAAGATAGATGAATGGATGGATGATTTAGTATGGTGTATATAGTAATATTTATATCTAGGGCAGATGGTGGCTGATCAGGCAATATGCTATGCAGGTCAAAGCAGTCTGTCCAAGGTCACACATTGCAGCCTATTCTGGGCTATCCCCAGGGATTCCCTACCAAGGTCATCGAGCATGTCTTAGATCTACCCCAGGGATGGAACTTGAACAGCTCCTGGGTATCTGACCAAGTGGCATCCTGATGAGACGGTGAGAACTGGGATGTTGTCTGACTCATCCGGTGACTCGTGCTTCCCACCAAAGACTCGCTCAGTGTCTGCATACCTGTTACCGTCCAACCAATCTGCCTGTCAGTCAATGCTCCTACTTGTGTCACTTGTGTGTGAACAAGAGCCCAAGGCACTTGGACTTCTTCACTACAGGCAGACTCTTCCCCTCACCAGGAAGGAGCAGTCCAGCCTTTTATAGAACAGCACCAAGGCCTCTTTCTCATACATGCAGATCCTCATCCCTGCCGCTTCACACTCAGCGTTGAACAGCTCAGTTGCGTGCTGGAGGTCCTGGTTGGATGGGGCCAAAGGTACAAAATCATTTGCAAATGACATCACTTCCAGCCTTCAAACCTCACGTCCATCCACCCTGTGCTGCACCTTGATATCCTCAATGTGAAAATCATGGACAAAAATTAAGACAAGACTTATCGTCCGTGTAGCTCAGTGGGTAAACCCTTGTGCCTGTGATCAGACGGTCGCTGGTTTGAGTCTGGCCTTGGCACAGCTGTGGGCCCTTTACCCCCCTTTACCTGCCTGAGTGCTGGATTGTGAAGCTGCCCTTTGTGGCCAGTTTGCTCTCACCTACCAAGAGCAAGTTGGGGGAGGCATAAAAAGAAAAATCCTTGCTGGAGCGCAACAAGCAATCAAAATAACTTCAACCCTCTGCCGGAAATGTGGGCACAGCTCTTACTGTCGTGACACAGGAAATGAATGGGACAGCAGCAGGTACTCCTCTATCCAGGAGGTCCTGTTGGCGAGAGGGTACATCTGGTAGGATAAGGAGTTCTTCAAAGTGTTCCTTCCACCACTCAACAATATCCCCAGTATTAGTCAGCACTTCAAAAGCTCTTTCTGAGCACAGCCTAAGCAAGTTCCAGTTGTTTCCCATGGCTTGCACAGAACATTTCACTGTTCCAGTCTAAATACAAGAGGCCATCCTCCCCAATCACCCCCCTTCAGGTACCGCCATCAATCAGAGTCATCCAGGAGGACCTCAGAGTGTATGGGAGGACCCCTTTTAAGCTCCTCACTCTTTTTCTGATGTTTGGTGCATGCAGACAGACAGAGGGTTTTTTTTTTCGGAACCTTGAAGCTGCACACCCCATTTTCTCCACTGGGGAAATCTCCAACCGCACAGCCCTCAGCCTGGAACTTGTGAGAATTGCTACACTCCCCCTGAGGTCTTTCATCATGGCCAACTGCAGAGCAGAGCGCAGACTCCACCCTGATCAAGAGGTCTGGCTACAGAGCTCGTACTATGCAGAGAAGTAAGACTGACTAAATCTAGCTGATGGTTCTCTGTCTCCCAACTCTGGCTCCTATCCCACCAAAGATAATGTCCATCGCCTAGTCTGATCTATCTGGGTCCTTCTTGCTTATGCTTGCAACCTAAGTAACAGTGTATCAAGCCACACTTTCTTCATGTGGGTGGTTAGCCCACAAGATGGCTCCACATAGCAGTACAGGTTTGACAGACAGTCTGATCATGAGCTTATTGCTGGTGGACACAACCCAGAGACATGGCACCTAGTCCTGTCAAGGCGATCCGTTATTGGTACCATTCAAGGAGGTCTTTGTTGCTTTGTTATACGTGTATCTCTGTTTATGTCCGGCTAGTATTTTCTTTTGAAGTTTATAAAGTAGTACTAAAAACTTCATTGATATTGTTGTGCAAAAAGCCAATCTGATACTTCTAAACCATGTTATTTTTAGTCCTATTAACTGCACCTTTGTGAGAGCTTTGTAACAATGTACCTGTGAAGGGCACTTTACAAAACAGTGTTCGATTGCCTGATATGAGATCTCAGTCAAGAAATATTTCATTGTATTTAATGAACGCGACGCTCTGTAACAAGGCTGTGGTGCCCCCCCCCCCCCAATTGATCATATTTCGAAGGAATTATTCAAGAAATTGAGAAAATGGAGACATGGAATTTAACACTGTGCTGGGTGGGGAGAGCAGTCAGATTTAATGGGAAAATGTTCCGTGATTCCAAAGTGACAACCTGACACAAAGAAAGTCAACGAGTGAATATCAGTCTCGCGGCTTAACAAGAGCCGAGATTATTTCTCACAGGTTCAAAAGCCAGAGTTCAATTGGTACGTGAAAATGGGGCTGTCAGAATCCCTTTAATCACCTATTTGCAGGCAGAGTAAATGGCAGATGTTCAAATTAATAAAAGGATTAAAATGGACTGGCAATTGCACAGCGCCAAAAATTATGCCTGTTCAAAATCTTCTTTATTTATTTTTACCCATAAAGATGGGAAACAATTTAAATTCATCTGTAGGAGAGACTCGAGTCCTAAGGTGCAGAGTTTAGGTGTCGCAAATAGGCAAAGAATTTGAAACTGTCACACGTCTTATGTCAAGTTATGCCTGATCAAGACACGTCCAACTAAAGTTACGTCCGAGGTCCATAGTAAATAATACATAATACACCGATGGAGAGATGTCTGACAGCAGACATAGTAGAACATTAGTGGGTGTATTGCTTAGTGTAACAGGTACAGGACGATGGGCAGTGCTGTCAGCTGTGTAAAGGCCCATCGTCCATATCTAACATGTAATGCGGCATGCATACAGTAACACATATGTGATGGACATCTACAGTGTCGAGATACACCTAAACTGGCTTGTGTCCGGTGGTTCTGGTCCCAAATTCAAACGCAAATCGACGCAAGGCTATACATTTTTGTTTATTTTTGTTTCTTTATGAAATATCTCTGCAGCGTTACAATGAGCCAAGAGAAAAGAAGACTTTTTTCGTTTTAGATTAACACAACATTGGATAGTAATGCTTAATCTAAGAGTCACTGCTTCAAATCCTTTCTTCGGTAGAATGGTCACATGTCGTTCGGGCCCTTGAGTGAGGCCCTGAACCTGAAAGGCTCCAGGGGGCCAGATAAATGGCTGATCCAGTCCTCAGACTTTGCTGTATATGTGTGTGCATCTCAAAGGAGAGCATGATGGGATACGTGAGGCATTCCTATGTACTTGTGCACATGGTCAGTAATATCATTTTATCTCCCTCTGTGATATCTTATGTAGTGAGGTAATGACAGGTGGAAAACAGCCAATGTGGGCAGCACAATACACAGAGTATGTAAGACCACCAGATATGAGCCATCTAACTGGGCAGAACAGAAGTAGGTTGTATATTGCAGGATTCAGACACTCCCAGCGGGGTAGACTGAACATCCCAGAATAGTGGTAGGGTTATGAAATCCCCACACAAGAATGTAAACAGTGACCAGATCTGCTTGCTGCTGTTTTCTTGAATGCAGGAACAAGACAGGAGAACAAACAAAATGTCTCACTTATGTGTAGACAGTCATCCCACCAGGTAGTCCGACCCTAAATCAATATTGTGTCCGTGCCGAGTCACAAGGATCAAGATGACTTTGACACGGCTTATTGACTGCATCTTCAGAACGGTGTTCACCTGTGCCTGAAAAATCACATCAGATGCAACGTTTAATAAAGGAAACTTGAGCACAAAGATTATTTAAATTATGTGAATTAGTTGTATGAAGATGAACTAAATTTGAGGTCCAGGATTCGGTACGTAAAATTACTGTTCAAGGGTGAGGATCTGTGCCCTTGGCTCATGCTTGATTCCGTTCCCTCCAGGAACTGTAATAGCTTCTCAGCGTGTGTGGGCCCTGCGACGGACCAGCATCCTCTACTGGGGCCTCATGCCGAGTGCCCCATAGATCCTGCGATAGGATCCCTGTTCGTGCGGGTCCTGTACTAAGCAAGTACATGGATTTTTATTAATCTCCATATTAACCATTAATAGTAAAATATGATTAACCCTAAATGAAATGTGGTGGAGAAATTGCATCAGCCTCAAAAGGGTTATCGCAAGATTTTTATTGCCTATATTCTTTTATTTAATACTTGGCCCTTGGACCCTCATGCTTTGCCATTTCCATCACTTTGTTGAGCCCGGATAATTATTTATTTATTTCTTAATTTGTGGAAATAACAGAGATAATGGACAAACCGCGGACAAAAAAACGAAAAACCCTCAGTACTGAGTTTGTCTCTCCACAATGCAAAATGGTCAAGCTAAATTGCACACAGGGGCACAAAGTGAATTAATATGAGTGGCAAAATGAAGCAAAATATAAAAATGACACTGCCATTTGGTCCAAGGGGGGAAAAAAAAGAATGTTCCCTACTGAAATCATATAAAGTGCTTTCTGCCGAAAGAGAACCCTAATGAATGATTCTAGAGTGCTGAACATAAATACAATCACAGTGATGGAGGGAGGCCTCCACTGAGCTCAGGGAACAAGTCCACAGTAACATGAAGCTGACTGCTTCATTTCTGAATAATTTCATTCATGGTGGCAGAGGAACAGCCAGGCTCCTGCTCCGTCTCCAGCATCCCTGCTGCTTATGTTTGGGTGACGTCCAGCTGTGTCCCCGGTCAACACCGCCTCTGCTCTGCGGCTGGATGGACCCCCGGAAGCACTGCGGTGATGGCGCGTTTGCTGTAGGCCCGCCAGAGATGCGTGGCTCATAAATGAGAACATACATTTAAAAGGAGACCTCAGGAGGAAGACGCACCCGTTCGCCTGAATGGCGTTCCAAGGTTTCCTAGGCAACGACTTTTATGTCCTGCGTCTTCAGGTAATTTATTGTTTGGAGGCCTGTAGCTCTTCAAAGTCCCATCAATTGCAGCTTTTATTTTGTAGTTTTATTTGATATTCTGTTTTTTTTTACTAACTTAAAGTTCCCAGCTCAAAAACTTTTGAGTCAACACAGAAAGAATTTCGTTATTTTTCTTATCTCTTTTGGGTTTTGGATCCAGAAATTCACTTATTATTTAATAGCATAATTTTTTTCCAGTCAAGTTTTATACATTTTTGTTTTTAATTTACGAAGAATAAATGAAGTGTCCTAGCTATGACAGTAGGTTTAAAAAAGACTCTCTCCATCATCCAAATATGTACAATGCCTGCTGTCTCCAATAATCCCCCAAACGTTCACTGTGTGAGACCAAAACTCAAACTTATACAAATCAAACACAAATGAAAGAGCTGAATGAGCCAAGAGTTGGGTGCAAAGCAGGATGACTTGGGAATTAAACCCAGTAATGGATGCAGCAAAACAATTCAATTGATGCTTATAAGCTTAATTTAGTGAATTTTTACTGTGAAGAAACTGTATGATTGATAATGTAAATTTCAGCAATGCATATATGTCTTATTTGCTGTTATGTAGTTGTGTTGTCTGGCTGCCTTTTTTAAGCGAAGAGCAGAAACATGGATTATGATTTTTTATAGCTTATTTACTTGTAGTCAGACGTTCACATTTCCATTTTAAGTCATTCACAGCTAGGGATCGTCGTGCCTCCTACCTTGTGTGTTTCCTGAGATCATGGAACCCAGACCAGTGCCCAGTGCAGCCTAGTTCATGGGTGTCAGATACTGTACTGACACGAATAGGTGATTACACTCCTAGGGCCCCAGCTTCTGAGGGGGCGCCGACTTGAGTATCATGTCACAGCAGCCGGCACACTTCAGCAACGGTTTGGGGAGGGGCAGGGGTGCCGCTAGAGATTCTGGACTCCATGTAAGCATGTCTGATTGGGCCCCTACTGCAGAAAAAACACATTTACATTAAAATTTTAAGGGGCGTGAAATATTCCCCAAACCACCCCCCCCCCCCCCCCAAAGTGCCCCTGGGGGGGGGGGGGGGTGTTAGCGACGCTGTCAGGTAACCATGGTACTGTAGAAGTGAAACGGCCACAAAGGAGCGGGATTTCAAAATGAGCAAAGATTGTTCGTCGGACGGTCAAAACGTTTCATTTTTCATGCCGATTAATCACATAGATAAGCATGCTGCCATACCATTAACGAGTCCTTATCGTTTGTATATTAAGTAGGAATATAGAAACTAAATTGTATTAGCAATCTTTGCTCATACTATTCTCCCATTGGGGTATCAAAACTAAATGCAGCTAAATGTTAACGGGATCAAAGACATTATAGTACGTTATGACTTCAAAGCAAAGATACATTATTATTAGTAACTCTTTCATTATTTCATTAAGTGAAATGCTATGTATTGTATTATTTATAGTGCTAAAATAGTACTGTTATTATTTTGTCATATGGAGGGGGCTGCTGGTAGTGATGTCTGCAATTACAAGCAGTTATAAAAAATAAATGATTGGATGGATGGATGGATGGATGGACGGACTATCAATAGATAAAAGTCCTTCAAATTATATATGTGAGATATGGGACAAATCTGCTTCTTGCCAGCTGCAGCAGAGCCCTTTGATGAATATGTCAGACTCAGGCTGTGGTACAATTGTCCGTGAGTTAAATTAGATTATTAAATGGAAATGATAGTGATAGTGTCTGTCGTTCATCAGAGCTGTTCTTTCACTGGGCTTTGATCGCATGTCTCACGGAATGGCTTCTTGTCCTTGGCATCCAGACGCCAAAGAGACGCTGAAGCTCATCAACTAGCCGAAACCTCTGCCGGTGGATCAATTGTAGGCCTACGTCATTCCCGAAACGTAGAAATTAAATTAATCTGACGGCTCATGACCTTTTTTACTGCAGATTGTAAATCGACGCATTACCTTTGCTGATAATCTTGCTAATGTATTTCTAATGTGTTTCTGCAATAAGAAGTGAACAGTATTAAATAATTAATATTAGTTACATTTCGTAAAAAAATTATATATGAAGTTCGTGTTTTTCTGAGTGTACTTATTATGCTGAAACGCCAGGCACTTACGTTCATTCCAAATTTTTAATCATTCAGCAGACGGGGGTGCTCGAAATGTGAATTTTAAATTTGTTTTTAGTTGTTTTTTCACTCTGTCGAAACTCGAGAAAAGCAGTGCGTGAAATTAATAAAAGAATCTGTACGTTTAATGTAGATTAAAGTCAGTAAGTTTAACCCCATTGGCGGAAAAAGAGAAATTATTTAATTTCGCAGCGAATTCAAAGGCAGCGTGGCTTGATGAGGAAGCTGCAGGGTGAAGAAAATTAGCCATAAAAATCGTACATTGACTCGTCTAATCTTTGGTACCGCTTCAGTTTAGAGGTGTAACGTCGGAATGCTGCACTGTGTAATTAATCAATAAGCATGCAGTGAAAGAAAAAGGGAAGCGCGACGAACCCCCTCTACCTGCGGAAATATACCCCTTTCACTCCAACATAAACAAAACTTTTGCCGAGGCTGTGGATTATTAATGTGAACTCATCCATTTTTGCTGCCCCTTCCAGGTAATTTATACAGCTGTCTTCTATTCCCTGCCCCTTCATATATATTTTCTGCGTTAAGACTCTAATCACTTTAGTCATGACACGACGTCCAAATCGCCTTGGATTATGCATGCAGACTCAAAGGTCAGTGCGCCTCTTATTAGCTTTTGCAAAGCTTACATAAATTAGGTCGATGTTCCCTTTGTCTTTCTATGCTGCTTAATGGTCCGTTCTCTTGTAATTGCGTCACTTGTTTGCTGTATATACGTACTTAGTTTGCAGCGTGAAAGATTAAGTTGTTATCAATGGTTGGACACAGTCATCTGCTGTATTCTATAATTGTCCCTCAATCTGAAGAAACGACGGACATTGGGAGGGGCTGCTCATCTCAGTTTTCAGAGCGCTAAATTACATGCTTTTGGCCAGTCCTGGGGGAGGACGCTGCCCCACGCCCCATCAACATCTACACACGTGAAACAGTTTTTGACTGATTACTATTAGCTGGCCAAGCATAAGACATAAATTAGGTGATAATGAGACGCTAATTAGCAATTAATTAATTGTTAGACAACCTTCCTACACATCCCCTTTATGCATAAAACGACTCATGAATACCCACTGGAAGGATTTAATAGCAGCAAATTTGTTGCCCATTTCCATTGCTTATTGCTAAGCACTGTAATTAAGAGTGTGTTAAGGGTCAGCAATTTAACAGATTTTTAAATTGTGTTCTTTTGATTTTTTTAAAATACCGTTTTTTGCTTGCTGTGGCTTGCGTTGGACTGGCATCCTCTCCAGGGTGTACCCCAGCCTCGTGCTATGCTGCCTGGATAGGACTCCAGACCCTATAACCCTGATCAGGATAAACTGTTATTGGATGGGAGACAGATGCATGAATGGACCTACTTCTTTCTTTTAATATGTACTGTAAATTTTAAAAATAGCAAATTATGAACAAAGAGTTATATGGTAAATGAAGACTTCAAAAACTGTCATTATAGTATTTTGAATAATGGGTATTCACTCTCTCTCTCACACACACACATATCTATCTATCTATCTATCTATCTATCTATCTATCTATCTATCTATCTATCTATCTATATATATATATACACATATATATGACAATACTTTTCATTTGATGAAAGTCCTGAGAAAAGCCAATGCCCAGCATT